>CALSBV010010214.1:9141714-9170935 GCA_943590825.1 Bovichtus diacanthus
TACAGTATTATTTGTGTATTATATTAATATTATAATATATATATATAATATATATACAGTATATTCAGTTGCCTGGCGGCCCTAAGGTAAAACTGAGGTGTTGGTATCTTTTGATTTGTTGCCCCCCTGGGAATCTGACCTGAGGCCTTGGGGCATGTGTCCACTTTGTCCACTTTGTCCACTTTGTTTGGTCGGTAATCAAATTTTGTCAATCTGACATACTTCAAATTCTTAATCTGTTATGTGGGCCATACAGTAAAGAAGTATTGCCTGTCCTGTAAACCAGTGTGATAGCGCCACTGTCTGGCTCACTGCACACAAATCAATCCCTTCATGGTTTTCCATTTAGCTTATTCATGTACCAGAAGTGTGGAATAAGAAATTGGAACATTTATTGATTTATTTTATGAGAGGTTAAATATGATTAATACAGTTCCTTAAAGCAAACTACTTGGCATTCAGTGTGTCATAGACATGCACAGTAAACTGCTATATGACAGGGTGAACAAAAATATGTCAGATCAGTATTGAACGTGTAGCGAGAAGTATTTCACCCTCTTAAATATAAGTAAACCTATCAGCCATTTATCAGTAAATGTTTCAAACAGGTACATCTTGTTTAGGCCATTCAAGCACAATAAACAGGGCTGTCATGGTTAGACTTTTCATCACGTTGTGCAGAACCCAGTTCAGGGATATTTCATTTCTCATACATTATTTTATTCTCAAGTTATAGGCTCGGCTATGTGACTAAATGTTAAAGAGTCATTTAACATGCAGTATTACTGCTGGAATAAAAGTTGCCTCTACACATCAGAGCTTCACATAATGTACACACTAACAAAAGACAAGTATAGTATTTACATTTTGTTTAAATCAGTGCTTTTGATTACTGCGTTGTGATTAAAATAGTTACATTGCATTATAATATATATATACACCGGTATATATTTTTAACCTTTATTCTATTTTATACTTATGTCCAGTAGGAGGCCACACAGGTCAGGGAGTATTTCCAAGACAAGTGCAGCTCTCCAAGTGTGAACACATATGTAGCTTCTCCTCATGCGTTTACTGAACAGACGCATCACCAGTCGACAGCCATAAACTGCAGTTTTAATTCTATCCTCGTAAGAACTACACATGCAAACAGGATTGTAAAGGTGTCTCTTTGTACTCTGTAAATGCTGCTGAACAAACCGCATGGCTGCCAGCATGCAAAGAGAAAAGTAACTGTGCAAATGACTGTACAGAGAAGCCAGACTGATTCAACAGTGGATAAGAAATTGTTTATTTGACTTGAACATAATTACAAGGAAACCAAACAGTCTGCAACATTCCAGCTTCAGTGGTAACCGCTCTAAGTGAATCACACTCAACACAGTAAGTCATCTCAAACTGCTTTTTATTACATCTTAAATAACAGTACATTTTAATATAGTTTCTATCTTGCATCCAGCTTTCGGTTGTACACTGACTGACTTTAAAATTAAATACAAAAGGTGAAAAGGGAACGGTGGGGGTGCAGAGCTCTACAGTTATTTGATGGAGAAAGAGAGAAAAGGAAAGGGAATTTAATTAATTTTTAATATTTTTTATTTCATTTTATTTTTTGCCAACTCCAGGCCTAACGCACAATTACAGCACATTTTTTGTACAGAATGTCGCAGAGAAAAAACAGAATGGAAAAAATGTCACTACTGCTAAAGAAAGAGCGTCTCTGTTTACAAGGAGAAGGGAACAACAGAAAATTCTGCCATTCAGATGCTGCAAGATTTTTTTTTCATTTTTTATTAAAGGACAGAAAAAAACCTGTTATAAAATGTTTTTCTTTGTAAGTGGAATTTTGTTTGCTACAGAAGGAATGACAATTTATTTGTTCCATTTGAGATCGTGTATGTTTAGGTGAATGAATGTACGTATGCATGTGTGTACAATTTAAACATTTACGTTACTTCTTAAATTTGTGGAATCCCTCCCAAGTATGGACCAAGTAACCGTTTATGTTGCAGGGTTTGCTTCTCAAGTGCATAGCTTTGACATTTTAGTTGAATCATGTATGCACGGAGTAGCCAAAAAGAAAAAGGAAAAAAAAAAAAAAGGAAAAAAAAGAAAAATATAAATACCATTGTATTGATATATTCAACAGGTTATTTTCTTAAAGAAAAACATCAAAGGACTTAATTCCATATGCACCTTTTTAAGCAATTCTACAGCATGCGATTCTAAGAGATAACCCACCCATGGCAGACAACCAAAATCTTTTTTTTTTTCGTTTTTAACTTAAAAAGTTTCAATATCATTATTTTCAAACATTGATTTATACAACATGTCATTCACAGAGTAGTAACTGCATTTCCAAGCACGGAATGGGCACCTCTGTTAAAAGAGAAACGTCCGGATTGCAGCCCGGCTAAAGTGGAGGTACTCCCTACCCGACCAAATCACATCACTGGTCCCAACCACGGGCAACAGAAACCAGGGGGAAAAAAACTAAATCAAAAGGAGGAAAAAAAAAGGAATAAAAAAAAAGAAAAAAAAGAAGAAGAGGGGCGGGGTGGATTATGATCCGATGGGTTAATCTCCATTTAATTATTCTACACTTTCGCCAGACGAAAAGGTGTAAGAATGGTTAAAATGGTTGTTGTTTTTTTTTGTTGTTTTTCGTTTTAGAAACGAGCATTCATCATAAACAGCATGTGCTTGGTTAGTTTACTTTTTATTCTTTAGACATTATTCTATATATGCAAAGTTTAATTTTTGTGCAAACAAAGATTCGTGGACTACATTGGAAAAAAGAAACAGTAAAAGTATCATGGGACTAAATATACAGAAGGGCCAGAAGTGGCTTGAGGACTCCCTGTTGAAGCTCAATTCTCTCGCTTTGTTCTCCAGTGGGATAAAGCTGGATTTAAAATGGCGTGATCTGGAGGTTCTTCTAGTTTTCATTTTAAAAACATTCTCTAAAATGTGTAAAGACTAGAAAATAAAACAAAGTTTTGATCCTCATTTTAAACATTACCTGACAGTTCACTGATCTACTTCTCTTGAACAAAAAGGAATAATGAAAACCATAAAAGAAACAAAAAGAAACGTGGCCAAAAAGCTATTAAGAGTTAGATCACTGTCATGTAATAACCTTCACTCAGACCTGTGTATAATGAGGACGCAGGACACGTTTGCTTGGTGGTGGCGGCGGTGGGGTGTTTGTATTTTCACTTACTACAATACCAGACCATGGTCATGGTGGAATGCACAATTTTCCCCTCCGTTCCATTTTGAAAACCACTAAATTCCTCAAGCTTTTTTTTCTGTTTTTTTTTTTTTTTTTTTTTTTTTTTTTTGTTGTAGCTGAATGAGTGACAGACATTTGTGCTCTTTTAAATGAGAAGGAGAGAATTTTTGCCCTTGATAGTTTTTTGGGGTGTTTGGAGTCAGTATCATGGTGTTTTTGAAAAGATTGGATATGCAATAAAATTGAACATTGTGATGTTGGAATGGTCTTCCACTCAACTTTGGAGTCCAGATGCCATCTAAAAGCAAACAGAAGGGAAAAAAAAAACAAACATTATTTGATCATCATGATTCAGCAAAAACCACTCATTGGCCAGACAACTGTAAAATCATTAAATCCAGGGTTGCTCATATGAAACTGCAGATAAAAACTGCTCGCATATTTATTTTACTTGTGTTTGTGTTTAATATATCAAGTCCAAAACCCCATTACTGAGAGTAGACAATAAAATTCTGAATCTATGAGAACAAGAAAAGGCCCATTGGGCAAAAACTGGCAACAAAAAAATAAATACATCTGGATGAAAAATTAATTTAACAAGATAATTCCACTATCTGTAGCTTATGTGAGAGGTTTGGTTTCTGCTTAGATTTCATATGTTGCACCTTCTTTCCCAACCCCCAGATGGCAGTCAATACAAACTCTAGATGTGGCCGATACCGTTCCCTCTCACACATCAGAAAACATCCCACTCAGTTCATCATTTACCTTCAGACTCTAGTTCCAGATCTTGAGGAAGCTGTCCCAGGACCCTGTTGCCACTGCCATGCCGTCGTCGGTCACACCCAAGCAGCTCACTCGGTTATCGTGACCAGCCAGGACACCTGTGGAGACACCAGAGGCTGAGACACAGCGACAAACCTGCTCTGTCTGATGGATACCACATGCTTTACAGATAAGCAAATTCAGGAACTAGTCATTTCATAATTTCTACATTAATGACATGTCCGTGGAAGCCTGATTCCTAAAAAAAAGGTGAAAGATTCGTAATAAAGTGAAAAGGTGGTGACGAGGTGAAGCAGGTTTCAGGACATTTGTGGTTTTGATACCACGAAGAGCAGCGTGTATTCCAGATGCCACTAGCTGCGCCTTACCAACCCAATATGCTGATAATCAATATTCCACCCACCAATAGATTAACTAAGTGTGTATTTGAAATAGCCTGATCAGATGTGGGCCTCCTCTGATCCCTGACCCACTATGCAGTCAATATCTGTAAAGAATTCATGGCTCCACAGGAGACCTTCACTGCTGGAGCAGGTGACGCTTGCAGATGTACATTAATGCTATATGTACATCTGTACTCTCTCCTGTCTTGCATATCCATTGTTAACAACCAACGACCCTAAAGAAGTTTCTTCCTGCTCAATAGTTTCTTTAAAAAATAGGGAGGCGTCACTTCTATAGTGTTGATGCCTCATCTAGTCTACTGAAATGTGCACAATCCCGTCTGGTACAGCAGCAACATCTGACCTGCTGCTGTAATGTTGCATTTCAAGTAGAGGCACTGCAAGAAAATAAGGCTAAAACAGAATTAAGAAAATCAAAGTTCCTCCAAACCTGCTCCTGTATGTCGATGATTTTTCCGTAATATACACATAAGTTAGAAAAAGTACTTTGGTCAAGTACCTATTAAAAGTATTCGCCAACATTGAGCAACAGAAAATACTTTTTGGGCCATTGAAGTTAATATTGAGTAGAGAAACCTCTGGCAGTAATATTGTATTTTTTTTTTTTATAGGTTTGAATCAGATTTGCATATCTGGCCCAAAACATTTTTATCCACATTCTTCTTTGCAAAACCGCTTTATTTCTGTCAGGTTTAATGGAGAGCAAAGTGAGTTACTGTGAGTAAACAGGAATCCTGAAATCCTGCCACAAATACTGAACTAGACTGAGGTCTCTGACTTGAAGCCATTCCTGTGCAGCTTTGGCTTTATGTTCAAGTCCGTTGTCTTGCCGGCAGCAAGTTTTCCCTCCAGGATTTTTCTGCATGTTGCTGTGTTGCACTCTACCTTCACAAGCATTGCAGGTCTCGTGTGTTTTTTTACTGACGCGTGATGTTTGACATGCGCCAAATATAGAATTTAGTGTGATGGCCAAAAAGCTAACTTTTGTCTGATCATACCACTAATTCTTCTTCCACTTACTTTCCCTGTATTCCAGAGTTGCCTTCTGGCAAACACTAGTCCAGATGTCATGTGATTTTTTTCAACAAGCATAAAGCTGCGACTTGTGAAGCAGCCAGGCAAGAGTTGCTGTATGTCAGTGTCTCCCATCGCAGCCATGGAGGCCTGCAGCTGCAGCAGGGCTTCTGCAGAACTCTTGGTGGCCGTATTTACTCAGTGGATTGAAAGATTCTTGTGTCCCTGACCGGTACTACTCAGTCAGCGTATCACAAGCCGTTCTGTTGCTTTCATGATGTAGTTTCTAACAGGTCATTGAATAACCAGCTGTTTAAAGATATATGAAATCAAAAATCTATGCTCACATCATGACAAAGTCTGGAATAAACTTACTTACCCAGACACATTTTTTACAATTACATGCCTGACAATAAACCTCGGAGAACATTCCTGACTTCTGTTATTTAGCAAGCAGTAAAAGACACAGTATTCACTTCAGATCATCCTGCTGTACTGTTGGGACAGCATGACGGTTGGTATTTGTCCAATATATCTAACTTTCCAAAGCCACGGGCGCTTTCTGAAGCGACTGGCGAGGAGCGCAGACGTATGAAAACAAGGAGAGCCCAAAGCGTGCAGGAGATTAGTCCTCCACAATCCTCATGTTTTAACTTCCTCCACTGTCCACGTTCATCGCTGAACTGCACCAATTGACTTTACTTTGGAGAAAAGACTGTGGTGGTTCTGAAAAACACCAGGGACAGAAATGCTCAGTTTCTTCCCACACCTCTACTCCACATTTTTGACTGGGACTGACACCGAACTCTGACATTTACTGCTGGTTATTCAGACGGCTGAAAGTGCAACCACAGTAATGGAGCAGACCTGGAACTATTGACTTCATGATGCATTTTGAAAGATTAGCCTCCAAAATAACTTGGCGAAAGAAAATAACTTTTGATGTATGTAGGTTTTGGCTTGGAGAAGTACATCGGCACAACATCTTCATCTAGCTCTGCTGCCCTGTATGGTGTCTTACCTGCACGGTCGGCCTTCAAAGTGTCCCAGACGTTGCAGTTGAAATCGTCGTAGCCAGCCAGCAGTAGGCGGCCGCTCTTGGAGAATGCCACGGAGGTGATGCCGCAGATGATGTTGTCGTGTGAGTAAACCATCAGCTCCTGGTCAGCACGCAGGTCAAACAGCCGGCAGGTAGCGTCGTCTGAACCCGTGGCAAATGCGTTGCCATTGGGGAAGAACTGCAACAAAAAGGTCAAGGGAGATGTTGATACTTTTGTTCAGAGTGATTGTAGAAAATCATTCATTAGCCATATTTAGTCATTGTGCTTAAATGAGTTATTGTCCTGAGGTTGTGTAACAGTGATTGCCTTTTTCTGTGCTATTGGTCCATAAAAGCTTAAATATGTGGCACCAAAAAAAAAAATCATTCATTCCTTCTAGTCATCTCTGAAAGAGCAAAGTGTATGGATTACTATTCAGTAATAATCATCTAGAATGCACAACTATGAACTCCAGTTCCAGTCAAATGCATTGGAAGGACTTGGTCTAAGCTATGTAAAAAAAAAAGAAACACTATTAACACAGCATGAAAACATTCAAAGTGTCTTTGTAATGGTCAGCATACACAGTCATGAACGATCTGCGTCTTGACTTGCAATTGGCTTCTAAAACTTGGGACTTTACCTGAACGCACTCAAAGACCTGAGATTGACTGACAGATTTGACTTGGACATGCCATGAATGATTTGAGACATGACACCCTGATATGATTAGTACATAACGTATGACAGAGAGAGAGAGCGAGAGAGAGAGAGCGTGAGTGTGTATCTCTTACGCAGATAGCGTTGATGTCCGACTCGTGGCCAGTGAAGGTCTGTCGGCACATTCCTTCTCTGATGTCCCAGAGCTTGGCCGAGGCATCGCAGGCTCCAGACACAAACAGCCTGGTGTCGGGCGCCAGAGAGAGACTCATGACATCACCGGTGTGACCAGCAAATGTAGTCGTCTGCTGACCAGTCTCAATGTCCCACAGAGCGCTGCAAGGGAGCAGAAAGAACATTGTCAAATTACAGCCGCAATATACAAAACATCTAGAGCGCTTTGAAATGTGTAAGTGTCATTCAAGAAGGAAAGTGATCGACCCTCGAAGTGATGCTGGAAGCTGCATGACGTCCGTCTCACCAGTTAAAGCAGACAGTACAGGGAACTAATATGGCTATGATATTTCCATATATGGTATTAACAACCAGAAAAACCTACAGAGGGTGGGCTACATGTAGGAACATCGTACAATATAATACAAACACATACGATAGCCCTGCGACTATATATGAAATATATAATGCTCAATTAAATTGTGTTAGGCATGTGTTGAGCTAACTATGTGACTTTTTCTGAGGTTGTAGTTTGTGGTGGTGTTGTATTGGGTGCAGTATCACAACTCACCAGGTGGTGTCTCCAGAGCTGGTGACAATCTGGTTGTCATCCAGGAAGCGACAGCAGGACAGGTAACCTGACAGGAATCAAACACACTTATTTAATAACTCATTCATGCTGGACTGCGTTTTCTATGTTAAGTAAAGGTTTAATTTCCTTACTGTCTGCACAGAGGCAGAAACTATTTCACATTTTCATCACACCCTCAGAGAAAGCTGTGTGGTGGATGTGCGACTAATTCAATTCCAGAAAAAAGGAGAGAAATAAAAAGCTGTAGGGTATCTCCCGGTTTATGACTTGCTTCCATAATTCATCCTTTACTAGCTGGCAGAGTACGCATACGCCTCCCTATAGCGAAGGAACTAGAACTAAAATGCTGACACACTTCCTGCATCATGTGACACTGATCAGATGAATGCTCCTTGCCTAAGAGCTCAACACTTTCATTAGTTTGAGCTGGGATACGGCTCGACCAGTCTCCTGTTTTTATAGAGAAAGATACAACATGTGACTAGCATCTCTCGGATATGAAAATAATTAGTCTTACACCAGTACATGAGGTTAAAACTATACAAGACGACAATAGATTGGCTTTAGGTACGATCTCTTCTTCACAGAAAGGAAGAAACACATTGAGACTTGTGTGGAAAGCAAACAGTCTTCAAAAATGCAGCGACTGAGTGCTCCGTCATGATAAACATTATGACAACATGACATCTTGTATAAAGCAGTGCACACTCGCTGGGTGAGCAAGGTCCTGCAGAGCGTTGTCTGTTGATGTTTTTACATTTTATAGCTACTTCTCACTGCCATATGGGCAAACTAATGTGTGAAGATCTTAACAGTAGAGTCAACATTCATTCATTAAAATACAAACGGTGTTCTCTGTATATATAGTATGATTAGTACATACAGAGACTACTGGGTGCTAATGAAAATTCAGTATTTCTGAAGTTTCCAAAGACAACTTTTATTGTCCAGTAACCTCCGGAACCTTCTCTGATGGACCATGAACTGGCTACATGCTGATGGATGTGTCCGGGCCTACCTGTGTGTCCGGCCAGCTCACGGCTGACACGCACGTTTCCCTCACGGGTCTTCAGGTTGTAGATGGAGCAGATGTTGTCCAGGCCTCCGCAGGCAACGTAGTTCCCAGAGGGGGCATAGGCGCACGTCATCACCCAGGAGGAGCGCAACGGGATGGCGTGGACCTGGAAGAGAGGAGGAAGATTTAATATTAGATAGCATGCCGTGACAGATGGGAGAGAGAGAGCAGGGCATGTGACAAAGTCTGTCCGCAATATTAACTTAACCTTTCAAGGGCACAAAACCCACTATTAATAGCATTACTTGGCACCCTCAAACACTTGTGAATTATTTTATAATGAACTCAGCACTTTGTCCAACTAAATGAACGTAGCTGCCGGAAATGGGGGAGTAATGATTATTGCTGAATAACAGGTTAAGGCAAAGGTTCACCTGACTTACCAAAACCAGTCTTTTTACATTTGGCAAATCTGGTGAGTCAATCAACAACCAAATGCAGATAATTGTTCACACAGTGAAGGTGAACGAGCTGCAAGCAACGCTTTTCTTCCAAAAGGATAAAGAAACACACAAATGACAGCACTGAGATCGTTTCATTTTGGAATATGTTGTTACACATACCTTGTTTGTGGTGTAGCTGTCCCAAATAATGAGTTTGCCATCCTGGGAGGCGCTGACCAAAAGCCTGATGAAAAGAAAGATAAGATAGCTCAAACTACGGACCAAATTTAACATGACCAGTCCTTTGCCCATTTTGAATAGATAGTTTACACATACACATAAAAACCTTTCATCTAATTCTGTGATGGATATGTTCCTGTATACACTTGTTATATATTGGTACGCAGTTCCTGTCCTCTGTAAACTTCAGTAACATAAATAACAGTGACACACAGTATGTGAGGGTATGGCTTATTTTTGTTTGATCATTTTGTTCTGCACAGTCTACTTCAAAACTTCTTCAAAACCGATAACAAAAGCTGCAAAGGCCACAACAGTGACTTTAAAAACTTGGACTGACTAATACACGAGCGTCATGCTGTATGGAAATGAAGCAGCAAAATCATGTTTGGTACTGAATATAAAAAGCTTTTAATCCAGTACCTGTATACCAGATAAATGTGTCATAGCATTATTCTAAAGCTGCCGTATCACCATCACAGTATTCCACAGAATGGACAGTGCTAATCCTAAAATGGACTGATGAGGTGTACCGATTCCTTTTCGTGTAATTCTAATACACTATTAAAGTACTTTCAAGGCCATTTATGTACTTTCAATATTTTATGTGCCTCAAAAACACAACCTGCAGAGTCTGCGTGGCGAGCGCAGTTATTCTAATAGGAATTGTTACAAAGCCTGTTTTGCATTCTGGAGACAGCTCTCAGGTACCTCTGTGGCTCTGCTATCTGGGTGAATCCAACAAGAGTAACCACAGTGACGGTCCCAATACACACAGGACCAGGAAAAGGAGTGAACACACCAAGGCCTGCTGGGACTCTGTAAATCTTAACTACCAGGCTGACGGGAGCGCGCTCACATGTGCACACTCCAGCAGATGATAAGCCAGGGACAGAATGATCCGTGTGGGGAATTTTAGTCTGCAAGAATATGAAGCATCAATGTACCAGCCTTAAGATGAACACATACAAACTAAAATAATCAAAGATGATGTCAAAAGCAGGCCTCTTCAGATTTGGGCCCACATTAACTTCCAGTGCATTGCGAGTGAGAGAGTGTAAGTGTACAGTATGTAAGCTGGGAAACGATGACGCAACGAAGTGCTCACCTTCTCGTCAGAACAGAGCTCTGACAACATGTTTGGGAACAGACTGATTTAAGATTCACTGAATCAGGTTGCGTTGCTCATCACCCCTTAGGACTGTTTGAGTAACTGTGACGCCGTCAGGTGACAGTCAAACACAAGGAGAGGAGCGTGCGCTTGGCTGTGGTTTTGTACAGCTAAAGTGAATAGCAGCAAAATAAGAGGAAAACACTAGATGTATCCACCATTTCCATTGTTTTCTAATGTTTGCCATTCTTGCTCTGAACTTCAGCTGATGGAAACAGCTTCCATGCTTAACCCCATTTAGGTACACTCTAGGAACACAAGGCAGCTGTAACAGGAGCAGTATTATATCAGCAAAGCCATAAAAACAACAACTGTTGGGTCAACTAAAGAAATCTTTTCATGTGGGGCATGAGTTATGACTCACTGCCTTCATGAGGATCGGGGTTATCTAGTTCAATCGTTATCATTCAAGCCCTATCTGTTGGCGCAAATACCAAGTACTATTGTACCAAATTTTAGTAAAACTTTTTTTTCTACCATTACCACAATGTCATAATTCTCACATGAATTGAAATAAAACTAGAAAGGAACAAACCGGCCCTTCCCTTGCTGACATGAAGCTGTTTGCAACGGGGTTGTTGCACAAACAGCAAATTTGGGCTACAGTATTTTGTTTTTTGTAATTATAACACTACAAATCTTTGCCTCCCTACAGGCATTTTACATTATATAGGATAAAGATTTGTGTTTTCTTTGGATCATCAGAACCCTAAACATTTAACTCTGTATGTTATTGGTTAACACGGGGAAGCTGAAGTAACTGAGGGTTTTCTTTCTCAAACTGTTGGAAAGCCACCACAGACTGAATCCAAGTAGTGTCTCCATGGGGCTAAAAATAGCAGACTTAGCCTAGACTGTGGGTCAAAACATTTTCATGTGACCTTCTTTCTGGGTGGCTGAATCTCAGCAGGTAGTCTAATAAATACCCCGAATCCTCTGGGAGGTGAAACATTAACAGATGAAACAAACAAACAGGAAGCGCTCACATTGGGTAAACACAGTGGTAGACGTTTTCTTAGTTATATGACTGGAAGGATGGTGAGGTGACCTCGCAGTTTGCAACGGTCTCTCTGTGGACTGACTCACACCAGCACCACAGTGATTAACGTGGCGGTTGCTGTGGCGAGAGGTGTGTACAACTCCAGGGAAAAAAGGCTTGATATGTGAAGAGGAGTGTTGCTTCATCTGCCTTGGCTATCTAGCCTCAACACAGCTCTAACAAAGGCTGACTCCATTTTGAGTATTTCCCCTACCCACATACCCCACCCCCAATGCACACAAACACGGCACACATAGACACACAGCACAGTAGACACGGTCAAAGAGAGTGATTGATGCATGCCCAGTGTACATTCAACAAAAAAAGAAAAAACACGCATTACCTATTGTGCATGTGCACAAATATAAATACTGTTGAACTGTTATAACACTGATGATATTTTTAATCTGATAGATCACTTTGGAAAGAAGTATAAAAAAAAAGACCAGTTTTTGGATGGCAGAGTGAGCTATTGTGGAATGTCATGATATGACGAGGACCCTCAGGAGCAGTAACCAGCACAAAGACAGTCAAGCTTGCTTTTATTTCCATTTCCTGTATTTAGGCGAGGGGGCTGGGCTAATGGGATGAAATATTTAGTTAATGGACAGAATGGAGTTGAATGAGATTACCTCGAGTCAGTGCCCCAGTGCATGGCATAGATTTTAGCCAGATGTCCCCTCAGTGTCCGTCTAGTGCGCATCTGAATTCGGCCAACAGGGTCGATGTTAGCTGTGATCTAAACGGGATTAAGGAGGAGAAAAGAAGTCAATTTGAGACAAATATATATATTTTTTACTCTTTGAACTCAAACTTCAAGTATACTTGTAAGGTGAGGTGGCATTTCTATTTGTTAGAGATTTAAAAGGCACTATTAAAGATATGACAAAAACAGAAGGCCGTCTTCCAACGTATAAACACCCACAGCCAAACATTGAAGCCTAATTTAGTATATTTTATAATGGATTAGTAATACTTCAATAATGGTGAGTGAAGATCGTGGTATAAACATGTTTCTTACCTGAGACAGGGTAGCATCCGCACACGCTTTCCTGGCATCCTGAAACACAACAACCCACAGTCAAATCAGTTTCAGCCAACAAACTGTTGACAGTGTTCTTTAGTTTAACGTCTGTGAATCAAAAGGTTCTGTGTCAAGCCTGAATGTTTGGAGTGCCAACTAATAATCCAAATTGTGTTTATGGCACAAAGTGTACTGAAAAAGTATATATTTGGTGCTGGTAATAACATTAGTCCATGAATAACTTGTCTGTCACAAACTGATATAATATTGTAGATTAAAAGCAAGTGGGCTCTTCACTACTAAAACAATGTGCTATGTTGAAATGAAATAATGAATGTATAAATGTGGGATCCCCGTTTAACTGCACTGTGGCAATGATAGCCACCAATTAAAAAATAGAATAAATGTTATTTTACAATTATGGTGCAACACAAGTGAAAGAAATGACAGCATTTAAACTATATCATAACAATTAAGATGGATTCTCATTAGGTTGCATATCACTACAATGATGCTAATAGAAACCCTGTACAGGTTTTAGAAGATCACTTAATGTTGCAGCAATAATCTGTGAAATAGAGTACAGTGGCTCATGATGGAAAATTATTGTCCCACTTAACTCTTTGGAGGCTGAATTACAGCAGTGAAAATGGATCATCTGATGATGTACATTGATATGTATTAACATACTGTCATTGGCTATAAAAACCTGTAAAAGCTGTCTGATCTCCAAACACTTAACTCAGACAGACTTTTGTTTTGAAGGCTAATTCTGAATAGCTGAAATGGTTTCATTTGATCTATATCTTGATGTAGACATGGAGAAGAATCAAAATACAAAGCTTCTCAGTGAGAAATCTGCTTTCATCAACACCAGTACTAACGGAACAAAATAAAACAGGAAAACAGGAGGACTTGAGGACAATGAAGGACGTACTCTGATCTGGTTCTTGAGCTGCTCAGCCTCCTGGCGTAGCTGATCCAGTTCACTCATTTTCCTCTTCTAATGGTGTGCTTCGCTCCGCCGCCTAGACTCTTGCTGATCTGGAGGAGACAAGAAATGAGAGGCTCAATATATATACCACATACTGCTCATACCACGCCGGGGGTAATAGACAACGTGTACATTTAAGTAACTTTTACTGCTGACATTTTTTTATTAATTTTCTTACTCTGAATGCTAGTGCAACAAATTGCTAGTGCAACACATTATGTAATTTGCATAACATCATTCGCATGTGCAAGACGTTGGTCAACGTATAAAACATTAAGAGCTTCTTCTTCCGTGATGAATTTATGGACATGGTTACTTGAACAAAATGCAGCTGAGGATCACATAGTGTCTCTTAAATCCATCCTGTAAGGCCCAGACAAAGTCGCAGGGAATCACAACAGCCCAACACTTTCTAGACAGCTCAAGACTCGTCCTCGCCAGCTTGAAACTGTTACCTAGCAACAAGCACTCAGCAGCTACTTTGGGCTTAAGATAACAATTCTGAGGATGATGTTGAATTCGTCCCGTTCCCCCCCCCCCCACAAACAATAGCAAACCCTTGGGCAAAGATTTGGCCACACTGAGCAGCTGATATCCATTCCTCAACAGATGAGGCACGAATAAATAATAAAAAAAAATATACATTTTAAAAATAAGGGAGCAAAAGTACCCCTTACTGAGCGTCAAAAGAAGCACGGATTCACGATATGAAGAAAGCAGTCCAAGAGACCAGCTTGGGTTTCGCTGCACTACTGGAAGCCCAAGGTGCTCAGATGATGGGCAGGGTTTGACAAAGTTGTCAATGCTCTGGCCTCTGGCCTCTAAACTCTCCAATGTCATCCCTGTAATCCTGGGACACAGTTGATTCAGCTCCTCCAGCCAAATCCGGTTAAGACAAAACCTGCTGATGATCCTAAAAGCAGTGGCTATCCCGCTGACCCCAATCCTCTGGTTGACGCTCTTAGCACTGACACTTTCACTCTCCAGAGAAAGAAGACAAATTGTACTAAAAAGAAAAATACCATTGTAAATTATGAACTCTTGCTTACAGGCTTGTTGGACACTGACAAAACCCCAGTGCAAGTGGTACAATAATTACTACTTTAAGTCACTGTATACAAGTCAGAGCAAGTCAGCAGATAAAACTTTCCAAAACAGCTGTCCATTGAAACGGTTAACTCCAGAGGATTTATAATTTAATTTTAGCGACCGCAATCTGTGAAGTAAATCAAGGAACAGTCTTCTTTGATGCCCTCACTCGTCTCAAGGACCAATGACCCTCACAACTTTATAAAAACTAAACTCACTACTACACTCCGAATCATCACTGTCAAGCTGTCAAATACAAGCTAACTACAGTATCATTTGTACTGCAAACACACCTTACCTCCCTGTTTCTCTGGGTTTTGATAGAGGTCCTTTGTCCTGGGGAGTGTTGAGACCTTCTGAATGAACACCTTATCCTTCAAGCGCCTGACATCTCAGTAGCTACCTGTCACCTGATTGGCCAGCGCTGTTAAATGGGTCTGCATCTCAGCAAGGCGCCTTAACCCCTAATCTTATCGATAAACAAATCTCATGGTGATATCACAGGCTAATTCTTGTCTTCTCTGTAATAGCTCTCTGTGTAAGAGGTAATGTAACCCGCCAGTGGCTTTTTCAACAAAAGCTATTAGCTGATTTTGGAAGCTGAAAACATACCAAACTGTAACACCTGAACATTTGTAAAAAGGTGCATTGGGCCAAGGATATGTTCCACCGGTTGATGAAGTCTATGCATCATTTCACGTCTCATTCCTTGTTTTTTTCTTTTGCCTTATTCTATTTTTTTATTAAAATGCCACTGAAAGGCATAATTGCCTGCTGCCGTGGTGGCAGTGGTGAGTGTTTTTGTTGTTGCCAGATATAGCACTTGAAATTCAGGCATTGCTGTTGATTTGTGTTGTAGAACACTAAGTAGCTCATACTGTCAGTCCTAAAGTGTCCTTCTGATATGTACACCCAGCTCTGCAGAGGCACCATGCAAAGGGCCACAGATCCCGCTCCAATAAAAGTACTCGCACCTGAGGTAGTGTTTTCCCATGGCCCAGGAACTCTTGGGGTGGCCACACAAGCCTTGTGGCTGCTACAACATGCAAACAGCATCCATTCTATTTGCAGGCAAGCATCGGGACTTTAAATGACAATGTGGCAGAGGACACAATCTGTATACTCTTTGAAATCCTTTGTAGCGTAGAAGGTTCCTTATTGAATTGTTCAGGCAAATCCTGGACAATTTGTCTGTAAATCATATGATCACATCATCTTTACTAGGTATTTGGTTCAGGTGTTTATTAGTCACTAGCAGATACATAAACTGCTGATATAAACTGTATCAATAACCCAATAACATAAAGATGTTTTAAAAAGGAAACTATGCCATGGTGTTTTTGGAGAAAACGATGTCTTAATAGTTAACATGCTGGCTTTCAGTTGTAATTTAATTGTCCATTAATCAACATTGGCTCTTTTTTAAAAAATAGCCTGCCAACATTAGTGCATCAAACATATTCTAAAATATCAAGCTAAATCAAGTGATATATTTGGTTGCAAAGACGCAATATCTTTCCTGGTAATATCCTGCCAGGCCGGTACTGTAGCTATCTTTACTTCTTTCAGGGGCTTTTTGGCTTCAGTTTTGGCTGAAACAAATGAGAAACATGCTCAGTTGGGCAGAGGTCAGGTGACATGCAAATGTTTACGCTTTACTCAGCGGCCTCTGTGCTTAAAAATAACTTGGCCTCTACAATGCAAAAAAAATCCAAGATCAGTTTAATGGCCAATTGATGAAATGTAGAAGAATTTCTACTAACAAAAGCATAAAATAAGGCAGTAGTCTTTACTGGCTATTAGTATTAAGAGGTGTGATTCAGAGGACTCTTTTTCCCTTGCGCTGGTGGTGGGAGTGTTGAAACCACTGGCAGCCCAACAGATAGAGCCTCGACTTCGCTGCCTTCTCTTTCTGCCAGCTATTTTTAGAGAGGTGGTGGGGGAGGAGGAGGAGAAAGAGGAGGAGGGGAGCAGACTTCACATTTTCCAGCCACTCCTATCAGCTCCGACATCTCGAGCACAACACAGTGACAAGGAGAGAGGAAGTGTAATTTGACTCCACACACACACACACACTAACAAACTTCATTGGTATTTCTCCTTTCTATATAGCAATGATCATGCATGCAGCGTTCACGTTCACACCCTACAGAGTTTTGGGTGAGCTAGATGAGCTTCTTAAATCAGAGAACACTTCTGCAGGGGTTTCTTTATACCAGATACAGGATGAGAAAAAAATACGAGTTGCCTTTTCAGTACAAAAATGTATTTAAAAAGAAAAACAATTGACAAATAAGAAAAAAAGGCCTTTGTAGATTTCAGGAAACACATTTTAAGACTGTTTATTCCTTTTATATAGTAACTTGTATTAAACTTTAAATCCATTTTTAAAGGTAATTTACAAAAAGGTGAAAAAAACTGTGTTTACCTTTGAAAAAATATTTTCATTGTTCTGAAACCATAAATTTGCAGTGTTGCAGAAACGGACAACAAGACTTAGACAATATGTCAATCGCATCACCCAACACGTACTGTATCACTAACTTTATTTCCTCGAATAATAAAAACAGAACCTCCTATAACCAAACCTAGTGCACTTTTACTCTAACATTTTAATTATATCGAAAAATAGGTTTTAAATACTTGAGGACAACTTAATGAAAACAAAAAGTAAATGAGGGCTAAAGAAACCCAGTTGGGCAGCAGGCGTGAAAAGATATAAATCAGAGGATGGTCTAGTGGGGTTTGCGCGTCGATTTTGGGGGTAGACGAAAGGCACCACCCTGATGACATAAGGAGTAGTGTAGGCAGTGAGATGTTCTGGTGCACAAGAGGATAGAGGCAAAAGAGGCAAGCTGGAGGACAGAGCCAGATTAAACTAATGAGAGTGAACAAGCAGAGGACAATTGGGAGGGGAGCTGCTAATTAACCCCTTGGTGAAGGGGAGCCAGGCTCGGTAAGCTTCCCAGCATTAAAGACTGCGCAGAGAAGGCCTACACATACTTCGCCCTGGGTTTCTTGGCCTTCCCAAAATATACTTTTTCACATCTGGTTTTCAGCCAAATACTCTCTACAAATGAGCATACACAGTACAGAGTGCTGTACATATTGTACAGGGCGGTCAGCACAGAAAAAGCTACACAACATAATGCAATCAAGCACAATAAGCCTGCAATGAAAACAGTCCTTGAAAGGTATAATGTGAAACAAAACAACAAATGTCCAATTACTGTGGCAATATTTGAATGATCATCATCTACGTGACGTGATTGAAGAGCACAGCATAAAAAAAATCTAATTGTAATTGTCACTGATGGGGGAGTTTACTAGCTCTAACTAATTTGTGAATAAATATAATTAATGAAACATTATTTAAAAGTTCTGAATCTTCTCTTTTGATTCACACAATATGATTATACATGGCAACCATCTTATAGGTGGGTCGGCACACTGACCTCGCAGATGGGCCATAGTAGGGGAAACACTGTATGTAATAATTTAATAATAAGGAATAGTAATCCAACATTATTCATTAAACATCAACATTAATTATTATTAGCTGTTTGTGGTGTGTAGAGGTGCGGCACATCTTCCGTTTTAAGAAAAGGTCGTCTTTGAGTGTTTCCTTAGCTGTGCCTGTTTTCTGTTTGTAGTGTGGAGTCAGGGTGCAAAAAATAAGTGGTTGGAACATCCCTAATGATGGAAAAGGTTAACAATATGGACACGGGGACATCGTGTACATTGGAAGTTTGAGCAGTGTTGCTCCATGTGAAGGGAAAATGTATAAGACTATGCAATCAACTACTGCAATATTTTCAGTCTCAACCATCATGATTATTATTTTTATTTACATATTGCCCAGCTGTGAGAGAGACACGCAGCCATGTATTGAGCTCACGGTAGTGTTCTAAAGGTGGGGTAGAGATGGTGGGCTTAATAATTTACGCCCTCCTGCTTGGATACCAGCTGCCCCACCCCTCGTCTCCATGAGGGCTGCATCTTCCCGGTCTGATTGTTACTGCTAACTCGCTTCTCTGTGGGATCTTATATTCTAGTGCTTTAGAGTGCCATTAAGGATGTGGTTGTTTGCTACAACTACAAACATAAAGTATGAGGTACAGCAGGATATGGATGGGACAGGTATTTGTTGAAAGTCTTTCGGTAGCTGGCTGTCAGTGCCTTGCTAGCGCCGATCATCTGTGTCATCATGCCGCCTCCACCTTAATACGAGCGCACAGCCTCTCTAAGTAGGCGTTTCCTTTTTAAGGGTGTTTCCTTAGCTGAGCTTGTCTCTCTCTTCCCTTTGTCAAAACATGCAGCGGATGTGGCGACAGCACACACACACTTTACAAATACACTTGCTCTGTGGTTTCTGCTACTACCATTGCACTTGCCAGTGTCCATCCAGGCTTTGAACCAGGCTATGCAATCAGCTGCATTACAATAAGAGGTTACACAGGACATCCTGACAGGCAGGCTTATGCTAACAGACAAATGTAGGGATAAAATCAGAGAGGAGGGCGGGGATCAGCAGGAGGCGCTGTGTGTGGTGCTGCAACACCAGAGGACAGGCTGGCACTTCACATAAAATTAGGTCAGTCTGATTTAGATTAGCCTAGCCCATGGTGGTAAACAAATAATCAAGACTGACAATGCAAAAAGCTGAGTACACGGCGCAAAGATGCCATGAGACAAGTCACTTTGCAGAGCTACTGGGAGTACTGAATGAAGCAGGAAACCAATAGGTATGCACATAATAAATACGAGCTATTACGACTTATTACGTTTCACTATGCACATGGTTTAAAAATGCAGGCTGTGAAAAAAATGCATGGTCATTGTTAGGACACATGTCTGTGAAACGAATACAAAATAAAAACAAATCTCATCGCTGCGCATCCATGATGGGACTATGCACATCAGATATCTCAAAAGCAAACATGGTTACTGGATCTCTAAACAAGCCATGAAAAGCAGTTTCATGTGCTGCTTTCAAAAGTCAATTTTTATCTAAATGGTCACACACATTGTACCTAGGTCGAAGCCTGAATGGTGAAATGGCAGACGGCTCTAAAACCCCTATTCCTGGCTTACAATGGGACTGCACTTTCAGGTCCCGATGCAACTGGACTAGCTTTTAGAAAAGCACTCTTTCTGGAGAAGCCACCGCATTTCATCTTCTCTCCATCCATCCATCCATCCATCCATTCAGTGGAAGAAAACCCTCTTCAATATTTAAAAGCATTCTCCCAACCCTGTGCACTCAATTTGAGTTAGGCAAATCTTATATTGTTTGAATACTGACTAGCTCCAACTACCAAACTGGCAACATGATGAGTCAAAGTAATGCCAAATATTTTCTTACTTTATCAGTAAGCTGCCCAGATCTATTTGTGATGGATAGTGTTGGACTTCATAATGCCTGTTCCATTCCTTACTTTTCTGAGCTGGACTTTAGCTTCTAGATTTTTAGGGAGGAAGACATGATGTCCAAATCCTGTCCAAACCTTTACTGCCTTACACACCTTGCTTCACCAATTTACTGTAACCCTACTCGGGCAAATTGTGCACTCTGAAGCTGGATGATGTAGAAAAGTACAATAATAAGATCATATTTGGAATTGGCAGTTACTCAATATGAAAAGACTAAGAATCTGAGGTAGTTAACATGATCAGGACATTACAACATTATTAACTGAGGTTCAGTTTCAATTTTCCATGTTTAAAGACACGATTGTGACAGTTTTTACTAGTGTAACACAGAGATGAAGTGATACGTTAAGTGCATGCGTCTTTTTTTTTTTTGTCTGGTCGGTGGGTGAGGGTCCATCTAAGTGCTGTCGGGAAGTGATGCATGGTAAATGTAGCTGAAACACAACCAGGTCACAAAGAAGGCAGGAACAAGGGGGCTGATGATGCAGTAAGAGAAGACAGAAGGAGATTGCTCCTGGACATTTCTTAAAAGCCCCATCCAATCTCACTCGCTTGGTTCTCTCAAACACGCACTTTCTATGGCTTGGTGGTTTTCCACCAAACAGGAGACAACTGCAGCAATGTGGAGGAGGTGGTGAATCCTTACAATGTCTGTATGGCTAGCATCAGAATGAATATCTTGTGAAATGTTTTAAATATGGTGTCAGAAAATACAAGAGTTTCAATGCGAATACAAAATCTAACTTGACACATGCCAACTCTGACTCGTTACTTTTACGTTCATTTGTTTTCAAATTCTCTGAACACCACCTCTGTTGTATATTATTCTTATACTCTGAACACAGCCGCAACATTCAGGAAAATGTTTTAATTGGCTGCTGCAGCAGGTGCACGTGTAGCAACATGACAGCTCTCCAAAAGTGAAGCCAAAACATCTCCATTGCCCCTTGGTGGCTGGCTGTTTGATTTGATATGCAGCTTTGAGTTTTCTTCAAGTGGAGCACGCATTTTGAACATCAATACCACAGATGATCATATTAATCTAACTGTGTTCAATTAATTCTGCCCTTAATAGTAATTATTTTTAAGCAGTTTTACTGCTATATTATTAACAATACAGCTTTAGCATGGTGGAATGTTTGAGGTGACACTTCCTTCCTGAAACACCTTAGTAGAGGCAGTACAAAAAATATAGTGAAGAAACTTGAAATTCTGAAGTGACAGCCTTCAGAAAAACCACCAAGCCCAGATTTGCCCCGAGTGGCTGTCGTTTTTTAATTTTTTTTTAATGCATGTGCAATTACATCACCATAAAGGTAATTTGATATGTCTGAGCGGCTGCCCTGACAATGCAGTGTGATGATTAGCACTGTGCCACGTATTGGCCACTCCTCCTAATGATATACAGCAGGCAAGGAGCAAAGGTTGACAAACTGCGGCTTATTCCTTTAATCCCTGTCTGAGGAGTAGGTAGATTTCAAATCCTTATGGGTCTCAAGAAGAATAGCTGAACTGAAAATGAATAGCCTTGGGCCCCATAACCCATTTTGCTCCATTGAAAGTAGAGCAAAATCCTGGGGCTACAAATGTATGCATAAGCTGACACAGTTTTGATCATAATGTTCCACTAAATTTGGGTGCACAACTCATTTGACGGAAAACTTAAAACAGTACAGTAATCAATCTAACTTGAAAAGGCTTCCTTTACCTTTCCACTGAATAGTTTAGGGGCAAATGTGGTTCATGCCATTCTGGTGTAAACTGAGTGGAATCTTACTAAAAAGAAGGGTTTATTATTTAGCTATTTGTGGCAAGCCAACACATGGCCACTGAAAGGACAAGGGCAAATATGGGCCCAGAAGAATGAAACATGCATTAACAGGCTGGCATACATTTTGCTTTGTATGCTTTCAATTTCTGAAATATATCAGTCCATTGAAGCCTTATGGATCAGAAGGGGTGAAGGGCTGGCTTTAGAAAAAAAAGCATTTTACAGGACACATTGGCGCTGTATGCATGACACAAAAGCCTTTCCACATCAGGGGACTTGGAGCCAGGGGCAATGAGTGTATGGTGAAACCCTTGCATTTCCTGACCAACAGTCAACCTATCTAAAGGAAAGAAAAACAACGTACTGTCAATTACATAATGCACAATAACGTTGCTTCTGTTACTGAATAAGCTAACCATATGCTAATCAATGCAATGTTAAAGTCTTCGTTTCCCTCTTTATGGAATGTTTAATAAGCTCAAGGTTAGATGTACTGGTGACTCCAACTGTGAGTAAATAAATTAAATACACAAAACCTTGATTCATCCTTCTGTATATCCATTTTCTGTACCCGCTTAACCTGTGAGTAACTAGCTCACATAGGGCAGTAGGTGCATTACACACGGGACCGGTCCTCTCTGTCTATCACATGGCTAACGCACGTATATAGAACCATTCATACTCGTGTTTCTATTAGGAATGGACCATTCGTGGAATGCCAATGTTTCAAATAACAATTCGGCCGATAACATTATTTTTTTAAAGTCATTCAGACCCTCATTACACAATCTTTGAATAAACACAAACCTTTAATACAACCTTTCACATGAAAAGGTTTTATTTTTTATAAATAACTTCTTCAAAACCCTTTTTAGCCTGCTATACAACTACATATGTATACCTATAGCCTACTACTATAGCCTTGTGGCGGCTCAGTCCATTTCTCTTCTCAAGATGTGAGACGCAGAGCTGAACAGCCGCTCACTGTCCGTGCTGGCGCATTGAGCACAGTGCTGGAAACGGAGGTGATTATTTCTCCAATATCAGAGTGCGGTCACATTTCTGGAAAGAAACACGTCTTACAAACTACATATCACTGATCTTTCTACCGAGACAGTGTAATACTCCCACATGGCCTACATTTTCTTTTTATTTGTTACCAAACCACACATGCTCGCGGCGGCAGCTCTCGTGCTGTTAAGTTTCAGCAGAGTCGTGTCCAGCCAGTGGCTTCTTCTCCGAAATAGCAGCTAGGTATGCCGGTTGACCGAGTACGACCGCAAATAACATTTAGCTGCCGCAAAATTGATGCGGCAACAGATAATCGGCAACTGCCAATAGCAAACGTCATCCAATTGCATGGTGCAACATGGTGAACATTGGATGATATCAATGTTTAGGTTAAGGTGCCAAAATACTTTTTAAATTGATAGCGGTACTGCCTATAACTTCCTATTGCCTTCCTCACATCTTTGTTAACTAAATTGCCAACAAAGTGCTTTGTTGCAAGTATACCATAAAACCTATCGTGTTTTATGCAGATCTGTTGCTTTTTAACCCTACCTCAAACTAGGGCAGGATATCGAACCTCTATTTAGAGGCAAACTGACCACGATTTCCACTGACCATTAATTTCTTTAAACCCAATGAAGCTCCTGCCACATTGTTTGCTGACGCACACCGACACATGGTAATTAAAGCTGCTGCCACTCTGGTGTCAGCAGACATTATTGTAATGAGTCCCTTTCTAATACAAATGGATTTGGCTTCATAAAATATATTACCAAAAATAACTTTGACCCGATCCTGCTCATCAGCTCCGGACATCCCTTTTTGATTTATTGATTGTTAAAATAGTTTTGTATTTGATCATTTATGCAATTAATGAGTAAAAACGTAACACTCCTCAACTCTTGGCAATATAAATCTGAATTTTGTGAAATAAACTGCTTGAATTAAACCCCATGTGAATGAATGTTAAAAACACCCTTTTGTTGTAGTAGACATCTCGATATTCAGAGCAGCTGTTCCACTATGACTTGAAATAGGCGTGGGCCTTCCTGCAAAACATTACTCAAGCTAGACTGGTAAGAAATGTCCCATGTCCCTTTAAATGGGCACACTTTTCTGTGTGTGCTCCCTCTATGTGGTTGCCCGAGTAATGCCTGATGATTGGGGACATAACATCAATGGGACAGACAGTGGAGTTTAATTGATTGACGAGTGAAACATTCCATGATGCGATGTGCTCTTACTCGACAGGGTGCATTGTTAGTAGAAATAGCAGGCATTGGCTATTGTATAATAAGTGACTCCCAACCAGCAGGACTAGCTAAATGAAAACAACAAATATCTGACAATATAATTCCCTATAAGCTGCTCTGTAATACAACTCTGAGCAACAGGGCTCAAGACAAACTGACAGGCTAGCACTAATGTTGGCCAAGTTTCTGAAAATGTCATGAAAACAATTACGAAGTGCAAGTTGAAAACAAGAAGAAAAAAAGCAGTGACATACATTAACAAAGGTATGTTTTGTGCATGGGACAGCTGCATAACCAGCTTTTTATACAGATAAATGAATGAGTTAAATTAAAAAAGGGAAAGGGGAAAAAAAAGGAATGGAAGGTCAGGCTAGCCTGAAGCCAAAAGCATGACTTTATTTAAAACATAAAATACACTCCTTTGATTGCATTAATAATCATCCCCCTCCCCCTGTGCTTTTTCTTCAAGCCTCCAAGAGAGGAACAAGTGTGTGTGAAGAGTCACATGACAGCTAGCCCACTCTTTTCCTCAAGTGACTGTGGCCTTTCTTGCTTTAAAGAGGAAGAAAACTCACTAATACTGGCTGTCTTTTCCAGTCATCTCGGGATTCAAGTTTGGTCACATTTTCCCTGTGGGAGTCAAATGTAAGGGCAAGAATGTAAATAGACAGAGAGACCGTCTCTACTCGAAACAGGGTGGGCGACGTTGAGGTGCACATACAAAGCACTGCTAGGGTTTGTGATGGGCTTTCGGCAGGGTTACATAGTGTTTGAGTGGTGACAGGCTTGTGTGTGGGTCACTAAGCTGCCCTGGTGCCACTTACTTTGACTATTCAAAACAGTGGCCAAGACCTTTAGGAAAGTGGTGACTAGCCATGTATGCCTAACAGCACCTACAGTCAAATTATACACTGTGAAAACTTTAGAGAGAATTTCCTTAGTAATGTTGACCCTGGAGATAGCCTGGAGAGAAAAAAAAAACTAAATCAAAACAAAATAGACTAACAAGCTGTACGGAAGTATTGTATAAACAGGTTCAAGTGGGACTTAATTAAAATGTTTTAGAATACATCTTTTTAGCAGGTCTTGCCGCCACCTTGCTATGAGATAGTACCCAACTGTTGCAACTTGAACAGGTCCGGTCCACATCAAACATAGTGGATAGTTGGGCGATATGACGATATATACTGTGCGACGGTAAAAATGTGTCTACCGGTAGAGATTGGGCAATAACGTTTCTAGCGCGGTAGCTATTCTCGTTCGATATCGTGATTTCATGAATCTAGTGATTTAAGCAGACATAGAGAAGAGTGAAGTTTTAAAAACAGAGTAGGAGGAGAGGAGGCCTCCCAACCAACCCAAGATGAGGAAGAACTCTGGTTGCATGATTACCCGACATTCACACTATATATATTTCTTTGACAGTCTTTCGTCAGCTTTTTGAAATGAAAGATGAGCAAATCCTGCAGGAGAAGTCAAACCTTTTTTGGTATACTCTAAAACACATATGTTTAATAATCATTAAATAAATACTGTACTAGCCAATGTGTAATATATGGGAAGACGTGGCAGGTCACGTGGTCTGTGTCTCAATTTGCTTATTTGTGTACTTACACTTGCTATTTTGAGTGCATAAGTGCGTTTATACTGATAAGTATGGCAAAAAGCAGTGCACTATGAGAACCCAGATGGTGCACTCATAACGGTCAAAAGCTTGAGTGTGGACCGCTGGACATTTCTCACATTCAATGGTCGCCATCTTGGCTACGTTGCGGTTGCTCCGGTGAACACCGTACTATACAAATATGAGTTATACATGTAGATTTTTTTTCACCATGTACCACCATACTGTTGTCGGAATAAAGCCATTAATTGGGTTAATTTAGCTGTCAGTAATGATTTGGTACCACAAACGATAACTATGCATGCAGCGGTTATCTCAATGGTTGCACTTTGATAGGTCAGTGACAATCAAGGTCAAAGTTGAAATAATTACAACTTTGAATTGCGCTTGGCGCCAATTTCGAGCTCAAAGCTCTCTATAGGAAAACTACAGCACACAGCAGTTTTACCGCCGGTCATGTGAAAGCACCTTTCGGCTTGCATTGAGTTACATTAAGATGCGTTCAAGCTCTATTCAGTCAAATTGAGTATTAGGGGGCGAAGGTAAATTATAACGTTATCATAATGTGTTCAAATGTAACCCAGTAAAATGTAGGTTTTGCCGAGAAACTTTAATAAAAACAGTTGTTTGAAGGAATTGTTTTCACAGCAATATAAAATCGATATTAGAGAGGGAATCATAACTTGCTTACCTTTCTAGCTCTAAGCAGTTTGTAAGCCATAATTTTGACTGTTTACACTGTGCCCTGCCTGTATGTACTCTTTTTCCACCAAAACTTGTTCAGGAATTGGATCAATAAGAGGAATTGGTATTGATAAAATCTTATGAATTCCGATCCCTAATATTCCGATTCATTTCCAGATATAAAATACACCAATTGTGTCGGAAATAAAAATTCTCATGCAATACAATATATAACATCAAGTTAATTGTGTTACGGAATAAATTAGCTACTCGCTCAGTTTCTTTTCAGATTAGACACAAATCCATAACTTTGTAAGTAAAGTAATGTCCACTCCTACTGTTGATACTACTGTCACCAAGTACTTGCTTACGATGTTGAATGAATGTGGCTCAGATACTAAATTCAGGCCTCCATTTGAGATGCAGGTAAAGTCCCAAAGTTGCTAAAAAGGCTCCATGGTTCCTGGAAAGGTTCCTGTGATAGGAAAGAGTTAGAATCTCCCTTCTGCTGAATGATCTATTATTCTGTTGTTAGTTTACTAGCATTTACATCCTGTGCAATATTCGACAACCTCAAATACACCAAATTTAATTTTGAAAAAAGTTTAGTGGAGCCTTAAGCCTTCAACTGGGATTTAGGGTTAAAAATAAAACATGGGCCTGTATCTGGTGATAACTGTGTGTATCTGGTGATAACTGTGTGTGTGTGTGCGTGTGTGAAACAGAGATGTGTTGTGTGCATGGTGCACATATAACTAATTAGGGCTGGGCTACATGGAAAAAACATTATATTTTAAAATTAATACCTGGATATGGCTATTGCGACGACATTGAAGGGTTGAGTATTATGCCTTCACAAAATATTTACGCAATGAGATTTTTGATGAATAATCATGAGTAATGTGGATATAATGACTTAAGTGGAAAAAGGACAATAATTAAACAGCTAGAACAGACTAGTAAATTCAGCCTATTACATCACTGTATTGCCTTTAAAACCAGGAAAAGAAAACATGTATGCCATATTACGATATGAAAATCTAAGACTATATCGAGACTTGTATCACAATGACGATACAATATCAGAAAAACTGCATACAGGTCAAACTCTGCTGCCAGCAGATCTTTTAACCAACTACTTTGACAACTTCTGCCTAAGATTCTTTTAAAAAGGCTACTTAGCAACAGTTACACAATATTTAGCCCCACATTTGCCTATGGATGTGCAACACACCCTGATGAAACCATTTCAGTTGTGTTCTGTAGGAAGCTTAGTGATTGAAGAGGAAAAAGGCTTCAGATTGCTCAACCACAATACATCCAACCTAAAAGTAAAGTCATGGGAGCCATAATGCAGAGGCCACCACTAATGGTCCACTTAAATAAAGATACAAGAATAAGCTAGTCGATGAAGACACCATTTTGGATAAAGAGAGCTACGCCTTCAAGAGCACAGAGCAATGGATAAGCAAAGGCCCATATGAGTAGACATGCTGTCCTGGGTGTTTTCTCTCCTAACTCATGCAATACAATAACAGAAAAGAGTGTTTAGGCACTTAACCTACAGTGGGATGTAACAATATCAGAAATGTAGTATTCGATACGAATACAAGTGAAATTCCACGATTCTCGATACCAAGATAAAAAACAATAGATCCCTTTTACTTCAACATAGTGTACACTCTTATTACTGTTCGCATAATGTTTGTCAGGAATTAACAGGTAATTTTTCCTTCTCTAATATCCATTTATATTGCGGTTAAAACATCTCCTTCAAATAACTATATTCAAGTTTTTTCGCAAAAAATACATTTTAGAACATTACATTAAACATTCATGATAACGTTATAATTTACCATCACCTTATACTAATTTTTACTGAATAGAGCATGAATGCACCATAATGCAACTCTATAGAACCTCTGTCCGCTGACAGCTAACAGCTAATGTTAACTAGCTTTCCTCCTGCCTATTTCAACACAGATTTGTTGTTCACAATTTAGCATTGTAAAGGGGGGAAAATGTGTGTGCCCTGGACCCGTCGATAGTGACTTTATTGGGTCTCAAACACATGTTCCATCTTCCGTAGGACGCGGTTAGTCTCGAGCCCTGATGGCACTACCGGCACTACGGTAGTTTTCCGAATTTTGGTATCAACTTGGTAACGAAGTATCGGTTCTCATGACATCCCTATGCCACCAGAGGCCTTCAATGTTTTCCCTTTTAACATGTTGCCCATTAGGCCTCTGAAAAGTGCCAGCGTTGGCTGATTGACATGACTGAGTACAACAGCAGCAATAAAAAACAAGTAAGATGACGAGAGGCTTTTTTATGAGAGCACATTGGCACAGGTTGGGCGATACAAATCAAATAACCACGGATTGCGTTAAGACATTTTATTTTATATACTTTCAATAAGTAAAAATGCTGGACAATATACTTACAAACGATCACATCACACAGAGGAAGTTATTTCTAACCAAACATCAGGAAGGAACTCAGGAATGGACTTTCCCTAAATAGAG
>CALSBV010010214.1:9171335-9227300 GCA_943590825.1 Bovichtus diacanthus
TTAAAGGCTTTTAAGTGCGCCTTATAGTCCGGAAAATACGGTATATACGCATTAGGGCAGCTACCACTAACTACGTATAGGATTATACTACACTGTATTAAAAAGTTGGGTATGCATGTAGTTGTACGTGAATGGTTCTTAAAGCTATCAATTTATCTGCAGTAGCAGAGAAATGAAAGTGCCTGTAGATGTTTTTTGTAAATGCTTGTTGCAAGGCCTCTCCGCACTTTTCTGCCAATTAAAAGACAAGTGCAGTACCTGTTCAGGATGTGCGCGTACCGCTGCTTCTTGGGTTTTGAAGTGAGTCTATGCACTCGTTTACGGTAGCAACGCTACAGTCTATCACGTACGAAGGCGCTAAGCCAAGTCCGACCAAGTTTTCGCAGTTTTGTACAGAACAGCTGATCAAAAATAACTTCACGCAGAAGTAGATTGGTCCAAGGGATGGTGAAATAATCGAAACTCAGATACACACGTCATTATAGTATAATATAATAATAATGCCGAGTGGACAAAAGCAGGATCACATCAAAAGTGAAGAAAAATCAGCACTATCACTGACCAAAGCCACATAATCCCAAAGAGTGAAATCCACAGACTAAGATTTTAATCCCATTCATATCCTGCACTCGTGGATTAAAAACAGAAAAAAAAAAATACACATCAGCGGGATGAAAATCCTTTTTATTAAAAACAAAGACCCCCCCACAACGCGAAAGGCTAATGACTCAGGTTTTAAACACATGGTCATTATCTTGTGTTGACACTCATCCTACTGACAAGCTCTGCTGTGTACAGACCCAGGGACAAATGTATTTCAGGCGCGCATCACTGCCATGAAGGCTTTCAGAAAGGCTAGTCATACACCACTTGTATCATCACATAGACATCAATACATTTTTTCAGAAATGCCTACAGATTATGCCATCACTGTCCACCAGGGTCACTGGACAGAATATCAAATACATTCTGGGTGTCAGTATAGTGTGGGTCACAAACTGATTAACATTAAATGGGACAATGTTTTATGCCTAGTCAGATACAGGTTGTTCTCAAACTAAATACATTATTGATGGAAACTAAGCATGCTATGTTCAGTGCTATGTATATGCCTCATATTTTATCTGCAGTTGATTACAAGGTGAAAACTGTGCTGGACCAGTTCATTCACAAAGAAATAATCAGATAAAAAGAAGTCTTATATTCCAGTGAAGCAGAGAGACATCACTGAGGCAGCACTTACAGAGCCGTCTCAGGTGTGGTGGTGATACCATCCTGTGAGTAATTGCCAGGACAGAAAGAAAACTAAAATGATCAGTATTGAGGAATTTGGCTTGACACTTAAATGTAAATATAAAATCAGATAATTCAGTAGCATTGAAAATTTGCTAAATTTCAACCCATCCAAATTGACCAACTACATAGCCAAAATTAAAAAAATGTTTTAACTTGTAACAAAAAGAAATGTAGCTTTATTTTACAAAGTTGAATAATTGCCACATGCATGTTTTTGAGTGTCGAGTGTTTTGACAAAATAATTTTTTTTGGGGACAAATCACTGCACTTGAAGCTGTACAAAACCTTTACATCTGGATTTTTTATTTACATTTAGAGATCTTTTTTAATTGATCTATTCAGTTGCATTTAACTGTGATTACTAGTCAGGATTGAGAAATATGTGAAATTACCCTGAGGTGTAGTTACAGCTGCTTGAAAAAAGACATGTAAATCAAATGTTTATTTCTTATAAATCATACACATATCTATCATAGTTGTCATGTTCCCTGGTATATTCAGGTTCACAGTCAAGATGTAACACACCCCTTCCCCACCATGTTGTCCTGTATCTGAGCTGCACATATCGGATTCATCTGACCAGCAATCTCAACAGTGTTAAAACGTTTTAAATGCAAATACATTCTGTACATTTTTACGATGCAGAAATCAAAGAAATCTAGTCTGCCAAGCCCGAACCCATCCGATGCTCGGCATCTGTCTCTCTCAGTCTGAGAAAAAGCGGAGATGAAAAAGGCTTTGAACGCCATCTTGTTCATTGCAGCTGCTTGGGCCCTGAATACAGGAACCCATTCATTCGAGGAGGCGGAGGGAGGGGGCATACTGGCAAAATGAATTCATCTTTGTGAACCAGTAAATACAAATAGCTCTTTTAAGAAACACCGAAATTTCCTGTAAACTAATAAAAAAAAATATCCCATCTTCCGTAAAGGATTATGTAGATGCCAAATCTTAAAACTGCTGGTTAATAACTTCGTCTAAGCGGTCGAGGCTACATAGATCTCTGCTACAGGAGGCGCTCAGCTCGGCTTCCTGCGACAGCACGCCTGGCTCGCTGCTAAACAATCTCTCGAAATATTTACCTATAAATAAATAAAAAAATCTCCGGCCTGCTCTCTTCAACCTAAAACACTTTATTCTGGTGTGCATACTAGGATTTGAGGCTACGGGCTACAGCTTGACACACTATGGAGCAGCGCGGCCCGGTGGGGACTGGTTACTGTAGCTGCTAACAACTTGCCCTGCAACAGACCCGTGATCGAGATAAACAGATTTTCAAAATCCAATTAGACGATCTCGTTTTCACATCATTAAAAGAAGAAGTTCAAATTAAGTTCGACCTGTGCGTTTGCCAACCGACGCTGGTTTAACACTCGTGAAACTAAAATGGCTATTGCCCTTATCAGGTCCACAGCGGCGCTTATTGTCATTTCCCCCCCCCCCCCCCCAGTGCAATCTTAAAATCTGTGTTACCGCTTGGCAATAGCTGCACAATTCTATCATTTTTATGCATTGTGCATTATAGGGAAGAATCGCGCACACGATTTATCCATTTCCTTTTCAGCACTATCAGTGGATGGCTGACTCTGCAGACTAAACGTGGGAATGTGAACATATAGCTGGCACATACAGTAGGCATAATCCATGGTGGTTTGGTTTCGATTCACTGAATTATACGCTGTTAGTTCAACAAGCCCGTTTAAAAACATAGCTTGGCAAACGAGTGTCCACAAGTGGAAGATTCGGCATTACGTAAATAATTTTATCAAGGCAAATATTACCGCTCCGGTGCACGAGTTTTACATAAAAGCGGCACGCAACAACAACACCGTTCGCATTCACTAAGTAATCACTAATACAGGCAAATTGATTTAGCTGCCATGTTCAGAATACACACACCCAGATCAGCCATACCAGGCTGCAAACGTAGGCTGTGGCCACTGCTGGCTAACTTGTATGGACTGGCTACGGAATAGTGGGGGTGGTGGTGATTCTGTTGGTGAAGTAGCCATTTTTAGACTCCCTTCGTTGTCATTTGCATGATGCTACACATTTTCAACATGGGAGGAAGTAAATCCAAAACTCCGTTCACGTCTGTTTGAGTTATGCAAGTGTAAGAAGTTGCAACTGTGTAAGCATCATCTTAAAAAGCAGCTCGCCGAGGGGTTAGTCAACAATAAACAGTGGGAAATGTGCGACCAATTAGCTTACCAGGTAATCAGTAGCTATCTATAGAGTAAAGATGTGAAATGTGGCCCGACATACAGGGCCAATATGTTGCTGATAATTGGGCTTAATATTACGTCTCAAGTGAACCCCCAAATTGAAATATTGCTCAGGTAAATGGGCTACTTATACAGTTTAGCACGGATATCTTATTTCTTCAGAGAGGGAGAAAGACACCCGGACGTGGGAGAGGGGTGCTGGCTAACCTCCCGAGCTGTCACCAACTAACCTTCTAATTAACATTACCACTGAGCATTAACCGCCAGCTTGCCGGGTAGAACCATCAAATATAAAACCAGCTAAATATTGTTCCGGTGAATTGACATCTGGGGTTAACGCAGTGCGTTAAGTTTCTCTAACAGTGACCCCCACCCACTCACTTGGCAGCAACGACTAGCTAGCAGCAGGCTAACGGCGGCTAACTCTAACGGAGGAGCCGCTCAACCCAGTTTAACCCCTTTCGTTCATCTTCCCCGCTCGACAGGATAGCCGACTGCACACACACTTAATGCATTTCCTGAAGCGCAATTTAAAAATAGCAATACATATCCTTACCCGCTTTCAGTCGAGGGTATCCGTTGTTTAAATCACATTGACTGGAAACAGCAAAAAATCTTGTCTCTCCTCTCTCCGCCCAGGCGCTAAGATTTAGCTAGTTCAGCTACCGAGGAGCGGCACTCCCCGAACCCAGTTTTTGACCCGCCGAGGGGGGAGACACACCGGCACAGAGGCGCAGAGACAAGGCGGTGTTCACCCAGATAGACCTGTCAAGAGTCCCTTTTGAGCGTTCTTCCGTTTCAACGCAAATTCCAACTCAAAGCAAAAATCCCTTCTTGTCTTTCCCACCGTCGTCGTCCCTCTTTTTTCTTCCTTCACGCCAGGATCTCAGTCGCTTCTTCCTCCGGCCATCAAACAGCAGAGATGGGCGCGGTAACCCTGCACTCAGGTCTGGGAAACCCCACGTTACGGCAGCGTCACAACGCACGGCGAAGGGTCGGCGACCAACAGATCAGGAAATACTGCCATTTTTGGTAACACTAACACACCTAGATAGCATTTACCTGCCAAAACACTGCTTTTAATCATACAATTTTACTTCTTTTACTAGTTAAAACCACATGTGACCTGACAATGGTTATTTCTCATGCCAGAGTAGGTTCAGAACAACAGCCTTTCTACACACCAGCACTTGTTTATGAAACTGTGGCCGACAGAGCTCTACAGGTACTTCGGGGTACTTTCACTATAATTTGCCAGGAATAATTAGTTTATATATTTAGGAATGACTAATGTATACTAGTTTTGTTTTTACCAATAATATCTCTCGATCCATATATAGTGCATACTCTAAAATACCAAAATAAATACGAGACCTCCTATACGACAGGCTGCAGTATATAGCCAAAAGTGGCTTTCTGTGATAGGTTTGAGGACTCCCAAAAAAAAATTTGATTTTCATGTCAGTGCAACAACAGCTATTTCAAGCCAACAACACAGTCTCATTTGCAAACCAAAGCAGACTGTGCCACACATCTACCTACAGAAGTGCAGCAGTACACGAGTACTACAAGTACATTCAATATAATATACACATTTAGAGTCTACAATTGAAACAAAAATCAAGAAATAATTGGCAGAAAGTTATCTGACAAAACAAATAATAATAATAATAATAAATCCCATAAGTGGAACCTACTCTACACGTATAGTTTGATGATTTATTATAAATCCTTTTAATACCTCAACAGTCATTAGCCACTGCCACTGTCCCCTTTGGTCAAAATGTACTGGCAATGGAAGACGAGTGATGTTAACTTTGCCGTACTTTATGGTGTATGAACTGATGTCCCTGTGCTCTAGTTCAAGCTAAGAAATCAGTGGGGATTTTCTTCCACTGCTGAGTGTTTATGGGTGGGCCATCACTGCAGCACAGAGAAGACTTGATCATTATTATCACCAGTAGTCTAGGTAGAGTGCTCTGAGGAGGGGTTAATGCTCAGTGGGTTAAGTCGTTACTTGGAGACGTGGAACACTTTAGTGTCCACTGGGACAACAAAGTGTGTATGGGCTTGGCCCGATGGGGGAAAACAAAAGCATCATCAGCTATGGGTGAAGGACGCTCCTGAGAGAGAGCGCTGTTCTGTCTACTGTAGCCCAGCATTCGGGGATGTCTACTATTTGCAGTTAAAACTCTCGATATATGCACTCTGAAAAATCATGTGTCAATTAAAATTGTGCTAGTTTTGTAAACTTAAAACCTGAAAGAGGAAGAGGAACCTTCCACATAGGGGCTTGTGCACACACATATATATGAGACTCATTCACTCACATTGTTAAGTGTACATTAAGGAAATAGTTGATATTGGTGGTGGATTTGTTATAATGGTTGTGGATTAGAGACCCACATTTTCACTGCTTATTTCCTGTAACTTAAACGCTTAATTTGTAATATGCTATAATATGTAATTTTCTGTAACTCGAGTTCTCTCAATTCAAAACAATAACAAAAAACGGATTTAGGTGGTGTCTTGAAGTATCGTGGGATCATGGGAATTGTTGTTTTCACCACCATTGTAGTCAGCTTCTCCCAGTTGGGAGTAATTCAGTGTTCACCTTTCAGGAGGTTTTTTACCGGGAGTCGAGTTACCTGCAGAGGTCTCCTCCTCTCCAAAATGGGGGGGGAAACTGAATAAAGCACTTTCATGTTAAAAATCTGTGTTTCTACAGCACTGTTCAGCTACTGCTAATTTAAGATCCAGACGTCCGATGACTAAAATTTCTTAATCCAGTTAAAATATACAGTTAAAATGACCAAAATCTAAAAAGTGTATCGTAAAAATGTGCCTTAAAACTGGGTAAAAAGTAAATTTATGACAACCTCAGGATGACGCATGTGCAAAGGGGATACGTCGCCATTACGACCAAATGAAACGGGCCGTTACCTTGAGTAAAATGACAGATTTCTCTAGGTTTGAAGATTGCTGTAAACATTTGGGATAATGTGAGTACGCAACTCAAGGACATTTATAACATAGGTCTAGTTTTTTTTAGACATTGTGGAAATGTTACATAATTCAGCTTTAAAAAAAAAAAACCCAGTGGCAGACAGACAGAGGATGAGTTGAAAACACTGCCCCTGCGTGTGTGCTTGTGTTCTGGGTGTTGGTTTCCACCGGGACTCATCTTCCAGGTTAATGCTGCTGAGATTTAGTTGCCCCTGGATACACAACTGCCTCTCTGCTGCATACATGTGTTGTGAAGCTTCTTGAGCGGAGCTTCAGACCACCCAGGGGAGAAAGCTTATTGTCTGCATTCAGCCTGGTGATGAGGAGAGCGGAAAGAGAACAGTCCACACCTCCATGCGCTTCCTGTGTCCACGTAAGCTCTGAGGTAGTTGTGATGAATAAAGTTACGGTGGTAATCATCACGAGGCAACTCATTAGAATGAGGAGGATTCAACTATTGCTCTATTTTTCTTCTGTAAGAAACATTAATTTATTATTTTTATAGCTAAAATTACTTAGTATATGATGACACAAATATCAGCCTCCTGTATGTTTTAATATAGTGACTGTATAATACAAATACTTTGCATTAGAGCTGCAATGATTAGTCGACTAATCCATAAATCGATCCAACTATTTTGATTATCGATTAATGATTCATACATTTCATGCAAAAATGGCAGAAAATTCTGTTTTCATTCTCTCAAATATGGAGATTTCCTGCTTTTCTCTGTTTAACATCATATTAAAGTGAATCTCTGGGTTTTTTTAAAAGATATTTAAAGACATCACCTTGGACTTTGAGAAACTGGGATGTTTTTCACCATTCTCTGACAATGAATCTAGGAAATAATCTGCAGTTTACTTAAAACTTTAAAATAATTGCTGGTTGCAGCCCTACTTTACATGGGCATAGCCTCCAGGAAAGTCAACTTGTATGAGCATTTTCACTGTCCTGCAGTATTTTATAACTGAACGCAGTGTATTCACATACAGACCGATAGCCAGGCGGACACACACAAACACACACATACAGAGCAGGGAACGTAAGTAGCACTATCTCACAGTATTAGCGAGAGATCAGAGGAGAAATCAGATTAGAAAAAGAGGCAAAATGGCAACACAAATATTGCCTAATATGATCTCATACATTTCATAAAACGAGTGACATTACACGAAGCTAAGCTCATAATGACCTTGCTTTTTATAGGCAGGTTGGGGTGCAGTAATCTGATTTAGTGTAATCTCTTACAATCTCTGATAAATGCTTACAGCATGTATCTCTGAGAGAGGTCACATCCTATTGGTCCGTTTTGAGGCATTACTGACATCTACTGTTCACATGCACAGGACCTGGTTCACACAGAGATGGACACCGTTAAGAGTTTATCAAGTGAGTGCTCATCTAATTTAACAATTTAAATGTGACAAAAAGTATATAAAAAAAAGTATATATATTTATTATTTATATATATATATATATATATATATTAAAAGAAAATTATATATATATATATATATATATATAAAAAAAAATATATATATATTAATAAAAAAAAATAAAATAAAAAATATATATATATATATTTAAAAAAAAAAATCTAAGCACCTAATTTCAGTAACTCCTTTTTGTTAAGTGTAAGATATTCCTGATCTATATCTTATAGAAAAATGATAATAACCTTAATAATTAACCTACTACAAAGATTAATACCGCTATTATTAATACTATTACTGTTACAGCAATTAAGCTTACAGTTCCTACTACTGCTATTAATACCAATACTAGACCAATATCATCAATAGGGTATCATTTTACACATGGCTTATATACCAAACGACTGTTTTAGATCATTCTGTGTCATATTTCACAGACTGCACCTTGTTTGGCCTCAGTGTGAACCCTGCCTGCTTAATTTCATGGGTATAGTACCAGCAGTGCGACACTATGTACTGTATATGTACATCAGCTGACACACCCTTAACCATGATATAACACAAAGTGCCTAGTTGGCCTTACATGTGCATGCACCCCCTGGTGGTGGATGTAGGTTCTACAGTCAGGTGCTTCAATAGATGGGCTGCATAGCACAACACAACACAACATATCATCATAACATAACATAACCTGTAGCGCTCATGAAAGCTTTACACAGCCGCTTAGACCGAATCAGATTCATGAAAACAATTCTTAATTAGTTCCACCTTTAATAATTAGATTCAAGTTATAAATAATAAATTCATTTCTTAATGTTGCCCACATAACTGTACAGTATATCATATGGATTTGTCTGTGTGTGTCTGTGTGTGTGTATGTGAGAAGATTTCACACTGGCTGGCATCCAGGTCCTGTAGAGGTCAGTCAGCAGCGGTGGAGACCAACGCCATCAGGGTGACTCTGTAAACATTTGTCTCATCCCCCTTCACGGTAAGAGGCACACATGTCTGCACCACCTCATAGGGCTGACACACACACACACACACACACACACACACACACACACACACACACACAAGGTTAGATGGTGGTGTTGCTATAAAAGCTGCTTGTATTGCTCAATATTTATTAAGCCAAAATTAAACAATTTTTTTAATTAAAATGACCAGTTTTGATTCAGTGTTTCCACCAGGATTTTTTTGTCTGTTCACCATTGTTTCTCTCATTGAAACATACTGAAACATACATTGAAAGATAAAAAAACTGTAAACTACTGTTCATCTGTAATGGCTTTCTTCCTAAATCAGGTACAGCAACAGCTAAAATATGATTTGCAAGTTAAGATCAGACTCTGACAGTGACTCTTACTCTCGTCACTGTAAATGATAAGATTAAAAATGCAGCTTTTTTTGAGTAGTACTGTTTGGCAATCAATAAATGAGCTGGTCAACAGGAAAATAGCAGATTTTTACATTTGCTGTAAAATACAGATTTTTCAACGAAACCCCCACAGACATTAAGTTGACACTGATTCATGCAAACACTTCTTTATACACCCTCCTCTGTGAAGGTTGTTTTCCCATTAACAGTGATAAAAATGGTCCTCACCTTGTACCCACTGTGGGGAGTCCATGTGACAGTGATGGTGCGTTTGTGGCCCGTCTCCACGGTGCCTTTGCTGGGCTCCACACTGAAGCCGTGCTGCTGCAGGGACGCAACGTTATCCCAGTGAAACTCACCACTCTGGAGAAAAAACAGAGCAAAGAGGATTTGTCCAGACAGACGCACACAAAATCAATACATTCAAGTTTTTTTTTTTTTTTTTAACAATCCGTAACCCTGAAACATTGTTTGGAGTATATAAAGCTATTGGATATTTCATCTTTATGCCTCAACACTTTTTACTTTATAATCTCTGAATAATTATGCCAGTTCATTTTGTTGTTGTTGCTGGGAAAAGCATGGCGGCAGCATTTTAAGAGTATATTATAAGTATATTTATAATACTTTCTGGTTTTCCAGAGGGCACAGATGTAGGAGTCAGATCGATTGTCATATTGACAGCATAATACAATACCACGCAGGGGTAAATCCTTTACAGGGTAGCTGTAAAATGAAAATATTCACAAACAGCATAAAATTATATTGAAATATTTGCAATGTTTGTATGATGATCACAAGTGAATCCCTGCTTAAAATATGTTATTAACTCTCTTTTTATGAATCCCAGTACAGTGCATTTGGCAGCAACAGTATCTGATGACATCACAGTACCTTCTTACAGGGCTGTGTGGAGCGGATGCAGCCCACCTGCAGCTCCCTCACTGCAGGTGTGATGGCTCCGGCGCTGTATCTGGCCCGCAGGGTCACCAGCACAGGGATGGTGGGCTTCTCCATCACCTCTGACTCTGCTACATAAAGAGATAAATATATATATATATATATTTTTTTATATATATATATATTTTTTATATATATATATATATATATATTATATATTATATATATATATTTTTATATATTATATTTAATATTATAAGTGCAGATAAAAGTCCAAACATGGTTGCAGACAGCAGATGGTTGTGTTACATTAGGTGTCTGCATACACAGCTGTGTGCACACATGGCACATTTGGTCAGTGTGGACAGATGTTGCAGATGACAAACACTGCATCACGTGCAGCCTTGCAGCCACGCCAATGTGGAAACAAATTGGACTTAAATACCACACAACGATTATGCGAAATTAACAATAATTCATGCTGCCCTAAAGTAAGGATTTTCATACCGTACAGAAATGACAGTACGAGTTATAGCAGCGCTCTGGCTCTCATCCAACTGATGACGTTATTCTAATGCACCGACTCCACTTGGATTTATAGTTTTAAAAGTAGTTTTAGCTTTACAGTGACCTTGTCTAGGAGGTGTGTCCATTTTCACACGTGGATTTTGTGGTGAAATATGATCTGAAAGCTGGTGACAAGCACATGGGCTGTCAGCACCCTATGCTTTGCATAAATTACTACAACGCATCGCTGGCATAAATGAAGGAACTGTGCCTGGGAGTTATTAGTCATATTTATAGTGTCTTTGTTTTCTCTGCCTTCAGTAACTTTGAGAATGTGCTTGAACTTGAATCATTTTCCCGTGGATTATTTCCAACGGATAACCAGCGTAGTATTGATGAAGGGATGAAGGTGGAGGATACCTGTGAGCTGAGGTTGACTGGTTACCAGTGGAGGGAGGAGGGATTCAACGGGCACCGTCAGAGCGTCTCCTCCACACAGATACATGTTGTGTGAAGAAGCTGCACCCCTCAGACCCAGCACGCACACTTTACTCTGAGACAGAAATGATACGGGGTTAAGGTTGATATATTGTGAAAAGGGGACATGGACCATGTGATGCTTGAGATCAAGTTTGTAGTTCTGTTCTCAAGGTGTGAGTCTTTGTGCGTGTGGCGTTCCTGCTGACCTTATTCATGAGCTCTACGGTCAGTCTGTCAGAATAGTTGACAGACGGGTGGTCAGGCTGAAAGGTGACGGTGATGTCCTGGCTCTGTCCTGGGGCAATGCTGCCCTCTGCTGGCCCCACGCTGAACACACTCAGCCCACTGTAGTTCTGGGTTCCTGTACACGATACACATACAGTACTGCTACTACTATTTCTCCCACTGTTACTTCTGCTACGAGTGCTGCTGTTAAACGTAATAAATGATAAACGATACTCTTTCAATATCAAATGAGGACTGGCTGGATGCGTGGACATTTCAGTGGAAATGCAGCAACTCCCACATGCGGCGAGAGTTTGGGTGGAAGTGTTTTATTTGTTTCTTTTTTTACACCAAGGCAGAAAACACATTTTGCTGGAGGGGATGCCAAATGTTGGAGACTGTGTGGGTTTTTTGGGAAGCTGATCAATGGCATTTATTTTGGGATTGTCCAGAGATAAAAACCTTTCTGGGCAGAGTTTTACAAAGCACTAAAAAGTATACTTTACATTTTTTTAGGAAATATTGATTTTCAGGCAAGGTGCACTGCTGAATTTATGTTTGGTATTTTGATATCCACTTGTAAAAACCCTACCCCCCCCCCCCCACAATACAGGTGTGGATAGATATACTGTATATAGTCAATAATATTTATGGAAAGGATAACTTTTTTGTCTAAAGCCTTTACAGCCCGATTTGGGTATAAAAAGACCCTGTAACCTTGTTTTATTCAAGGAAACCTCATTGATGTTTATTCTATTTTCTCTCCAGTCTCCCCCTGACATATTTGTCATTGCTCTTGTGTGCACACTTTACCTCTCACAAAATGTACAAAGTTCTTTGAAAAATTTGAAAAACTCTGTGGACAGAAGAGGAAATAAAACTGTTTTTTTGTTTGTTCTCATGTATGTTTTGTAATATTACCTGCTGTCCCAAGATAAAGAATAACAATTATTTCACTGAGCATATGATCAATGTGGACATAGAAACCTTGTAACTTCAATGGCTTTGATGCATGATGTTGCTCATTGGGACCACTGCTGTCGATGAGGTAAATCTAGTTACACATACTCGTGCTACATTAATGAATCACTTTCTTTGGACGAAAAACCACCTGTCTCGTCTTTTCCATGATAGCTGTATTAATCAATGCTGTTGCTCAACTGAGAACAAAAGACGCTCTGAGGCTAAATAGAAGCCCGGTGGAGACATGTTAAGACCTCCACAATCATTAGGATTACAAAGAAATTTACTGTAGCCCGACCAATAGTAGATATCAATATTTTTGGGAGTTAAAAATGTGTTCAAAAGTGTCTCTCAGTGAGACTGTGTCCTAAAGGCGTTTGCATATGTTGTTCCTCCTCTCCTCTCAGTTCCACCTGTATGTTACGACTTGTCAGGTTCCCCGGTGAGTCACTGCAGTGTTAATTCCATCTTACCCACATCCGGCTGGAGCTGAAAGCCTGTGTAACCGCCCAGCAGCACAGCCACCCCGTCAGCTCCACCCTGAGGCCTCCAGGCACAGACGCTGGCCAACAACACCCTGAAACCCACCGCCACCGATGAGCTGTTCTGCAGCTTCAGGAAAAACAGGACTTAATGTCAGTTCCAAGGCTGCAACCTCCTCAAAAGCATCAAGGTAACCAGTGCATATCAACCCAGTTCGACTGACCTTCAGGGTGTGTGAGGTGCTCTCCTTCTCCAACACATGGCCAAAGTGGAGGAGACCTCCAGGGTGGGAGGAGGTGACAGCAGCGAGCACACCCTCCCCACACAGAGTCATCTCCAGGGTCATCTTCTGGCTACGCACCTCCAGAGTCTCACAGTACTACAGAACAGTAGAGGGCGGTGGAGAACGTATCACTTAAAGTGTAGAACGTTATTAAATAATCTTGGAAAATGGAGAGGTACAATGATTAAATCTGAGGAGGATAACACTAATGTTGGATTCATGAGAAGCCAGCGCTCTATGGCCAAGACAGAGCATATCCCCAGTGTCATGTAGGATTCATTTTTAAGTTATTTGACCTGTTTACAAGGCTGTTAATGGTTGGCCAGCCTACATTGGCCTACATTGCTAAATCTATACGGCCTCTTAGATGCTCTGTTACAGGTTTCTTTTTATAAATACAAACGATCACACAAAGAAGAAAATAGGCAGTCTGTTTGTTACTATGCACCAAAACTATGGAATTCCCAGCCCAAGGCAGATGCAAGCTCTGTGAACACTTTTAAACGGAGTATTTTTTTATTCAGCATAGCCTTTAACTGTCACTCTTTTGGTTTTATTCTTACCTTTCAGATGTCTTATTTTTCTTATGACTTCCTTTTTTAACATACGCAACATATTCTATTGTTCTTAGCATACCTGTTCTTGCTATTTGTCCAAATAGTTTAAATAGTTTTAATTTGCCTTTTTTAAAAAAAAAAAAAATGTATTCTCGTTTCTTCACTTTATTGTAAAGCACGTTAAACTACAGCTCCTGTATGAAATGTTCTGTATAAATATACTTTTATTGCTATTTGTTATTATTATTATTATTAATAATAATAATTCTACACTGTTAACCCACCTTTTTCTCTAGAGATGGACTGAAGGCCAGCACCAGAGTGTGTTTTTCTCCGGGTCTAATGCATCTCAGAGCATTCAGAAGGGCAAAAGGACCGTGTGTATCCAGCACTGACGACCTCAGCTTGGAAACGGTCAAAGAAAGTAGTGGTAAACAGTTGATATTATTATCATTTGGAGTAGTAGTATCTGCCATAAAAAAACTAAAAAAAACTAGTAGTGTCAAATTAGGAATGTGGCAAATTGGTAAAAAGGCCGACTGGATTTATTTGGGGTATTTAATCTACAAGTACAAAGATGTATAAAATATAGAATGAGGTAAATCCATTTATGGGTTATGTGTACAATCATAAAAGGTGTCCAATGTCTGAGTATCTAACAACAACAACATGCATCTCCAGGGGAAGTGTCCCCGTTACTCTGTCAAACCCACATTACACCACACGTCAGTTCTCTTTAGAAACGCTTTCAACAGAAGTAAACGCCACAAACTAAATTCCATTGACCTCAATTTTATCGACGTGGTGGCAGAAATCAAAAATGTGGAACTATCGACAATATTTTTGCATTAGGGGTTAACAACATGTCTCTTAGTTCTGCACTGATGTGTAAAACTCTGTGTTTTGACTTCAGTTTTGACAGGATACGTCCAAAGATTCCTTGGAAATGTTCTGAACTGTAAACCTCTTGATCACCTTTTCTCCTAAAGATAGAAGATACAAATGAAACACGATGAATACGTACTAAAGAAAAAAAAAAAAAGGTGTGTATGCTGAATGCACAAGACATTTACAGTAGAACCATCAAGCAACTTAAAACGTTGAAAAGCACTCACCCACTGCCACCTGATGGAAGTCTATGACATTGTTTCCATTGTTGGATATGCCCACTAGAGGGGGCTGCACAGCAGGACACTGCAGCTTCAAGTAAAGAATATTGCAGGGACTGTGGAGATATGAGACATGACACGTGTAACAGAGTGGGATATTGCACGAACGTTGTAAGGAACATACTTTAGTGAGCTCATTGTACACACAGCAATGTTTACAATTCTTAAGAGTAAAAGCGTCAGGATATGTGCTTCTTCTTCTGCTTAGGTTTAAACCAGAGGTGTTTCCATCTTCGCACAGAGGGCATTCTCTCCAATATGTTATAAATAGAAGAAAGAGATTTGTTTTGTGGCAACTTGGAAAAAAACTTTTGAACAGGATGATCGTTTTTTGTTTCCATCTGTGAAACTGGTGAAAAAAAAGTTTTGCCGCGTGAAAAGAAAAGTTCTTCCAGGATCATTTTTATACATATATCGTGCGTTAGCAAGTTATGTAACATTACTAGAAAACGTATTTCAATAATATCAGTATATGTACTATGTGTTTAGAGTGCATGGAGAAATTAAAACTCACTTGGAAATGAATGCATTTCGTTCAAGTGGTAATGTTGCACTTCAGCTTCGTGTGGCAGAAAATAAGTATTACAACAACAAATGAAAACAAACAAAAAAAGAAAATCACCTGAATGCTATGCAGCTACAAAACTCATAGTTGAGATGGAGAATGCATTACGTGATGCGCCAAGCCTGGGAGATCCATGTTTACTGCTAATTCTACATGTTAGAATATGCACCACTAAAACATCACAGAAATGCTAAGGGCATTAAAAGGAATTTGTATTTTGCGAAATAAGCATATTCGTATTTTTTTTTTAAACAAAATTATGTTTTTTTTTTTTTCATTTCACCAAAGCACTGACACTCAGCAAACCCTTTACTGTAGCCTCTGCACCCTTTACCCTCTTTACTGGGTCTGTGGGTGGAATATATATTTTAAAAGCTCATTTTCATCACATTTAATTCATGATGTCTAATTATTTCTTAACGTGTGTATATCATTTTCTCTTCTCTTCTTCTTTTCCCCCCGTTTTGTATTTCATGTATTCATTTGTTTTTATTGGATTGTTGTGTACCGATTGCTTAGTTTTCCCTGCTCATTTTGTGTGCTTCTTGTTTGACTTTATTTTTTGTCGACTATAATTATGTTAGTATTCTTTTCCTTTTTTGTTATTGATTGTTTTTTCTTCTTGCGCTGAAGGGAGGTCCGTTGTTAAGGCCTGTGGCTTCTTGTCTCACTTAAGATAACATCTGTGCATAATAACAACAGGACCGCAAATGGCAAATATTTATATGAAAATATTGCAAAAGGACTTGTACAGAGCTGTCTCGACGCTGGCTCCGTATATTACCTCCATGCCGGCTGGGCCCGTCGGTCTTCCTCTGGAAGGTCTCCGTCCGACACAAAGCAGGGGATGGTGTACTCGCTGTAGCGCTGGGTGAAGGAGTACAGCAGAGACGCCCTGGCCTCCTCACACTGCTCCGACCTGGAAGGAAACGACTCACAATGAAAGCTTTTTCATCAAAGTTTCCCAGCTCTGTTGAGATAATAATACATATGGTGTGATCACTGCAAATAAAAAGAAATGGGAATAGTTCAAGCTTTGTGTGCAACTTATGTTGTTGGATCTCAGACTTATGTAGAAGTTATGAATTGGGTTTAGCCTACTTTCCAACATAAAGAGGCTTTAAGGGAGAACGTGAAATAATTTATTCTCTTTTTGCAGCACGACTCTCTGATATTTGGTTATCGAATATTGATTCATGAATATTTGCATTTCAGTCCAGAAAACTGGGTGCGTTTTCCAAAGTAATTTGTGATACAAAGCAAGCAACAAGATTAATGACATCAAGGGGAAACAATAAAGTCTTGGAAAGGAAAACCTCTCACCCCGGCTGTATGTCGGCAGGATCTGGTGTTTCAGTCAGGTGGTCCGTCTTTGGCTCGTCTGACACCTTGCTGGATTTTGGAATCACAGATGCCTTCTTTCCTTTACTGGTTTCCACTGGGAGCTCCTTTTTAGTCTAACAACACCCCCCTCCCCCCACACACACACACACATACAGGCGGGTTCATACCAGATTAGACAAATGCAGCATCTATTCTGTACAAACACCAGAATGTTCATGAAAGTGGAAAAGTCAGTAAGCTGTTGAAAATGTGCTCACATGTAAAGCCCCTGCAGCAGCGCAGAGGTGACTGGAGTAGGTGTGTGTGTGTGTGTGTGTGTGTGTGTGGTCGTACCTCCTGCTCAGTGTGTCTGTTCCTCTCCAACTCCTTCTCACGGAGTAACTTGGCTCGGTGAAAGAGACGCAGCGCCTCCTCTCTGATGTCCTGGTCTGACAGCGTGGGTCTGAACGTCACCTGGACCAGACATCTCTACGAGAGAGGAGAGATGGTATCATGGATTTGTCAGATCCAGAGCATCCAGCTGCTTATTATTACGTGTTGGATTATACACATTTTTAAGGAAACTTTAAAATGGCTCAGAGACCAGTGTTCTTCCTCACTGGCGATTTTTAATTCGAACGAAGTGGAGGTTTAAATTAGTTTGGGCAGTCTCCTGTTCTGGGGTTTCTCTAGCGTGGGCTGAGAATGATAATCCTGTTTTCCAATTGCAAACTATTTACTGGATTTCTCCCACTGGACCTCGTGAAAAAAAAAAAAGAAAAAGAAAAAATGCAATGGAATAATTGTTTCCATAAACAGAGCATTGAGGAAAGTCTTCCACAAAATAGAACTTTTAATTCCGCTGTCACCACCCACAACAAGAAACAAACAATGCTTTTCAAAACACCTGCACTTTGAAATGATGCTGCATCCAGAAAATACAAAACTGACATTAAGATTCACTGTTCTGTACTAAATGATATTGCAGCAAAAATAAAAATCACTTTCTTCAGACGTCCAGTAGAGTGCACCATGACACTACACAGGAATCTGTTGTGAGCCAGCTATGATGGCTGTTCGTCTCTCGTAGTTCTGCATGAGTTGAACTGACGCTGGAAGACTTTCCTCTGACATCATACATTATACATTATATGTCAATTGTCATAAAAAGTAAAAAAAAATGTATTTGCCAGTCCCAGGTTTGGCTTCTTTACAGAGAAAAGTTAACAGTCACGTTTACAAACTCAACTCAAACTATGTCGATTAAGTTTAGAGTTAGATTAACTTTACACGTAGCCTAAAACTTACATTAAGATATTGACACACACAACCTCAGCAGGTCAGGCTGCACAGGATTACTAAAACAGCAGGGAGGAGGCAAATTAATATTAGGGCCAAAATATTCTTCAGCTGCCCTCTATAGTGCTAGAAACATGGTTTGAACACGTTCTTACAGTCCATATTAAAGAGGCTATCCAGCACTTGGGGGAATCAAAAGACGTGTTAAAAAGAGTAGCAATGGGACGTTAATGTGGAGTGCCCCTTTAATATCAACGTAAACACAGAAGGTGTGTGACTCCACCTCTCCGGGCAGCAGGCCGCCCGCAGTAGGAGCGACGCTGATGTCTGAATCCTCTGGTAGGCTGAAGGAGAACAGCCTGGGTGCGACAGGAGCCTTGGCCCCAGGAGGGATCGGTTGTCTGGGCTGGTTCTGGTTGGTCAGGTAAAGCACGGCAGTGGAGTGATCGCCTACTGCCGTGGCCCCAAACTGGACCAGAGAATGGGAGAGCTGCATCGGAGGGCGGACGCCCACTGCTCGGCACGACAGAAGGAAATCTCTGAATGACAAAGAACAATAAAGTGATGTATTGATACATAATCAATGCAGTAAACTGAATCGTATCAGACGTGACGACACCGAAAATCAGGGACGTATTGGTTGTATGAAACAGCAAATCTATATATGACATTCAATTTAGAACGCAATGGAAGATGAAAAGTTAACCTGTTAATTCCTGATTTGCAGCTGAGCTGGAATTCGTACTCTTTGGCCTTGTTGGCACTGAAAATCAGATCAACCTCCAGGGTCTCTTGTGGGAGCAGAGAGCCAAAGCCATCACTCGGCTGGACCTCGATAAACTGCAGCGTGAGAGAACACAAACATAGCTTATTATATATATAAAATATTAGCATATTTTATAGCTATGATACTTAAGATTTTAAAGAAATCAAACCCCAAAGTTTATAGCATTTATTGACGATTTTCTTTTCTACAATAGCCATTCAATGCATTTACACTAATTATCTCTCTATTAACAGTACATGTGTGGGCAAAAGGGAAGTGCTCCGAATCTGTAATTTTGTATTTTAACTTCCTTTACATGTAAAATGGGAACGTGTCAGATTTGCATGTGCTGCTTGTGCCTACAGTTTAGCAAATATCTGACCAGTTTTATACGATTACAGCTTTAAGAACTGCCAGGGCTGGCAGAAAATGAGAGACAAACACTATTTGCATAGCACCGCTAATTAGATCAGTGCTATTAATAGAAACCTGGAAGTCAAGAGTCAAAACCAGAAAATTAACAAACCCTAAAAGTGGGCAGGCCGTACAAAGATAGTAGTTTTTATTGATAGTGGGGGAGTCGCTATACGTGTATCAGAGCTGAATTAAGTTTCAGCCAATGCTGCTGCTGCTGCTTCACATTAAAAACATCCAACTGTTGTATTGTATTTCCTGCCAAAGCAGCTCCTCGACGAGTGTTCGCTGTAGTGCTGAACTGCATTTGCTGTTGCCACGGTAACCACAGGGGTTGCCAAATCAACCAGGACTAAAATCTTAAGGATTACAACTTTAAGGATTGAACGAAAAGAGCAAATCTAAAAAAAATATATATATATATATATATATATATAAAAATAAAGGGAAACCTGTGAAAGGAAGGGTGAAGCTGAAATTCCAAACAGGGAAAGAACTGTTTATTTTAATGAGTAAATATGAGTCTCCTACACACCCGACATCAAAACACTGTTTTCAGGGACTAATAATATCTGGGTTAGTTTCTGCTTGTATGAATCCAAGCAACTGTACTTCACAAATACAGTAATATTCAACACAAGGTATTCACAGCACTATGGACTAAAATCATCATCAGGTCTTGTTCCTCGTGCCGTACCTCTGGAACGCCCAAGAAGCCAAAGTCCTGGGGCAGCAGGGACATGTTGGTAAGGCGAACGCTGCTCTTGACAGACTGGTACACGGAGCAGAAGCCAAAGTCCACCTCAGTCCGGTCAAAGTGCAGCTCTGAGGAGGTCACAACAGCCTGGACTGTGAAATGGATCGGCTTCACCTGAACACACAGATACGAAGCATCAGATCTTTGGACGTTCGTCTTTGAGTGGAACATTTTTATCAATGCCAAAAAAGAAAAATCAGCTTCCTTCATACATATTTTTTTCTCCTTTTAATGTCGCCACACTGCATTAGATCTAGATTCTCTTAATTTCATAATAATGTGAATAATTGTCAGGGTGGTTCGGTTTATGTAATACAAATGGATCAGGTGGCTGTTCTGAAAACTGCTGGTATCACTTTTTAAATCTTAATTACACATTTTCATATGCAGACACTGAAGAAACTAAGCAGGAGAACAAAGAGAACAAAGACTGCAACATGAACATGGGACGAGCATGGACTGATGTTTCTTTTATCCCCAAAAAATAAGCCTTCTTAGGTCTGTGGTTTCACCAACATGAATATATGCATCATCTAATGATTCGAAACAGAAGTAAAAACTGAGCATTTCTTGGGGACTATTTTGATTATTACATATACTGTGCTTGTGAGTATTTACTGGAGCGCAGTGAAGTAGTTGACTGAGTGACTGTTAAAGTCGAGGTGAAATGAAAAATGCTTTTTAAAAAAAAAAAACTATTTTAGATCACATCCCCGGTCATATTGTGCACCTATTTAACAATACATGTCATACATGTCATAATCCAATCATCTTCTCTACTAACGTAAGCTAATATCAACTAATTTCTACCAACAATATCATGACATCCATCCATCAATCAATCTGCAACTTAGCGATAAGGGAGGTACATTCTTAGCCCGCCCACTTTTTAGCGGGCCAATCAAATGCGGAGGATTTGATCTGAATCCCTCTTGTAACTGTACGTCGCTCAAATATTCCGTTTCACAGGGACTTTAATGGTAAAGAAATAACAACAGTGCAACAGTGTGGCTCATTGGTGTGTTTGTAATAGCTTTTGGACAGAGGAATTAAGCTAAATCTATCTTTGAATACGCAGACAACACGTGTCGGTAGGATCAATTCATGTTGGTTTTGGTCTTATTATGGGCAATAATAAAAATACTGAGTACAATGAACCTTATCCCTTAACTCTCCTTTATTATGTATGTGTAGCACCAGATTAGAAAACTAAATATTCTTGTGAGCCGTGTTTCTTTTCCTCAAGATAACGTCTACTTGAATCACGTCAGTGCTCAGCAGATGACCTTGCTTATTGGCTTCTGCGCCATCGCTTTCCTGGCTGTTGTGACGTCTAGTGACCATACAACAGAGTGTGTGTGTGTGTGTGTGTATGCATGTGTGTGTGTGTTGGTTTAAAGCCAGGAGCTCAGGGTCTGGGGCTGAGGGAAACAGCTTTGGTGCTCCACAGGAGCATCCTGGCCCAGTGTTAGGCTCCGCTCCCCCCACAATCCTCTCCTCTCAGGAAGACATGGAATAGGGGCTGGATGGGGGGGGAAGGTGACGATTTGGCAAGAAGACCAACCAGATTTAGATTTACTGAGAAAGAGGACTGGCATCAGTGCAACACGAATGTCTAAGCAGCTGCTCTGTGTTTTTGAATAAAGGCTGCTGCTGACGAGCTGAAGGAATTCAGTAGCTGGAAGCTGTTTATTTTCCACTTCCAGGGGCTGCTGAATTTTCATATTTCAAAATGCAAGTTGGCCATTGTAAAAGAGGATATTGAGATATGTGCCTCTTTAGAGGAATTATTTATTATGTTTGACACTGTGAATAGTCTGTTTATCACTGTTTCACAAGAAAGCTATAGCATAACAACACATCTTAAGTTATATCATAATAACATTATCACATCAAGACAACTTGTCACTTATTATTAGTGATTATTGATAATGAAATGGAACTGATTCCAGATTGAGCGTCGACACTTTATCATTGTCGCTGAGCTGCGTTTCAGAGCGCTGGAACTATAAGATACCCTTTGTGGTGCAGATTGTGTTTTCACAATTTAAAACACATGGGGGAAAAACAGAAGCCCAAACGCCCAAAATCAAATATTATTTAGCTTTAGAAAAGGCAATGTCTTAAGGTACGAAAAAAACAAGTTCAATTCTGTTATGTGTGGCGCTAAAATCCGGCGGAAGCTGAAAATTTGGAAAAGCAATAACACAAGCAGCTTTAAATCAGGTCACTTTCAGATTCTTAGTCAGTTTCAATGTTTTTTTTCGACCTGCTACAATGACGCGTTCTGAATTCACTTCGCTCCGATTGTTTTCTTCTCTATACCAATAGCGACTAAGGCTGTTTACTGTAGTATTTAGAGCCATTCGCCAAGGTAAAACTGACAAAACATGATTTTTTTTGTTGTCAATAAAGTTGACATAATTCAAATTGATGGCCATAACAGAAACCTATAGCAATGTTACGTCATCCAGGAGCCTCCTGTTTAGGAAAATGTAGGATATCGTCGAGAAAAATAATTGCACTTCTTTTGTGAGAAGTCATGTTTCTTTCGGTCACAGCTGTTATGGAGGTAAAAGCCAGAGCAGAGAAGTGAATCAGAGCATTGCCGTCGCAGCTGGCAATAAGAAACAGTGAAATAGTTGCCAAATTTGACCAAAATTAACCCGGAATCTAAAAGTCAACTAATTTAGCAGTGCAGGTAACTAAACTGTTTCCTAACAAAATGCACCCTGGGAGCTGTAGTTAACTTCCCCTTTTACTTTTGTACGCACATAGATGTACCTATTCTCATTTATTAAAGAATCCGATATTTTCATCGCATCATGTGCCGCAAATGATCCAGACTTTTGTGAATTGTAGCGTAAATGTACATTTATGTCTTGAGTATCCAAATGTTATGTGCTATACTGGTATACAGTATATGAAGACACTGTATAATTGCTTTCTTTATTCAGCAAGCAATTTTAAGCATTACCTCATGGTGAAAAGGCACGACATTTAATACAAATAATTACACTAATAAATAAATAAATACATGACTAAAATGTATGTTGGCACATAATATGCGCTCCATGGAATAAGAAGAGAACACACAGATTTCTGCTTTCCCTCTTTGAGCTTCTGGAGACATTTTCAGTGAAACAATATGGGATAACCTTTATGCTTGGCTTATTAGCGCCCATGGAGTAACTGGGCCTTGGGGGTGGGAGATAATTTTAGCTTGTTACCAGCAAAATGGGTTACAACCTTCAGTCACTCCGCTTCCATTAGGGACAAAGTAGGACACAAGCCCTGTGTCTGCACGATAAGAACGCTGTTTTCAGGATCACAGGGAGGTACTGTAATATAGACTGCAGTGTGTTATTATAATAATACAAACCTGGCCCGCTACTTGCACTGTGGCTGGAACCTCCAGGACCCCTGTGTCTCTGTCAAAAAGCTTCTTGGCATCTTTACATAAGGAGCTTCTGTGAGAAAACAAAAAAAAAAAACACTCATATTATGCATTAAAAAACGTGTTATTTTTGCATCATGAACCTTGAAGACAGCGATTAGAGGCTTGAACATACACACCACTGTGATTTTAAAGGTTGATCTTTTTACTTTATTTTATACCCTTCAGTACATCAGTCAAAAGCCACGAGCCAATGTCGAGCTTTTCAAAGAAAGATAAAGATTCAGACCCTGAAGACCCATTGCTTTACTTTAACCCACGACTGTAGGATCGGCTCGCCGGGGAGAGCAGGAGAGAGATGTGGAGCGCGCCTCCACACTACTGTAGGTTGTAGCCATGGTGATGGGAGACGTAAGTATGATTCAAAGAGGCCCAGTAGTCATGCACAGGCTTATGTAAAACGGCAGCCCTTCTATATAACATACACTATATATACACACTGCAGACATGTACAGTATATGTATATAGTTCATTATCATGTAAACAGTGGTCAAATGTCAAATGCACTTTGTTGTTCAGATCCACCCCCCTTCCCACTTCCTCTGTCCCCCTCCTCCATCGACTGTCTTCCCTGTCTTTCCCTCTTTATGCTCCTAATGCTGGTTGAAGGCTTGAGAGCTAATGCTGTAAATGTCAGTGGTTTTAAGGCTCTCCAGATGTCAGTGTGTTTTTTTTTTTTCTTTCAAAGTGCTACAACCAAGCCTCGCCTCCAACAAATCTGTCAGCTTCAGGTTCGAGGACAGGCTTGTGGGTTTTTTTCTTCTTCATATTTCCTCCCGTCTCACTGCAGCTGCTGTACACAAGCCCGTTCTGCTAAAACACCCCTCATGACTCAAAGCTAGAAAAGGTTGCTTCCTCGCACGTCAAAATTAAATATCCTCATTTACAAAGGGGACTAATGAAAATAAGTACCCCCCCACACCCCCCTTCCATAGCTTGACCAAGGGGGTTGTATTTAAAGAAGCACTCTTGTTCTGCCTGCAAATAGAAATCGCTGCTGGAGAGTCACTCTTGAATTAGCTTGGCAGGGCAGAGTGGAAAAGCATGGTGGGACGTCGCCAGGCCCATATGCTCGGGAGAATTTTTGCGGATGGATGGGTGGGGTTTCAGATTTGTCAATGTCCTGCACAGATTTACTTTTCTTATCTGTAGCCAGATTATCCGCAGCCTCGTCCAAAAGTGATTCTGTAATTCTCTCTAGTCTTTAATGATGCTTCTGAGATCAGCTGAGGACGTGGTCAAATTTAAGTAGTTGTTCGAACTTTGTGGTACTGCTGAGAGTGTGAAAAGGACTTCACCTAGAACTACTGAAATAACTGCACAGACCTTCATCTACTTTATCTACGTGTCCTTTCCTTAAAAAACCTGGAAAGTCAAAGAAAATATACTTATGTATGAGAATCACATCCAATGCATGAGAGCAAGGCTGAAAAAACTCAAAAGACTTTAAGAGCATCTGAGTTTTAGGAAAGTATCTACTTTATTTTACCTGATGGGAGCAAATCCAAAAGTATATATATATATATATATATATATAAAATAAAAAAATAAAAAATAGTTCTCTTCAATAAAGACCCCTGCTTGGATTCCCCTTCACCATTAAAAAAAATAAAAAGTGATGATGAAAAGGATTACAAAACAGATTAAGAGGCTTAGGGATTGTGCACTATGGGGAAATGAATGGGTGAAAAATACAGTAAATGAATGTGAAAGATTTCTTAAAAATCATGTTAACCAAACAGGTTATTAAGTTTGTTGGTTTTCCTGCAACTCATAGGATCATTAAAGTTTCTATTACCGGTAAGCGATAAACCATCAGTGAAAGTATTGGTGGAGCTGTTTGGTGTAATCTGTAGTAAATCATCCTTGTAATCTCCCTTTTATCAGACGGAACTGCAGGGCGGGACGCATTGCCTCGCTCTTCAGGGATTACACCTAAAACCGTTCAAGCCATCGTATTCTAATGATCTTGTCATCAGGTTTAAAATAGTTTGTGATCTTGTGTGATTGAAAAATTCTGTAAATGACGACAAACATGGGAGCTGCTGGTCTGCCGCTGCCACAAACTTTGTCAAAGGAGTCTGGTGGCCTTGGCGAGAGCATAGATGGATATAATGTCTTCAGTTCTCCGTCTGACAGTAAGGTAAAGCAGTGAAAATAATCTAAATATAGTGTACATTTGACTAATATTGATTTTTCTTTTAATTTTAAATAAAAAAAAAATAAAAAGGTGGGCCTTATTTTTGGTGGCTAAAATACATTTAGCTGACGCCCCCATTCACAGCAGTACATTGCTTTACTTCTGCCATAACTCCTGTCGGTTTCTCCAAACTGCGGTGCCGTGCCGACAGCCATGTACTGTAAGTAAAACACCGACTGTGGAAAAGTACCTCATACAACCTCACTTCAAACAATCTGAACTATCCCTTTAAATCGCCAAATTTCTTCAATAACGGTGGAAAACATAAACTGCTCCAAGCAACCAATGTCGTCTGAAAATGACAAAATAACCTAATTCTCCCAAACAGTAATTGGCCAACATGAACACGATGTCGGGCTAAATGAGTGCAATGGCAATTCACTGTCCATCTGAATTCCTCTAAGCTGAGCAGGATCCCAAACAGTGTATGGAACAATGCTTTAGATATGCGAGAGAAAACATGTGGGTTGCATGGTGACAAATAAAAGTGGAGGAAGACAGGCAGAGAGGGATGAAGCAAAGGAAAGACGTTGAAGGATGTGGGCAGGTTGAGCACATTCCTCCAGAGCAGGAAGCAAGAATGTGCTGCTCACCCGCTCCCAAAAGCCCGAGGAGGGAAGGCAAGAAGCAAACACCTGAGTAAAGAATGAAAAGCTATGAGTCATTTTGAATCCGGATTTAACAGTGTATGAGTGTGTGTGTGTGTGTGTGTGTGTGTGTGACACAGTAAGTGAAGGCAGTGCTGCTAATGAGGATTTGGAAATCCAATCACAGGCTTTGGGTAGGAAGACTTTGACAGTGCCATTTTAAACGACACACCGCCACTGAGTGAAACAAAAGCAAACATGCCAGAAATCGGACAGATTAGAAGGCGAGATCCAACCATGACGGAGATGAAACAGCTTGCTGACATGTTGGATCTATTCCCAGTATGATTTATGTGTGAATTTGCGGTTGTAGGATCAAATAACAACACCCAAGAAAATACGAACACGTCAGACCACATAATGTTGTGAAATTTACTTAAAATAATATATATATATATATATATATATAAATCTGTTCCCAGATCCCAGCAATTAACTTGGCAAGATCAATGTTATCATAATCGATAGAGCTAATCTACAACATAAGATCCAAATTGTAATAAACTGGAATTATCCTTTAAGAACAATGCGAGCACAGGGAACTGGCTCTGGTGTCTCAGGTTATGTAAGCAGAATCAGGTCCAGCATGTAAGCAGTGGTGGATGGCGGACGCACAGAGGGATGAGAGGAGTTTGAGAGTAACAGAGAGAGGCAGAATAGATGTAGAGTGAGAGGGGAAGTGAAGGAGCACAGAGATAGAGGACTGCAGAGAAAAGCAAAGAGAGGGAAGTATAGTTAAGCACGGAGGTGAGAGGCCAAGAAAAGGAGAAGTATGTGTGAGAGAGTGGGAGAAGACAGCACAGGAGAGAGAGAGAGGGAGAGAGAGAGAGAGAGAGAGAGGGAGAGAGAGAGAGAGGGGGGAGGGGGAGTAGGGAGGGGGTGGTAGCTGTGTTAGTGCTTGTGAACGCAGCACCATCTCAGCAGCAGCACGAGTAATGCTGTCCTCTAATCCTCGCATTAAAACCTCTGCTGATTCACTAGGGCAGATTACTGACATTCTCCCACTTTTCCCTCCTGCCCCCTTGCTGAACGATGACCGCTGAGCGCCCTTAAATTTTGGTCATGTGTGAGGAAAATGTCCTGTTTTTATTTGTTCTCTAACGTCGCTATCCTCTCAGCTATCAATGTGCAACGCTGTTGAAGGGAAAAACAGGAGGGTGGGCAGAAGAATACTAGTGCCCACGGTGACTTTTTATACACTGCACGCCTCTCATATTTGCCCTGGGGGTCCCTTGTCCGCTCTCCTGGCATTCAAACCGCAGTTCAACTCCTGCCTCTCCATCTAAATATAGAGCCCGTCTTGTTGTAGAAAGAATTACCATGTCCTTCAAAGTCATTAGAAACCATTACCATCGTGCAGATCAGAGTGCAGGTATGTGGAAGCAACTCTTTTATAGTCGCTGGCTGTGAACTGGCTATAGATTGTTGCCATTCGTACCTCCGTAAGACTCCACAGCTTGCTTCTATCAACAAGGGAAGCTATCATATAAGCTTTGTAGTATACAAGTAACCAATATATGCAGCCGATACAGTCCTTTTTATCAAAAGTAGAATAGTTATCTGGACCAGAAGCATCATTTAAAGCTTTACAACTAACGCCTCCATCTACCTCCAAGAACTCTGAAGCCAGACTTTGTGCGGTATATAACATCTATAGCATTTTTTTTGCTTCTCCTCTGTTGAATCAGCAGAAGCTGGGAAGTCACAAACCTGCAACCTGGCTCAATAAATATGTCAAATCTCCTTTGGAATAAAAAAAAAAAAAAAAAAAAAAAAAAAGTTTGCACTTTCATAGAAGGTTGATAGAATCTTAACAAGCTTACAGTGTAAAATAAGATTATGAACGCTCCAGTGATTCCATTATCATTGCATCCTCTGCGTGTCCTTCCTTACCTCGGCAGGAACTTGAGTTGGGCATTAAAGCTCGACTGAGCCTGGATGAAGCCCGTCTTTGGAAGGATCTCCATGTGTTTCCTCATCTCTGGGCACACCTCAAAGGTCAGCTTCAGGGCTGTGCTGGCGCTGTCATGGAAAAGATACGCTTTCATTAGCTTAATGCTAACACAGCAAGTGCATTTCTCTAAGAATAAGGGTAATCTGTACTGTTATTGGAAAATAATGCGCGGGCAGTAACGCTCAGGCAATAATGCACAGGAATGGACTTCGCAGGGCAAACCTTTTACCCCTCAGGGACTCAAGCAAGGACAGAGAAAATACTTTTAGTTTGAGTGACACAGAAATAGCTTTTTGTGGAATGATGTACCCCAAGTCCAAATCATTTAGGTGACCCAATTTCAAGGAGCTCCAACAGATGGTTGTGCCTGTGGCTACAAGCCTCAGTTATAGCTGAAGCCTGTGTTATAAATGGCTCTCTTCACCTTGGGAATTCTCCAACACATCCAACCACAGGCCACACGCGTACACCTTCATAAAACGATGACAGTACAAACACTGATCTGTTTGCTGGAGGTGATATGCGTGTACAGTCATAACATTTCGCTATGTCTGCTTTCATCCTCAAAAGACACAAAGGTGAGCGAAGAGCGAGCTGTGGCCAAATAGACTCAGGGACCCCTCGTTTTCCCATTCCCCTCTCAAATGAAACGGCCCACTTTGAACAGTGAGGTCAACCAGATGGTTGTTTCCCCGAGGCAAGGACTCCCAGGGACACTTGGGGGATATTAAGTCGTTATCTTTATTCCGGCCAAATGATAACCTTCAAACCACTCTCGGAGGAGTATTCATGGGTACATAATCATTTAGGGCAATTAGCCATTTTAATTAACGGGGGCATTTAGCCGATCATGACTTTAATACCAGCTGCCTGTGACCAGTTTATTTCTGAAGCTTAATGATTTAAAAAGGTCACATTTCTTTCCTTGGGGTAAAAAACGCTGAGATAAGGATGATTATGTAACCATCACATTATGCTAATATTTCTGATTCATTTGGTCGTAGATTTACATATTAAAACAGACGCTGATTTCAAGGAAACAACTTCTCATACTTAAAGATGAGATTCAAAAATATATTCTAAGAGGCTTTCCTTAATATGTTGTCTTTCTCGCTCACTCATCCCCGTTGCGCCGGCTGGCACAAAGGGCAGCAACAAAGTCCCTTCACTTCCTTCTGTCTTTGGCCAATTTCTCTATGGTCCCGCAGCTCTGTTGGTGGTGTTGGAGTTCTTTTTCTATTGTCCCGCGCCATGTTATTTTGGGCCTCCCTTTCCTTCTTTTGCCTCCTGGGGTCCAGTTTAATACGACTCTTGGGAATGCTTTGATATCCATTGTGAGCACATGGCCAATCCAGGTCCGCCTGTGTCTCTTGAGTATTGACTGCATGTCATCTTGCTGGGGGATTTTGAGATGGTTATTTATTGGTGGTCTTGGGCCAGAATATATGCAAGATCCTACGTAGGCATGGAGTTTGAAAGGTGGAACATTTGTGAATGTCCTGTTGTTTTCTAGCATTCTGTACCGTAGAGTAGTGTTGATAGTCCACACAGCTTTGGAAGATTCAGAGTTTGGTGCTGTATTGGTGAAGTCTTAAGAAGGTTGTACATGTTTTATTCATCTGGTTTTGAATATCTTAAGTGATTTTATGGCTTCCATGATTTCTATTTTTGTTGGTGGGTTGATATTGATGCCCAGTTTTGTGGTGAGCAGTTGCCCTCGTTTGTCTTTGATTTGATTATTGGTTCTAAATTGTCTTCACCATGTCAGATTGGTGATTTTGTAGACTGTTCCTTGATGGTTATGGGAAGCTGCATTTTCGGCTGCATTTGCCAGCTATCCCAGGCAGGCTCGTCTCTCCTCACTAGCCTTTTACCCGTTGGTATTTTGGTACTGGACTTGTAGTTCCTGCTTGAGTCTGGATGTTTGTTTATGTTGTTCTTCTCTCTTCAATAGACTTCAATGTTTCATTACTTTCAATGTGTTTCATTATATTACTGATCCATTCCTCACGTTGTTTTCTTTCGCTCTTCTCAGCGTCTGTCTGCTGCATCAAAGTGGTAGTCACTGGAGACGTCTGTTCCTCTCAGCTCTTTGACATCTCTCAACAAGCATCGCTTGCCGTTGATCATCAAATGGTCGATTCTTTCTCGTCTTTCCCATTTGGTCAGAGCCATGTCAGTTTGTGGATGTTCTTGTGGGGAAACAGAGTTTCTCCAATAACCATGTTGTTTCAAAGACAGAGCACAGCTCATCTCTTGCTCGCTCCACATGTACTCCCAAACCTCAGGGGATACCAAGCTTACACAGAGAGGCTTACAGGCAACCATCCCCATAATGCAACACTGTCTGTTTTATAGCGTGTAATATATATTTAAAATAACCAGTCGGAAGAACAAGATTTTCCATAAGTAGCTTTAGTTCTATTATCTGAAAAAGAAGAACAAAAACAACTCTAAAGTAATCAACACACTCACATTCCTCTTGCCAAGCAACACTGTGCACAGGTTGGACGCGGCACAGTAGGCATATTAGGAATACAATAAACAGAGACAAATCGGGGACAGTTCTGTGAAGGAAAAATAGCAGGTTGGTTGTGTTTTTTGTGTGGCCTGAGTTTGGGCAGGAATGCTCAACTCCCAGCAGGAGGGTTTGAAAGTCCAGGCTGAGTGTTTGAGAAAAAAAGAAAGAAAAATAAAAACTCTGCCAATTATGTGCAGAATATATTCAAATCATTGGCTCACACACAAATACCAAACACTGCATATTGTAAAGTTTCTTTAAAAAATCTTTCAATTAGTAGGAGTAATTCTCAAATCACTGGCTCAAAGACAAGATAGATATTCAATTATGCTTTGTGCTCTTAAAACAAATCTGTCACAAACTAAGGAGGACTTGTGGGATATCTACTCATCTACTCAAAGAAAAAAGTGACAAATTGTATGATGAAAGCAGCCACACTCTTATTGTTTCCCTCCAAAAGCCTGCCAAGCTATTTTGTGTTCAAATTACAGTCTTGGAGGCAGAGTGACATATTGCATGGTTTGCTGGTGCAAGCATTAAACATTTTATTTATTTATTTTTTTACTTTAAAGGCTGCTGTTCACACTGATCATCGTCATCTTGTCACATGTGCTGGTGTGCCAGCGCACCAGATGGCAGTTGTCACAAATCCCCAACCCCCACACATGCACTCCCTCCCCCACATGATGTGACACAATGACTGGCTAGGTGGTGGACCACACGTCTGCAAATGTTTCTGCCCCTGGGGGAATTCTTAACCTCGTGTGTGCATCATACTGTATCACAGCCGTAATCATGAAGGATTTACTGTTACCCTGTGCAAGTCTATGGACCACAGAGGATTGTGGGGATGTGAGCTTACCACCTTGCCTCATCCTTTGTTTAGGAATATTTATCAGATAATGCATCTCTATTTTATTATGTCTGCACATTTGTTGAATATCTCAATACTTGGCTCTGAGCGTAGATAAGAGTTTTATGTTGGGCCAGCTGAAAAGTAAGCTGGCCCAGTCCATTTTAAGGGATTTCCATGAGCCGGTTTTCTGTGAAAAAGCCTGCTTTGGCAGAGACTGAGTATGTGAGGGAGTTTTAGTATTGCATTCAGCAGATAAGCCAGCATGCTACATCAGCAGTCCATGCCACTTTCTCGAACATACTATTCCAATAATGTTTTCCGAGCATGACAACAAATAAAATGGAAATATGACGTGCAGCACTCACTTCTGCAGTCATCTTATTGGGCTGAGGGGTTTTATATAGCCTATTAAAAAGGGATAGTTTGGGCGTTTTGAAGTGGGATTTTATGAGGTACTTATTCATAGTTAGTGTATTATCTACAGTAGATGTCGCTCTGAATCTCATGTCAGGTACAGACTGTGTGTACCTGTGGTGGCAAACGTTTTGATCTCATTTAAGTAAATTGGTGCACTTCCATTCTGCAACGATCACTCCCTGGTTCATTCTTACAAACTCAAATGAATTAGGTGGCACTCACCAAGTGTACCAATTCCAATGTCTTTATAATCAGTACCAAATTAGTACGCTTGTCCAAGAAACATCCTAAAAAAGTGATTTTTACAAATTTTTGGGAAATTATTAGGAAACTAAGGGACCTGTAGAACCGTTAATTTAGTTAACGAAACTATAACTAAATATGTTCGTCAACTACTCTTTTTTCCATGACCAAAATGAGACAGTGACGAGACTGCTCAGACATCACTAAACTGTGACTATATCTACATGCAATATTGTTGACAAAAAAAGACTAAAAGTAGTATCTTTACCAAAAGCTCTTTTTTTGGTTTTTCAATGCAGCAGTTCAGTTCACTATGTCATCCGACCTCTACAGCTCATCCAGAATGCAGCGGCAGGTCTTTAACCTCCCCAAGTTCATACAGTTTCTTGGCACACTATGTTTGTCTTTGATCCAATGTTGTCTCCAACTGTTACAGATGATTACTTAAAAAGGGACTGTAATATGCTATTTAATGACGTCTTGCGTCCCTTAATTTGATGCGTTGCCCGTTCAAACAAGGTCCTTAGACATATGTGTAAATGGATCACTCTAAAGAGTAAACCAATTGGACATCAACGAGGGATAGAAAAACTAGTTGTATACAATTATAGGGGCAGACGGACTGTTAGAATCTCTCCATTGAGTTACATGTATTGTAAATGCGTAGTATGACATATGAAAATGAGCTAACAAGGTAGGCAGTTAATTGTTTGTTTGCTTGTGCTTTAGCCTGTACTGTAGGCATTTCCTGTTTTACTTCATCAACAAATAAGTACACAAACAGTAGTGCAACAACAGTAGTTTGTACAGACGTACATCATATTGTTGTGTGGATTCCCTAAGACCCCTTAAGTCCTTCTCTTGGTTTTTAAATGATGCGTTATTATAGAAAACCAAGCAGGAAACACAAATTCATTGGGACAACTGCTACAGTGTAGGTGCGCTAGAACATTTCTGTATCAAGGGCTTTTACATGACAAATCTGTCAGCCATCTCCGGCTCTGCCACCCACCTGCTTTGGACCATGATGCTGTGCTGGTAGAGGCGGTCAAACATGCAGATCTTCAGGTCAATACTGGGCTGAACCACCCATACAGGGACGCTGGCCGCCACACCCCTCACCTGGATGGGTATCTGTTTGTACCAACACGCCTTTAATTACAAATGGTTTACATAAAACATCACACTATAAATGTGAATAAAGATATATGGCTCTGTAAACTTTCAAAACCACTACCCTTATCTTAAAAAAAATGACGTGTCTTACTGGTTTGCTGGTTAAGTCAGAGAATTTGATGTGGAAGTCCAGTGTGGCCTCTCCTGGAATGGTTGGAGTGAATACCACCTCCAGTTTGATGCTTTCAAAAGGTCCAATCTCCCCTTCTCTAACCTGAGGGAGGGTGCATCAAATAGCAATTTGAGTTTTTAAATATCGCATGTTATAGACTTTAAGACATTTTCTAAAAGAATTCTACAAAAACAAAGTGAGACTATGAACTCTACATATGTTCACTTGGCTCGATGAGCTTTTCTCTGTTTAAATTCTGAAGCACATTTACAGCAGCGTGCACAGGACACCGTTTTACTTCATGACACAAAAACCTTTTTCTATCCATGTAAGGGAAATCTCTCAGATGCGCAACTTCAAATGGCATGCAACTAAACGACGGTGAAAAGCTGTAGAGATTGTCTGCTCGGCTACAAAGCATAAAGGTGGTGAGAGCAATAATAAAAAAACAAAAAAGAGGAGGGACTCAATATTGTGGGACCACGATAGATTCATGGATAATCTGCCATTTAAGACACCCGCCCTCAACCACATAATGTGAAAGTATCAGTCAAAATGACAATAATCGAGCTGCCGGCACACAGGGACACGCAACACACACAGCCATAACAAGCGCAGAGGGAGAGGCATTGCACCATTAGCCCCCCACCAGAGAGACGTAATGAACCCTGAACAACTCTAGAACTTCACATGGGCCACAAGGCACACACAGCATCAGAGCTAAAAACAAGACAGAGAGGCAGAGAGTCTTCTACAGACACTCATAATAATAATCTGTCTCAGAAACAGAGCAAGTGTCCCTCTGGGGCTGATACTGATATTTCTGGGTTTGAGCTAATAAAAGCAATTCATTGTGGCCAAGCAGACGGTGATAAACACCTTGATCCTGACGAGAATATCTCAACAAACAATTCATGGTCCCAAGAGGAAGATTAGTAAATGATTCCATGACATTTCTCCCCAAAACTTGACTCACAGGTGAAAAAACAAAGAATGGATTGCAGCTGCTGATTATGAATTGTGCATCACTTGCAACTGCATTCTGCCTCATCTAGAGGTCCTATTCACAAAATATATTACAATAATTATATTACAGCGCAAACACGCCCATAAAGTATTGCAGCTGAGTGCTGAGAGGAAGGAGAGAGAGGAAAGAAATGATTTGTTTATTCGATGATATCATAACCTTATTTTTCTTTTTTTATTTTAAATGATTGTCTTTGTCCCCGTTAGTCTTACAGTTATGCTAGTAGTAGCTCTGTGAGGCTGTACTTAAGCAAGTGGTGCCTTGAGCTGAATGCTAACATTAGCATGCTAACATTCTCACAATGACAATATTAACATGCTTATGTTGAAAAGGTAAAACGACCATGTTCACCGTCTTACTTTAGCCATTTAGCATGATGACATTTGCTAATAAGCACTTAACACAAACTATACAGCAGGGGCTGATGGGAATGCCCTAAATTTTGCCAAGCTTTTAAGCATTGGACAATTTTAACAATGATAGATGAAAAGTCAGGGGAATCACCAAAAATAAAGTGTTACTGTAAAACATAATTGCATGTTCGCAAAGGGACTCAATACTTACATTTCCTAGACTTATATCACCGGAGTCTGAGGGGCTCTGGTCCATCTGAGCATCCAAATCGATGGACATACAAGTCTGAGGAATACCTTCTGGACCTGCAGCTGAAGCCTCTGACTCTTCTGCACTCACACACACACCAAATACAACAAAAATAAAACACTGTGAACTGGGTAGATGAAAGAAGAGTTTTATAAGCCAAAATGTGTCCTCATGGTGGCACTAAGAGAAAGCTCATGAGGGCCACCAAAATCAGTAGCTTACTTCTTACTGCCGGTAAGAGTGAACACTTCAAATGGTGTGTGATATGAGCCAGGACTAAGCAGATACAGTAGCTGATCAGAATCCTGACAGTTTGACCTAGAAAAATAAAGTAGTACTTCTTCGTCTTGGGAGCAAATGTGATGCCAATCTGGCCATTAGTTCAAGAGATATCAGAGACATAAAAAGGAAAATACGAGCACAAAATATTAACTACTGACAGCCGCCTAAACATTTGGCCTAGATCAGACAGCCTTTCCCCAACAATGGCAGATGCAGAAAATAAGACTTAAAATAAGTCTTTTCCAAACCAGCAGAGAAGAGGCAAAACGACTGAACAGCTTATCAGAGCATCAGTGGAGGAAAGTGCTGAGTGCAGCGATGAAGAGTTCTGATCTGAGAGAACATTAAAGAGAAGACGCCTCCTTGTCATCAGCTGTGAGAGCAAGGTGAACCCTCCGCTTTTTGTGTTCGCTCTTTCTTTTGTTCTCACCAGGACCAAATGTCCTAACGGCAACAGAAAGATGAGAGAAATCGTCCACAATGTGGAGATTTTGTCAGTCCTCACTTCCTGTATTTCAGAGGCTGTTTTAGGAAATACTGTCTTCTACAAATGATGTTTATATACATCTCAACAGGCTAATATGATTAGTAGGTAACAAAATGCTGCTCAGATTATATTTTCATCAATATAACAGCAGCAAGTTTATACTGACTATCTGAAAAAGTATTCACTGTCAGTGTATTTTTCTTCCTACAACACCGCTTCTTGTAACTAAAGCATGATTATGGATCTGTTTAGGAATTCAAAACACTTTGCTAAGACTAGGGAAAGATTGTGGGTGTTGGTTAAATATTGAAAAGGTCACTACATCCTACTGCATGCTTTTAGTCAGCATTGATTTTTTTTCAGCACTCTGACAAATATTATATAACAAGACTAGAAGTCTACAGCCATGCTAGCTGCTCTGTGGAGAAGGGTCGAGCTGCAGAGCTCCAGGCTCGGGGGTGGGCAACCTCCTCCGTCAGATCCTTCCGGGGTGGTCCCTGTAGAACTCTAATTCAAGGTAAAAATTTGCATTAAATAATATTTTTTTTATGTGTTTGCATATTAAAAACAGCTATTTTTTTTTTTTGTACGTTTTTTCTTTGGCCTTTTTGCCCCTTATTAGATGAACAGGACAGAACAACTGGAACGGCCTGCCCCATGTACAAGACCTTTACCTGGGTGCTCAGAAAGCTCCCGACTCTCTTGCTTTGGTTGGAGTTCTTCAGTGTTTAAGGATACGGAGCTGCTCTGGCCGTTAGATGTTGCGTTTTGACTGCTTGTCTCCTGTCAGCCAACAAACAACACACACATAGGACTTTATACATGATAGTTTATATTATATGACCGTCTTTACACCTGGCAATGTGAATTGGCGACACATTCATCATGTATGCTGTGAATTCTCTGGGTTTTTTTTTTCAGCCACTCTTGAGGTCCAGATGCACAGTCTGACCTGGCAGGTGTTGGCAGAGGCCTGTGATGCCATCTGGACATGGCTAGTTTCTGGACTGAGACAGGCGGAGGTGTCCAGGCTGAAGAGGGTGGCCAGTGCACCCTTGTTGGTCAAGGTGATAGTCCATGAAATAGTTTGGCCCACGACGTGCGAACCGAAGTCAATGAACTGGCTGTCAACCTCCAGCTAGAGAGAGGACACATTCACACGCAGGGATTAGCATCAGCAGTGAGTAGCTGCCAGCGTAGGTACAGAGTTTTACATAAAATAATACAGGAACTGATTAAATAAGATACAACATTTAATTAGACTGTTGGAAGAGATAGCCAGTCAGTTGTTCTTCTGGAGTGTGTCGATTACATATTTATTCAATAATTATTGTCCCCATTATTCCTATATCATTATTACTACAGCAACCTAAAGCTACAACTACATGGCCAACAAAATCCACGGTGTATACTCATACGAAACAAAAAAGTCCTTTCAAGACAAACGGAACGATGTGAGAAAATAGCGAGGCATGATAATTATATCTGTCGTCATTTGGAATGTACACTACTTTTGTCTAGGTGGGCTACACAGTACACAACTCACTTCACATTTCTTTATGGTGCATCTGACAGGCACAGAGAAGGGACCCACTGCTGATGCAAACTGGACCTCGCCTTCCAGGTCCTCGTTGATCTGATAATGGGACAATGTGTTGTTTGGTGGAATTCTAAAGAAAGCTTTGACATTAGATCTAGTAGCTGCAGAAATGTGATTCTAAAAAGAAGAGTGGCGTGACAGTGGGCAGATAGAGAGAATGAGTTTTGACGTGGATAATGAGATGAGGTTTCTGTTCATTCTTTTCATTTTTCACAAGGACACATGTTTGTAATGTTTTTGGACATGACTATCACCTTAGATCTTATTTGTTAAGTAATCGGAGGGTTCTGCAGGGAATATCTCAAGCCTCTGTACCTCATGTTGCTTTGAACAGCTCATAATGGAAATAAGCAGATCAGTCAAAGACTATGATATACAAAGGGACCGGATTAAGCAGAGATTCCAATTTGTAATTCTTACAGTGTTCATGTGGATGTGAAAAGCTGAAAGCCTGCACCTTAAAGTCATACTGTAGGTATTAGTCATTTTCAAATCCAATGTGATATAGAGCACAGAGCCAAAACACACATAACAAATTAAAAATCTTAAAAAGAAAAAAAGTATATATATTTATTTATTTTAATATATATTTATTTATTTTTTATATATAAACCACTAAAGAGCACATCTGGGACTACAGTTTATTAACTGACACACACACTGCCACTGTAGGTGTAGAAAAGGAGGGGCGATGTTACTAACCATAGGTTGAAAAACAGCCTGCATGTCACAGGACATCCCAGTAGATAAAGAACCAGGAGGCTGAAATCTGAAACACAAATTAAAAATGAGTTCTGAATAAGAAAAATCAGCATTTTTAGACAGTTAAAAATACAATGCAAGACCATTTCTTCAGAGTAAAATATTTGAGATACATATTTCTGATGAGTAACACAATGTAAAAGCAGCGTTTGATTGCGTCTTTGCATGTGTGCAGCAATAACATAAAGACTCAAAGGAAACTCCTTGGTTTTAAAGCACCACAGAATGTACATGCCGCCGCCGCCGCCACAGGAAATGCATTCACCAAAAGATCAGCAGCAGCTTCAGACGAAATGCTGAAGTGCGATGAATCTCCAGAGAATGGAGTAGATAAGCTGAAAGACAGAGCCGAGGTCAACAGTTAACCTGATGCTCAGTTTGCACGGCGCAGAAAACAAACAAAAAAACCCCTATGGTTCCTTATGAAAACACAGCAGTGTGGAACACAACGGTCGGGAATTATTTCATTATTATCTGTAAACCAGAGCAGAAACCAAAAGCTAATTTCCAGTCGAGAAAAGAAAGATGAGGACTGTGAGCTATTTCAGAGCAACATGTGTATCTCACAGCTTGTGTTTACACCAACACCAACGCTGCCTCGAGGAGCTTCGCAACTTGCCGCCCTTCGAAAGACACAAGAAGAGAGTCGATCGATGTGAATAGAGCAGGCAGCCAGAGGAGCAGGGAGGATTCTCAAAATTCAATAGATACACAACAAGTTGGAAACATGCAACTATGAACAGAATCAGGAAGCAGCTCCAGTTACAGAATATAATGGATACCAAACCCTTTGTTATAAGGTCTTGGTAATGGTATTACACATTTGGAAAGTCTTAAAATCAGAGTGCAATCATGCAGTGGCTCATTTGCATGCGTAGATTATGAGATATCTTTTGTGCCAAGATGACATTCTGGCCTGCAGGTGGTTCAAGACGAAAGCTGGAAAGGCTTTATACTAGTTCTACTTATGTCAACTTTGCAAACTCTGTGAAAAAAGGAGAATCAATTCTATGGTTTTCCTTCAGTTATACACCATCAAGGATATACAGATACAAAATAAATACAGCACGCAGAATACAGTAATCACAATTAAGGAATATCTTTTTCTACAAAATGCAACACATATGCATGTATATCCTTGGTGTTTTTTTTTTTAATGTGTGCACTTATTCAATGTTATCACCAAAAAAGAAGAAATGTAAGTTCTATTCATCTTTCTGTGATGACAACATTGGAAAAAGCTAATGTCCCATTACATTAGAGTTCTCCAGTGCCGGTGGTGCGCCATAAGGAACGAGAGACGAAGTAAACAAACTTGCGCTGTAGCTACAAGTCATGGGCAGACAGCGTGTTGTTACATAGCTGTTGGATAGTAAGGACCACAGCAGCATCGAACCATGACCAAAGTGACATTTACACGCGGCTTAATTGGCGGCAGCGGAGCAGCTAATTAGCTTTCTAGCCTGACGTTAGCAGGACACTTTTCCCTGGTGAATGTTTCATCGGTCGCTTGTTGAACAAGCTAAGGTGCAGGACAAGGAGTGTGTTCAGGTTTGTAATGAACATAAGAAGGAGACTGGGTTGTTGTTCAAATTCTGTGGCTCTTGTGTTGTGCAGCAGGCTGCTGTTTGCTCTGCCTGTGATAGAAACAAAACTATATGACAGAACTAAACAATATCAGACATGTGGCCTGTTGAAGAACAGAAAAGCGGAAGACATTTTAACTGCAACTGGAACGGGACCCAGCTGCATCCAGGGGGACATGATGGGTTGGGTCCTGTAGGCAAAAATTCTCTAGAAAGTCACGGGGCAGATGGTTGAAAATACAAAAAAAAAAAAGATCCATCTTAAGTCCCTCTAGAGTTGACTTGATGACGTCTATAGACGCAAACAAAAAATGAAGTCTCTTCTGAAACATGGTTTGGTTAGCAGCGGACCTCTTCAAATTCCTTTTGATGACTTCAAAAGGTGCTTTATGCTTCATTCATTCATATGCTTGTTGGACAGCTATAATAAATAACGTTTTACACATACTTAAAATTAGAGACATCATTAGCAATCTGTCATCACCAGTGGGAAATGGACCTGTGTGTTTGGTCTGAGCCAGTTCTGTGGCGTTGTTGGTCCAGCTGTCAGGTTTGGCTGGCTGAAGCTGCCATCCAGCTCACCACTGTGACCTGGAAGTGTATGAAAGCATTCCACCTGGTTGGGAAAGTCTGGTGCTAATTATAAATGTCACATTGCACTTTCATCAGAATTTTTTTTTTCTTTCGGCTAATTTCCGTCCTTATGGGTACCATTCTTCTTTCCTGGCTTCAAGGCAGGTGGTATGAAAAGACACGTGATGAAAAGAAAATAGAACAGTTCACTTGGGATTAAATGCTGAGTGAGGCAGTGTTTGTAAAAAGCCTGCTCTAGCCCTATATAAAGTGTCACAAACGAGGCCATACTGTACACTATATCTATTGCAGTGAAGTGATGAAGCTGAGACCGTGGCTGTACAGTATTACTGACTATGCCAGGTGTTCTATTTTAAATTCTGGCCCATTGGCTTCTCCTACAGTAAATCAATAAGCACGCTCAGTTCATAATTCAGTTCAACAGAGGTAATACACCCTCACACTCATAAGCACAACTGAAAGCGATCTACGGTGAAGTATCACATCTCTGACGACTCATTTGAATGTTGCTGTCGTACTCATTTCACAGAAGAGAGATCTTGTTCTCGTCACACCTGGTGGCTACGACAAAATGCTAATTTCTGCACTGTGGTTTTAGGAATTATATGAAAGCCACAACAAGTGTTGACAATGACGAGTATTTTAAGGGCAGCTTTTTAGATGAATTTATCCAAACCTTAGAGATTTATTTTCCTTTCCGGTATTTGTTATGGTATGGTTACGCTTATAGTTATTATGGTATTTAATCTACCAAAAACCAGAAGTGGTTTGAGGCTTGGATGGTTTGGAATCAGAATGAAATATTGGCCTATCATAGGATATAAAGCTGCACTGCAGTTTTGACTGATGCTCATACTAAATTATTATTGTGGACTCTTGTGCTGCCTCTCCACCGCACGGCTCTACTCAACTTGCTCTTTTTTCACCTCCGTCGAGGTTCCAAGTGAGCTGAGCCGATACTAAAAAGGTGGTTTTAAAAACATTTCAGTCCGCTGATTGGTCCGAGAGCCGTTATCAGCGTGACACGCAGCATCCTGCGGCTGCAATAAGTCGGACTACCAGAGAAGACAAGCACAGTTAAGTGCAGCATGGTTTTCTGATGTCAGTCATTGGAATTAACTTTCGTTTTTTGACAGATTACAAGCACTTGAGAATTTCAAATGGCCCTGACCAATTATTTTGTTTCAACAGGACACAACCATAATCTTTATGGCTGTCGAGATTGCATCCATTTCACAGTCACAATTCTTTCAGACAAATCAAAAAGCTGATAAACCACTTCACTTTAAAGATGGAATGATGAAAGATGATCTCTCTCTCTCTCTCTCTCTCTCTCTCTGTCTCTCTGTCTGTCTGTCTGTGTGTAAGCTCTCAATCTCAAAATGTCCAACTGAAATCACAATTTAGAATGTATCTCATTCTGACCCTGGAATTGACAGATTAGTGTCTCTCTCTCTCTCTCTCTCTCTCTCTCTCTGTGTGTGTCTCTCTGTCGCTCTCTCTCTCTGTGTGTGTGTGTGTCTCTCTCTCTCTCTCTCTCTCTGTGTGTGTGTGTGTGTCTCTCTCTCTCTCTCTCTCTCTCTCTCTCTCTTTTCGAATGTATCTCATCCTGATCCTGTATGATTTGGACCAAATTAAATAAGTTGTATGTTTGCACGCATCCTCGGAGTGTGTCCAGTATCACTGTTTCCCCTACACTATCAGACAGAGTCTGGTAGGCCTGGGCTGTTGTGGTTTTTGTCCCAGTAGTGAAAAGATACAGCAGAGCCCATTCTGGCACACATTCACAATGAAAGTACTCTGGGGGGGGGGGAGCCATTTTTAGAAAATCAGGGGGCGTACAGGGAACCATGGGCTGCTGTGGAAAAAGCCCAGTGTGTTCCTAGTTCACATTTCTCCTGATGTGCTAATGGTTTTAGCTGGAGGAGCCATGAAGGCTTTGCAGTTGTCCCGACCGATCTCAATATTGTAGTAACACACAGCAGAGAAGAGAGTGTATGACAGGCACACTGTCAGAAACAGGTGGATTTCTCAGGCATGTTAAAAGGATGATTCAGTTTTTAACAAGGGACACCAAACTACACTATTACGTAACAAATGATATGAGCCGCCGAGGGACTAAAATGTCAGGGTTTTGGGAAATGGCCATCCAACCAGCATGATGGCATCTTGATTCATGCAATATCACACGAAAGGCCATCTTGTCAGGCTTAAAAGTAATGCGTTTGTGTCCGAAACATAGTAGCCTGGACCAATCAGCGTCACGCAAGGAGCCACTGGCAGCTACAGGCGGGCTTTAGGTGTGTGTGTGTGTGTACGGAGAGGCGACTGGGCGCTCAAAAAACAGCAATGGCGGTTCCTATTTAGAGAGTATTTCTTGAAAGAAGAGCAAAGAACAGCACTGAAGGCTTCACTCAACGGAAAACATGTTTTCACTGTTCTCTTGACTGGCTTTGTCAAGAGTTTGATTGACAGATGGTTCATCCAATCACCTGACAAGTATTTTTGGTAGGTTTCCAATTATGGCTTCTGTGTAACAAACCATCTGGCATGGAAAGCAAACAAGCTTTGTCATAACTGACAGATTTAGTGGTATCTTGAAATGAAGTATTAATCAATCTAATGTAGAAAACTAACAGCGGGCAGCATCTGTTGTTAGTCTGTTTATTAATTTGACTCATTTCCTTTAGAATTCTGTTCCAGAAAGAAAATACGCATACCTTCAAAATATGTATAATCATGAAAAATCTGAAGAGAGACTGAGTGTACTGCTTGTACTGTTGTGCTTCAGTAACCTGGACGAGAGATCGGGAGTTGAGTGGGCAGTTAAAGCCACAGTATGTGTGCATTCATTCGCTCTTTAAGAAAATGTTTGCTACATGCAAGTTAAGACCAGAAGACTAGAAGGTGATGTGTTCAGACAAGTGCTCCAGCGCGAAGGCTCGGGAAGACCGGCATCAGTAGTTTCCGGCTGACCCCGCTGAAGCCCGGGAGACTCTTCACTCAGTCGGGCAGAAAGAAGAGAGACGAAGAAACCACATCAAGTCATCGGGGGAGCTGATGGGAAAGTGATACACAGCGAGTGACCTGGAGAACAATGCATCTCAGCTCGGCCTGTGGGCCGCTGGCATGCCGAGGGAGAGAGGAGATAGCAGAGGCTGACTCACTGAGCGGAGTCTCATAAGAGGAGCTGTTATCACGGTGAGGCAAGCTGGCGTCCATATGTGGGAGGACAGGCTTTGCTTTCACGTCCACTCCATCGTCTTTTAAAAATGACAACAAGTGGTTGTGTTGAAGGTGGCGATGCATCAGCAGATGTTTCCGTGAGATAATTGAAGCTGTCCAACATGGAGTGAGTCCATAGGAGCTTTAGTGTTTCAAAACAACACCTGTAGCTCCAGTGACCATGCTGGTTGTAAGTGTTTTCACTTCCACACGTCATCCTTTGGATACTTTTTGTTTCTTTGTCTGATGATCCATAAATGAAAATCCATCAATCCAAAGAACTACATTAAATATGCAAAGCAACAAGTGTCTAATCCATGCCACTGAACAACAACTACGCTTGATTTGATCACTTTTATCTCTGCAAGATGAATATTTCAATATTTTCCTTAAAGTTGGAGTTGCGAGCTGCTTTCAAAGTCCAGTCTGTACATTTGGAATATTTAGAGTCAACCTCACTATGTTATATGGATGGGTGGTATGTTGTTGTAGTTGGACACGTTCGTCCCAGTATCTGGCCCCCCTTTCGTCCCACGTGCACTGTACCGTGTAAGCATCTTACTTGATAGAGATAAAATCCTTCAGACAGCCGGAGACCCCGAGAAGCTTGCAGTGGTTGGTGATGTAGCTGATGTTCGTCAGGACGGATTTCTTCTTATACATTTTCCCCACTTCAAAGTCCTTAAACAAAATTCACCTCAATGTCAGTCTGTTGGTTTTAAAATCCGACAAGAAAAGATTTAAAATCAACCGTTAATTAGTATTCGCTCTGCTTAAAGACATGAATTGCTATGACAAAGACTTTGGGATGTGCATGCTACAGAACCAGTACTGTGGCACCTTGAAGAGGATGACCTCGGGTTTACTGATGAACGGAGGCCCTTTCAACTCTTTTCCATGAACCTTCTTAGGAGGAATGTTGAGCTTCCCACTGGTCATCGCAGGTTCTTTCAGCTTTACTTCTGTCTGCACCAAAGTCGTTTTCTCATTCAGGAGCTTCTGTAACCACACAGGGAAGCAACAGCTTGTAAATAGTCACTATAATAAAACTAATTGTCACACAGTAACATAACATAAAAATGCCTCTTTGCATAGAAGAAAGTGGAAAAAAATTCACAAGAGGGAAATGTTTGCCTGGTGACTATGAAACAAAAGCCAACTTTCCTCTAACTTTCCGTCAGCATAAAAGTTTTCAAATATTTTTGTAGTGCTTTTTTATTCACTAGATAAATGTATTTATCAAGAGTAAAGTATCCCACTCAATTCATATTGTGGTCAACATTCTTAAAAAAAAATAAATAAAAAAAATCATATGTCTTTGTTTAAAAAAATAAATAAAAGAAGAACATATCATATAGTTACGGATAACAAAACGCTACTTTTTTCTATACCTTATTTATAAAAAAAAAAAAAAAAAAAAGCAGATTTTTCTATAACATCTCAGACGTACAAGAATGCTGCTAATATCATACATTTTTAAATTGGCAAAGTTATGATTTCATTTAGAAAAATGCTATCGGTACATGACAATTTTGAAACAAGGTGCGAGCAAAACATTTTAGACCCAGTCCTGGTCGGAACAAGCTGATACAGAATATATGGCATGCTGCCAAAGCCCTTTTTTTTATTTTTTTTTATTACTTTTTATGGTTTTGTCATTTTATCCCTGCTTTATTCTTTCTGTATTGTAAAGCACTTGAAGTGAACTGACATTACATCATCATCATCATCATTCTCCCCCTCATGAATCATCTTATTAGCTTTTGTTACATTGCTGTGCTGGTCTATCGCACTAGCCATTACTGTGTTGAGAAGCCTTTGATGAGGGGAATGAGTCCGATCTGCATGTTAGGAGAGATCACTTCCACTCGACTTGTCACTTGCTCAGAGCTCGCAGCTGTAGCACCGCGTTCGCTCCGAGGCCTCAAAGATGCCGACACGATGAGAAGTGATGCCTGTCGCCTCACATTTCAAGCGTGTGTGTGTGTGTTTAGGGGCTGGATGAGACAGAACTCACCTCCATGGCGGCGAGCTGGAAACACTGCTGCCTCCATCAACAACTACCACAGAGCAGCACTTAAAGCAGAAAGGCACTTTAAAGTCAGAATTGGTGCCGACACTGCGGTGCAGCACTGTGGTCATGGAGTTTAAATCGATTACATATGTATTGTAGAACTTATCGATTCTAATATGGTTTTAGGAAATCTGTCTGCAAGGTCAACTAAGACTATGTACAGTATGTTGAGTGAAAAACAAAAAAATCAATACCAGCTTTGGATTTCTGAAAAGTTTGCAGTGTTGGAAAGTCTGTGCAAATCGCCTACAGGCGCTCAGTGTACTGTATGCTAATGTATTAGTATTACTCAAGACACAGCTATCAGTGTAATACTTCTACTGTAACAAGTGAAAAAACATTCATTGTCTTCATGGCGGTCATCATCAGCGGTTAGAGTAGTAGTAGTAGGATCAGCATAATCCCTCTGGTGAAGGGTTTTAATGGACGGATTAATTTAGCCAGGGATCATTTTGTAGGGGAGGAATTGTGAAAGGAGCCACAGTTTGCTGTAAAGAGAAAGAGCTGCGGCCAACAGGTGAAGTCGAACCTCCGACAAGTCACAGTATCATTTTCTGTGGTATGGAAAACCATCTGCGGCGTGCATCACAGGTTCTGAACTTACACACACAATGCAGTTATTCCAACGATGAAATATGTTCTTGTCGGATAATATGTTGCCCTAATGCACGTGCCCAGACCAACTAGCAGAAGTCTCTAGAGCAGGAACGAGAATAAGTTCACGCTCTGGTTTCCCGTCTGCAAACACGGACATCTGTGTTTATAGAAACATACTAACAAGCTAGGAGGTACAGCTACTGGGAATTGAATCAGTGAGAAAGAATTCAGTTAAATCAGCTATATGCAATTAATATATGCAACTATTTCAAACCAATTAAATAATGCCTTTCATTGGAATTATTCATACAACGTTCTTCAGTTTGCAGGTGGGGAATTCAACTGTCAAAAGACATATGCAACAAGCACATCCATAGAAAAAAAGGGCTGCTGTGAACGGGGCGTGATTTATGAGTGTTTCAATTTAGCATCTTGTGGGGATTTGCTTTAGCTTGGCAGTGGCTGTTGTCTTATTGCACCTTGTAGCTCTGGTCCCACAGCCCAGAGAACTCGGGCTCGGCCAGGCTGTCAGCGAGGCTCTGGTGGTCCACTTCCTGGTGCGGGGGTTCCTCCAGGTCGTCGACGACAGACGAGGCCGACGGCGAGCTGCCGATGTCACTGAACCGTCTTGACTGCTGGACAAATGCATATACACGTCAGGTCAAAATGCATCTCTTGACACAGTCATTTCACGAAAGTCATTTCAGATGTAATGAACCACTCACGATTGTGGCTCTCTCCTCGGGGGCTGGTGGGGGGCTGGGATCCAGGTAATACAGGAGTTTCTCTCTCACCCTCCCCAGAAACGGGAACTTGTCAGTGGGTGAGGGTTTCGGCGGCAGCGGCTGGTGCCCCTTTCTGCTCTTTACCAGCTGTCCCTCCTGGAGGATTTTTGCCACAATTTCCACTCTCTTTGACTTCTTCCTCTCCTCGAATTCCCTGAGAATCAACAACACTGCATTATACTGAAATGCAGTCATGAATTCCTCAGCACACGGCGAGAGAAAACACCCACACACTGCTGCATGGCGTGGGAGTGGAGGACATGCATGTGGGAGAGGAAAGGGAGAGGAGAGGACGTACTCTTGTTTTCGTTTTATATCCTCGAGTTGTTTCTGCCGGTGCATATGCTTGAAACTGTCGATTCCTTGGGCCTGCAGGGACTCTCTCAGCTGTCTCTGTCGCTGCTCTTTCTTCTGGGCGCTTGCTTTGGCTCTGCTTTGATGGACCCGTAAGCTCTCCTAAAGAAATAACATCAGATTAATGAAGCCATCTTTGACAAAGTCCTATTTGAGCCTTACGAAGAGTTGATCATTTGAACTAGGAAACATGAATATCGCAGAGCTTTTTTTCCTCCTAATATTTTAAATGTACCTGTTGAATTGGAGAATACAGCACTAAGCATGACAATTATAGCGTCGCGAGATAAGAGCCCAGGGCTGAATTACTGCATTTATGGATCCATGAGGGGGCGTAGTAATGACAATAACATTTAAAATGTGGTTTCTGCTTCACATCTCTCCTAGCTAGGAGGAGAATTTGGTCAGGCTGGATGAAGAAAAATACAATTTGTGCACGCACACAAGTGAGTAATTCATGCCCTCAAATGTACTTCATTTATGCTCGTACATGAGTACTTGTGTTACTGTAACAGCAGGAATGGAAGTTCCAAGTTGCCGTGGTTACTCTGCTCGGTTAAGGGGGAACATCCACACTGTTTAGCAGCACTACTGTTAGCGCCTACACACTCTGCATTTATCGCTTCTTATTAATATTGATACCATTGATCAACACTCACAGTTGTGATGCTACACTGGATTTTGTTTCAACAAAACTTTCCTGCTATTAGTCACATACCTCTAAATATACATTTTTATAAACAGCTGTCAGGTCATGGACAGTATTATGTAAATGAAATCTTCAGTTTAGATACGGTTTTGTTTTTATTTTGGATGAGGTACATGGATATTATTCAGATTTTTCATGTTAGACTTCCCCTAAACTTAAGTTAAATTGTCAACAATTTTGTTGGGCATTATGTTCTGTTAATTAGGGCACAAAAATTCAGTCATTCAAGATCACAAATTTGTCATTTCTTCCCAATTTTATCCCACCCATGACACCTACCGAGCTCCGTGAAATGTGTTAGCTTAAAAAGGCAAACGATAAATTGAAACGCACATATAAACTAATAACTTATGCATCTCTCTTTAAAGCTTTATAAGTGTATAAGGCATCTCTAAATATGGTTTGTACTTAAAAAGGTTGTTTACGTATGCGCTATAGATATGGTAGCTATAGAAAACGTTAATAATACATAGCGCTGCAGCTTGTGTTCCCCATCGATGCTAAAACAACAACCATGACACTACAGTAGCAGTATGGGCGGGTGCTGGCGCTCACTTGCGTGGCTGCTATGTTCGATTTCAGTGACTTGACGGCCTGCATCCTCTTTTCCAGCAACTCCCTGTTCTGCTGATGCACCCTGAATGAAACAGTGACAATGCTTAAATACAGTACAGAGAGAAAAACAAAATCGGGTTGTGATTGGGATTGAAACGTCCAGAAACTGAGAAACATCGAGATTAATCATCATGGGAAATGCTTTATTCTCTATAACCATAACCCTCGGAGTATTAGAACGAATACATTCACTTGAGGTTGCAGATACATATAGGCATTTATAAAAAAGTTCATAAAAAACACATCACACAAAATCTATTTAAATGAACAGATACATTTCGGGGAAACGACATTTATGAGGAACAGAGAGCAGAAGAAATAAATCGGACAGAGGGGAAATAAACAAAATAGAAGAGAATAATTAACGGAAATAAATCCACAATCTTGGTGGTTAAAACCTATAAGACCGTCTTCCGTTTTAAGGAAACGCCTCCGATTGGCCGATAGTTTGACTACTGAAGCAGAAAAATAATGTTAAATCAGAAGGTAGAGTCTCGTTATATAAACAGAGAATAATTATATTTCACTTGATGGCATGTTGTCATGGTATAAGCGGGATAATCCACTCAGCAGCGTGGTTATTGAACAATATGCTGCAGGGGGCTTTGAGCTACCATGTTGTGCTTGATTATTTGACTTTCTGACCTCCCCAACCCGTCTGTGGCACTCACGCCCCCAATGTTCCAACTGAAGAAAACACTTTAAAAAAAATAGTTTTGAAGTTGAGTAATTTCCTTAAACAGCTGAGCATTGCAGTTGATAGTAAAAATGTATTCAAACAGGAGTAAATAGTGGATTTGTTGCAGACCATTATCAGATGCTGATTAATACACATTTGTATGTATAGTGTACGTAGGCATAATAGACTACTGTGCTTATGTTCATGGTAATGAAGGAACACGTGTGGCTCATTGGTGTGTTTGTAACCAGTCGTGTAGTTTTTGAACCACAGTGGTGCTCAGTGGCACGGAGGAACAACCACAGTACACCAGGCTTTCACTACTCATGGGAAACTTATTAGTATCAGTTCATTGTTGCTTTTGGTCTTTTAATGAGTTTGTTTGACAAGAACAAAAATTTATAATATTGCACATCGAGTGTCTTTGTAATGAAACGTGTTCTATAAATAAAGCTGTCTTCCTTCTTTTGACAACGAGGACACTTGTGCATGTTCGAGGTGACTGGTGAAAGCCCATTGTCACACAGACTAGTATAAACCCCAGCAAAACCTACATTTCACGTACTTTCATATACACTTACAGTATTTTTTCAAAGCTAGCATTTTTTTTTTAGGGGGAATTTCATGATAAATTTAAATCCCTTTTTTATCCTCAGATCTGACATTCACTTTCAGCTAGAACTTTTCTGTGGGAATTTGAGCTCTTTCAAGAATCCTGTCCGGCCTGCTGCTTGTAATATATTTTGCCAGTATGAGCGAGTGATCAATAGGATGTGACAACTCTCCAATGACTCCTCTGAGATATGTTCTTGTTCTACTTTTTTTGTTCCCGTTTATTGGCTTAAAGGCTGATTACCTTTTAATGGTCTCTTTCAAGTGCTTGGCAGCTACCTTGCGGCTGGCCTGGCCCTCCTCAATTGACTCCTGACATTCAGTCTCCTCTTTCTCCAGCAGGGCTGCCTGTTTACTATCAGAACACAATCACAAAGACTTACATAACATATCAGTCTTAATATGGCTGTTCAAGGTTGATATAACCGATTCCCATTCAGGCATCTCGTAAAAAGAATCAATAAAAAAAAAGCCATGGAGTAATTTAACCGCACAAATAATACTTTCACAAGGGAGTGGTACTTTGAATAAACAATACACTGTGTTGCCTTTCACCTCACTTCAGTGCACAAATAAATCATTTATAATCATTTATGTGCCTATAAGTGTCACATCTTCTACTTACTTGTTTATATCATGAGATTCAATCATTTTGTATGCAAACGGAGCACAAAAAACCCTAAAAACAGACCAGTGTAAAAAGGTAAAGATGGTTGTTTTCCCTACTCCTTGAGGTGCTGCATCTTGAGCTGCAGGTTCTGGCTGGCTTTCCTCTCCTGCTGCAGCCTTGTCGCTGCCTTCCGGTTCTTCAGGACCTGGAAGGCCCGCTCCTCCTCCTGCACCTCCTGCCGGAGCGAGGAGAACTTGCCAAGCTCCACCTCCACCTCACTCAGCTCCAGTCTGAGGAGCAACGATGTAGAATAATGAGATGGATGTAGATAGAATGTGAAGTCAGAAATGCTGAACGATGGTGTATCTTATCTACCAGTACACCCACTTATTGTGGCAGCGATAAGGAGCTAGACCTATGTTGAGTTTTGAAACACAATGCGGATTTGATTTTGTAGTTTTTATTTTATTATTTTAAATAGCAATAAGAAAATATGTGTCTTATATCGTATGCATGCATGAAGAGTGAAACACTTCACTTTACTCGTCTCTTGATGTGCGAGTGTTCTGAAATGCACTTGAAATTTGTCCTTTTCTCCTGATTTGCCTTTGACATTTAAGGTACAGTGCTACTTACAGCTAATTGAATTCATGCAAGTTGCATTGTTGAATAGCTATTCTGTGTTAAGATGGTGCAAATATTTCTAATACATTTCTCTTGCACTTCTGATTGGCAAATGCAGCGTTTTTTGATGAAATTCTTTCTTTTTTTTTTTCAATATTTGCTCTCATTTTTCCTTTTTTATTCATCTTGTATGCACGGGTACACCAAAGCAAATTTTCCTTGTAAAAACGTTCCTCTCACACTCACTCTTGTTGCCTCAGCTCAGTGTTGATGTGGCCCTGCAGCTCCTCCTCACTCTGCAGCTTTTGACACAGATGCTTATGCTGGGCTCGCACACGAAACACTGCCACACTGCAGCATCAAATAAACAGAGTGGAAGGAACAGGGGTTAGGCAAAACAGAAACATCTCATATATGAATATAAAGTACAGACCAGTCACTCTTTGTTCATTTTGAACTCACCCGTTGTCTGCTGCTTTCTGTCGCTCGATCTCTGTCTCCAAGTTATCCCTCTGCTCCAACAAACTTTCAATGTACTGACGACAGAGTTTAAGCTCTTCTCTGTGAAAAAATAAACTCAAAATAAGAAAGACAAGTTCAAGTGTTGATATAGAGAAAGTTCCCCGATCGAAGCCGATCGGAAAGAACATGTTCAAAGCTGTTAAAGTGCCGTCTGCTCAGAGCATCAGACTAATGGATTTCCTTGTGGCCATTGCAATAAAAAGGAAAGTAATTATGTCGACTAACAAGGTAATCTAATGAAGATATTGAAAAGCTGAGAGTGGACACACACACACACCTCAACAGCTTTGAAATGCCCAATGTTCTTTGTGCAGTTTAATGGTGTGCAACAGAACAATCTGTGACTCACTGGTCGTAAAAAGAAAACATGGCACATGGGACAGTAAAAGCTGCAGATTGGTTAAAAGCCAGGTGTGCTTGGGTTCCATTAAACTCATGTTTGATCAGAGCACAGTACAGCTCCACTCTGACCGTTGATGTTTTGTGCCAAAAGGAAAATGACAGCCATTTTTGCCGGAGACCACAGTTCATCAGGTGCTTAATGGATCGCAGTAAAAAAAAAGAAGGGAGAAAAGTGGGAAGAGAAGACATTACGGGAAATGTTCTCTCTTCGGCTGAAATGATTTCCTGCAAATAGCGGAATCAATTGGTACAGAAATGATTGGGCCTGTGTGAAGAGGGCAAGAGGAGAAAGACCTGGGAAAGTGGAAGAACATGGGCGGAAAAAAAGATCTTCCCAGAAACTGAAACCTCAGACAAAAAAACTAACAAAGAAATCACACACACACAAAAAAACAAAAGCAAGGTTTACCATTACTTGTACAGGTATGAGAGTCTAAAAATGCACATGGATCTATTATCTAGTCTATAATGCTCCTGTGGCTCTAGAGGTCAGTTGATTGCCAGGTCCAGACCTGGCTTTCAGCACGTCGTGCTCCTTCTGTCGGTGAAAGCAATCCAGCTGGTCCAGGTTTCGTCTCAGCTTGAACATCCGTGCTGTCTCGGCATAACTCCTCTTCTTACCATTGACGGCCGCAACCGCAAGGTCAGCATCACCATCAGCATCGTCCTCTCTTCGGGCAGATGGAAAATTACACTTCGGAAAGGTTGCATATTTAATGCAAAGACTGGGCATTATGTACATATTTAAAGTTATACCACTAGTATAGCCTGGATGTTTTTGTAGTGGGGTTTTACGATGTAGAAAACAGAATAAATTCTGGATAAAATAAACAAAATTAAGCTTTGTAATTTTCCAATAAATGTCATATTGAGAATCACATTGTGATTCATGACTTGACGTTCGAAATACAGAGAGGGGGATTAAGGATTAATACATAGACATTTGTATTTAACTGTCGAAATATGATATGAACGGAAAAGCAAGAAACACTCACTGGTACAACTCTTCTAACCACTTCAAATCAGGAGGAAGGGCTGGCTCTTCATCTTTAAAGGTCTCCTGGCCTGGACCATCTTCTGAAAGAAAATGTTAAGTGATGATAACCCAGTCTCCTACAACTCAAGTCAAAATACACAGTCATTAGAATAAAGTATGTATGTGCAAGTAGAGATTACATTGCATTTTGAAAAGAAGGCAGCAGCAGGAGTCACTCACCTTCATTGTCCTCGTCAGTGCTGAGGGGGACACCCTGCGGCCTGTCTGTCTCCCTGTCTTCTTCCACGTCCATTTCACCTGATTTATGAATAACACAGGTGCATATTATCAGACAAAAATCTTCATCATATCCCCGAAAATGGGCTGAATCCTCTTCAATTACTTAACTCGTTGAATTAGTGGAAGCAACTTCTTTCATTCGGCAGACACAGCGTTAACTGATTATCGATCTTAGCATAATGTCGATGTTTAGCTAGCGTTTAGAGCTCGAGCTGAAACAGTCGCTGGTCTCTTTTAAAAAGTTGAAAATCTCATTTTGACATTGGGATGGTGGATTATGTGTCTAAATGAATTGCAGCAGATGTTAAATCGTATTAATTTATTTGTTTAGCTGTGTGTGACATTGCTACAAAGTAAGTCAACATTCATTAACCAGGTTTCTGAATGGAAAGTGTCGTTTCTCGATAGGGGCTAGCTAAGCTTTGACAGCTAAAAGCTTGCCAACCATCTTTTATACATTTAAACTATAACATTTAAAGGTAAACACTACATTTAACGAACATTGAGCCATTACCTCGCGTGTCTAGGCTTTCCTTCTCTTGGCAAGATATCTTCCTAAAATTACTTTTTCACACGGGAAAAGTTAATCCGCCATGTTTGTTAATGTTTCCTAGGAGACGGGACGCAGGGGGCGGGGCCTTCAGGCCCCACGAGACGTCTGTCAACTGAACTTCCAACTGAAATGTGCTGGTGGCTAAATATTTACATAAAAGTCTACTTATTAAAATTAATATATATATTTTTTTGCCGTTGTGATCCATAAGGTCCACCGAAATAATAAAAAAGAGAGAAATAAACAATAAGATCACATTGTGCACCAGTAGATGGTAGAACAATGAGGCGTAGGCTCCTTAATGTTAAAGTAGGAATCATTAGTGTATAGCTGTTGTTTTTCAGATTTATTTTTTTTGCTGCAGTACTGACTGCTTTTCTGCTGTTGCCGTTCAATGTAATTTCCTTCACCAACACCGGTTTATTTCTACTGACTGATATCAGTCAGTCCACACTCAGCAGAAAATATCTCAGCTGGTTCAGAAAGAATGATAAATCTGTGAGTTATGCAAAATCTTTTGTCAAGCATGCAAGATACTGCATGGCCCTATCTGATTTACACTAGAGAATACATTAATTTGAAGTTGATCAGTATTGCACTGGCATAATGGGATTTTTTTTTAACTGGAAATATTCTCTTTTTTTTGACACAATAAAGCTGTCTTTCGATTCATCATGATGTTGAAGAGGAATGCAGAAGAAAAGGAAGGAGACAAGTGCATGTCCGACTGTATACCATATTGAAATCTTGTGATACGGGAATATTTTGTATCACCATGGGAGACCGAATAAATAACGAGTATGAGTGTGCGAGTGTGTGTGATGATAGAGGGCAGGTTTTGTTGGAGAGATAAAGGAAGAGCAAAGTAACCGTGAGGGAAACAAAGGACAAGAGGAGACCAGAGCGAGCAGAGAGACATGGAGGAAGAGAATACACGAGGGTTAGAGGAATAAAAAGGAATACGAAATAGTTTGTTTTGAGACACACAGAGAGCACAATCCCATGCAGTGCATTGCGGCGTGCACTGCAGCCTGGTGTCTTCATATCAAAAGGAAAGTTGCAGTGCAAATTCAAGCGGAAGGTCCGGTGGGAGGGTGGGAGACACTGGTTTGAATCTCCCCAGGGTGAGCCAGCAGAAACCAGGGCAGGTGCACTCTCCCACATAAAATAGGTTACTTTTAATAAGGAGAAAGTAAAAGCGTGCTCATTTTGACAGAATGAGACACTTCTTATCAATCCGTTTGATTGTTTTAATCAAACTGAGAGGAGATTAAAATGCTTACTGCGATTATACCTCTGGGACTCATACTATAATACCTCGATAGTATAATAAACCCCGTGGAAAATCATTGAATAATTCATGTGGGGAGCGATGTGTGTTTCTAACTATACCTTGATACCTTGGTGTTGTTTTGTTTTTGCTTTCTAATCTTTAATAATAATTTTCTTTAACTAATAATTCTTAATTGTTTAAAAGAGATGTTGGAGTAGGTCAGATCTTATAACCTGTGATAGTGCACCATGTTCTTTTCCATCGGCCTCCAAGACACTATTTGTCACTATTTGTCACTATTTGTCACTATTTGTCACCATTTGTCACCATTTGTCACCATTTGTCACTATTTGTCACTATTTGTCACTATTTGTCACTATTTGTCACCATTTGTCACCATTTGTCACTATTTGTCACTATTTGTCACCATTTGTCACCATTTGTCACCATTTGTCACTATTTGTCACTATTTGTCACCATTTGTCACCATTTGTC
>CALSBV010010214.1:9232383-9294695 GCA_943590825.1 Bovichtus diacanthus
CTCTCTCTCTCTCTCTCTCTCTCTCTCTCTCTCTCTCTCTCTCTCTCACAACGGCACGCACGCATTGCTGTTTTGCCTTTGGTGGTTGAAAGTTGCAAAGGGCCTTCTTCCCTCGCTCCCCGCTCCGAACAGAATTACCCCAGTTACCTCATGTACCCATTTCATAAAAAGTTGCTTTCGCTAAATTAATGCCGCGCCACCTTTGGTGTGGCGTGAATTTCGCAGCTTTTGCTTTTCCAGCTGAAGTGTCACTTACCCTTCACTTCACCGAACACTATCTGCAAATTGACAGTGTAATATCTGCAGCGGAGACCATGGGTCTGTAAAGTAGTGTAGCCTAGTAGAGGACAGCAGCACCTCGGACAGAAAACAACACAGACCAGTGTTGGGAATGTTTAACATACCGACACGTTGTACAAATATCGGATTGGTCTTGGGTACGAATGTTCCAGAAAGCAAAGGCTCTGGTTGGTTGTCTTATCCTCAGTGGGTAAGAGTGAAGGTATAGTTCAAGATTAAGTTTTTGGCGCTTGATTGATGCTCGTTGGTCAATTTGGCTATGAAAAAAACGTGCCGTCGGTAGCCTATATATCCAGCATGGATGGGGATGTTCTATATTTTTCCTATTCTCAACAAATCCCATAAAAAGACCAAAACCCACGATTGGCTGAGTAGCCAAAAGCTTATTCCGAAAAAGACAATATTCCTACTAAGCCGTTTACATGACTGCTGTGCATACTCCGATTAACGATTAACAACAACAACCGGTGGTCTCCCTGTTTTATTCCACTACCTTCTTGAAAAGGTTCCACAAATCCAAAACAGCTGTTGTTATTAAAAACTTTCATGATTTTTAAAAAGTAGGTGTGTGTCTCCTTCCGACCAGAAATGTGGGCTTTTCTTTTGGGCCTGCATCTCTCCCCCAGCCCTGCACATTGTTGGCTAGTTGGTTTGTGCACAACACATAGAGCTGACAGTAAACAGACTCATATTCAGACTCATATTCATAAAACTGGGCGAGACTCATATTCCGAATGCACTGTATACATGTCCAAAAAATCCTCCTAAAACCCCCAAAAAAGTCAGACTATCCCACATCTCAATGGGAAAATGCTACAGAAATATCCACACGGAATATGCTGTGTACATTACCTGTATGAAATTCATCTCAGGTCATATTCGGAATAATAGTGGAATATTATCGTGCATGTAAACATAGTCACTGTTTCCAAAACCGATTCCTGTACACACGCCCCTGATGCTGTAAATACTTATAGTGTCAGCACGTGTATTAATCCGAGGCTGAAATAAAGTCCCCGACAAATGCACTATTTACTCCTGTTTCAGCCATGTTTGTTAAAAACTACAGTGCCAAGCTTTTCTAAGGAATGACTTAACCTCTTTTAAAAATAAAACCATACGTTGCAATGAAAGAGTTTCACTTTAAGTGGGAACCAAAGTGCTCGGGCCTGAGACGGACGCATTGTTGGTGTTACACACTCAGAAGTAATAAAGATTACCATCGGCCTTACCCTTCACTGCCAATAGACCTTTGTCACTGCAGACATTTTGATATTGTTTGGCAGGAAAGAACTAATGAAGTCATTCTAAATGTTATTAATTACAGCTTTGCCTCTACTGCTATAACATGTCAAAATGTCTGCTGTGAAAAAGGCCTTTTAATCATAAATAAATAAAGCATTTCCAAAGAGGCTGAGTAAGAAAAACATTGTCATTAGCACCTTTTTGTCTAACCAGCTCACTACTTTACCATTCCTCTCTTGCAATATTTAGAACCTATTTGCTGGCAACAAAACACGAGCTATGAGTTCACACTTCTTACAGCTGGATAACATTTGCTTTCCATACATGGGGCATATTTCCAAATAAAGGTGCATTTAATCAAATGAACGCACACTATCTGACACAAAATATATGTGTATGTGCATACATATGTATGTATATTTCACAACAGGTAGTTGGTTTCTGGGGCTCCCTGCAAAAATATAATGAAATGAGAATCAAACTGCAAATATATCACGCGTAGTCCGTGGATAAGATACAGGATGCATACAGTGCACGAAGAGTGGGAGGATTGTGGGTCAATAGGAGCCCTGCATGGGAGACGTATTATCCACTCCAATCCTAGATACTAATTATTGTTACGAAATGGACAGAAATGCTTTTTTTTTTCAAAAAAGCAAACAGGCCGTAGACATTTTGTCCAAACGTGGACATATTATAGTTTAACAAGATGATACAGCAATATGTGATGCAGCAGGATTTAATCCCCAGCATTTCATGATCTTTCTGGTCCGTCACACTTGTCCTTAAACCTGAACTCAAGTGACACAGTTCTCCTAACCAATCTGTGAGAGAGGCTGAGTCAGCGGATAAATCCCTCCTACTGTCCGGAGAGTACATTTCCCAATAACACAGTGATTTGATCATGTTCCTCTGGCTGCGTGGACCGGCTCTATAAGCCCGACTCTGCTCTTGCAGCAGGGACACTTCACTGCTTCCACTTAAAGCCTCCTACTCCATTTGAGGTGACGCAGCACATTTAAACAGCACTTTATTCCCATTATTCTGTTGTCTAATCTGTTGAGTGCGTTCACAACATCCAAATTCTGACTATCACATGTACCATTTGTTTAGGAATTAGTTTTGTTCCATCCCTACAGTTGGCATAATGGAGACTTTCCTACAGTGAGTTCATATAATGCAAACATAAATAATGGAATGATATTTGTTTTTAACAACATTTAGGGTTGTAGCTAAATTTGAGACCTCATTGACACTGAGGTCCTTTGTCTCTTTTTGTTTTTCGAGGGGTTTTAGCAACTTTGGGATCTATTCATTCTAAAATTTAATTTTATATGCTGATTCAACAATCAAAATTGAACTAATTACAATAAATAAATCAAAGTTTCAGTATTTCCTAATTAGAATTTAATTAGTGTGGAGAAGGGTCTGATTCATTTAGACCTTAATGTTTGTCAATACAATTAAAACGTCCAAAACCATTAAAACATTTTAGGGTGTAGAATTGTTGCTATCTGGTCAAATCAAACAATTAATTGCTTAAAAAATGTTTAATATAAAAGTTAAGGAGAACTCATCCCATGTCTCCAGAGTCACTTATTTTGTCTGAACAACAGTGAAAAAAAACAAAAAAAAAGACCAAATGTTTGCTATTCAATCCATTGATTTTCCAAATTATAATTGATACATTTTCTGTTGATTGAATATTTTTGACCTATGCAAACAAAATCAAAACTTTCACAGGGAATGCTTTACCTTGAATACTTGAATAACATATCATTTTACTAGTACCAGTTATTCCCTTTAAAGTAGAGCTCCACATTTAACCACAAACAACTGACACAGACTGCAAGACATTTGATGTCATCTGTTACTGAAGAAGAAAAAAGTTGTATGTATAAATGTCAAGTTTTGTAAATGCTGTGAACATCAGCCCGTGAAAAGATTTGCAGTTCATCACAATCACAATAGTGAAAGTAAGAATTCAAATTTGGAGAAGCTCTGTTTCTTTCAGGATCTCTGTATTAATCTTACTCCTGACCTGGACGTTAACCTAAGAAGAAACCTGCTCTACTGTAAAACTTCTTCGTCCTCTACAGGATGTTTGTCCAGCACATTCAACTGTAGGTTTCACAGTTTTCCGCGTTTAGAGAGACCATCCTACAGCTAGAGGATCGGAGTTCAGACTCACACACTGCTGAAGTGTCCTCATGCGAGACAGATGTTCTGTAGCTGACCTCTGACCTCACTGCAGGAAAAACAACAACAGGTCGTCTGTGCAAGCAGCTTATTACAACCAATATTTAGGTTTATGGTTAGGCGTCGCCCCCTAGTGGCCGTAGTAATTAATACGGGAGCAAAGGCGAAAGTCAGGTGACGCGGTATCGCCAAAGTCTGAAAGTGAAGAGGAAGTTCAACAAGTTAACGGAGAGGATTTGCGGCACCGGCCAGTCATTCCCATGCAAGTCCACAAAGTCTTGCTTTTAGAGTCTGGATGAAATGATCTCCCACGCAGAAAAGGAAAGGGGTCCCACAGAAAAGACTCGTCCAACGAGGAAAAGCCTAGCATGAGATCCAGAGTCCTGTCCAGCTTCGAGCAAATGTTAAGGAATGGGTTAGTTTTTAAAAAAGGTTTAGAATATGAATTTGGTAGAGCATAGAGGACTGATAAAAGTTCTGAAAAATGGTATAGCTTTTTATAAATATATGGTTTGATTCAATAACAGAGCATACTAGAGCAAAACAATAAAATAATGCTAAATACATAACACTAATACATTTCTAAATTTGTCCAAGATATCCTCACAGCTCCAAAAATACTGGGTCATACATTTCCCACAATGCATTTGTTCGACCCTCCCTGCCCGGTAAATACCATAAATCCAGCCCGTAACACAGGTTTTATTAATACATTCTTAGTCTCCAAACCAGAGCCAATACAACCTCGATGACATCGTCAGTACTGTAATGTTTTTTTTAAATGTTTTAATTGTTTTGTTTAGGCAACTCGGAGCGCTTGGTAAAGGTCACAGAAACGTTGTTGCCTTGGTTTTATATTAAAAAGAAAAAGTCAACTCTGACTTTTAATCCTTCCCTAACATTAACATTGTGGCCCCACGATCACTTCTCTGAGGTGCAGGAATACTAGAGCAAAACTTCTCTGACTGGAAAAAAACAAAAACATTGTCAGTTAACTTAATTATATTCTTCAAAACACATATTTAGCAAATGAAACAAGCGGTATATATAAATGTAATTTCTAGGAGTCAGGTTGTTGGGGCCAGCTCCAGTGCAGTTAGTTTACTTAGCATCATTTTTTATTCCAACCACCTTTAATTAATTAGTTTGGATAAATACACATTTTTTTTAAACCTTACTTTTTCATATTCCTTTTTTTTTCTTTCCCTGTAGTACACTTTCAATAATCTATCCATTTCCTATTTCCCCAAATCTTCTTCCAACATTTCCCATTTTCTTTCGTTACTTATATTATAATTAGAAGGGTATGGGGAATGCCTTCTAAACAAATAATTAAAGATTCATTTTAGAAAATGTTCAAATCCAAAAATAAGTAAAAAGTCACTTCTTGGACTCCATACTTAAACACCAAATATGTCTAACAGTAGAACTAATGTAATCAATAAAATGATCTGCTGGCTGAAGGAAAAGCAATCTATGATTCATTGTTACTGTCAGTTATCGCAGCACACACACACACACACACACACATTTATATTTTATTATGATTTTTCCTTGCTGCTCACCTCTCGTCGATGCCAGTAAAACAAAGGACACAGTGAGAGTGAGGATCGAGCTCTGTGCTCGCGCTCAGGTAACTAGCAGTGTCAGTATATTAAACTAATTAGGCTTGTTAGTGCGCGCTGCACATTAATGTTCACAAGAAGACGGCATCAATTTGAGAGAGGCTGCTGCTCTTTGTCTTTCCTCTCCTCCGTCTCCTCTCCCCATCTGTTTAATGTGAGCTCGTAAACAGACGGGTGCAGATCCAGGCCTCGAGAGAGGCGTTTAATGAAAGTGAAATACAGAAGGAAGTGGAGCGTCTGGAAATAACACACACTCCACTGTCTGTCATGGATGGAGGGGTGAGGAAATAGAGAGGTGCAAATGATTCCTGAATCTCCATAGACACCCTGTATATGTCTTTTAGCAGCGTACAGTTATATTTATTTCCCCTTGGAGAGCTGCATATTTTTTTGTGCTCATAAAAATGCTAATTCAGGTCTGGAAATCCAGAACTAAATACATTTCCTTCTCAAAAATCAATCAATTTGCAGAGTCAGATAATGTCTTGAGAGAGCAGTATTTAATTAAAGCAATAATCTGTGACATTTTAAATAAATGTCCAATTTGCTAGTTAGTAGCAATTATTGATAAAAAAAAAAAAAAAAAAAATGATTTAGTAAGTCGATAAAAGCGTTCACATTTTCAGCGTCTGGAAAGTCTTTATGAAAATCTTCTGATGTGTTAAGAATAAATAAGAGCGGAGCTGTGTGAGCAGAGATAACAGACAAACAGAAAGTCAGAATTGATTCGGAGGACGTCTAAGAAAAAAGGATGTCGTGCTACTGTGCTGTGACATAAAGGGCTGGAAAGTTACATTTGAGTAAACTAATACACCTCATACTGGAATAAATGTGCATAGAAAACATGTTTTATAGGTTTGCAACACTAAGAAGAATATAAACTCACAGTAAAGCCAGTGATCACATGCTACACAGCGCGTTCCTGGAAATGAATATGAAGTTACAATAAATGGACTACTACAGTAGGATCTCTCTCTTCTTTCCCCTCCATGCGAGGAGACATCCTTCAAGAAATCCGTTAACACACCAAGGTCAAACACTTGGTGTGTTAACGGATTTCTTGAAGGAAAAGCTGTCTATTTCCATATTTAGAAAGTACCAATTAGTGAAGAAATCCAGGAGTCACACAGTGATTAATTCATTCACTCGGTGCTCCCATTTATTTCAGACGTGACAGTGATTGCCGGACTAAAAATACATCTGCCACTATAAAATGGATTTGCGAGGGAAATGTTAATGACTCGGCGGAAATGCTGTTTTTTTTGTTTTTTTTGGTTTCGTTTTTTTACTAATTGTCTAGCAGATCATTTTACGTTGTTTTTTTCTTTTTTTTTTGCTGTGGAGTTCAGTTTTTCACGTAGCTTTGGGTGTAATGCTTTGCTCTCTAGGAAGTCCACTTTTTTTTTCAAATGTCAGCCTTATTTCAAAGGCAACTTTTATTTTTTAATTGTTGGTCAATAATTACGCCTTTGATCAAACCAGTGACTTTGAATGTCAGTAAAACTTTTTATTTTATCATATGTACTTATTACACTTCACTCAGCTCTTTTTTACTCTGCCCTGACTTAAAGTCACACACACAAAGGTCCACACTGTACTATGTGTCTGCATGTCATCTGTTTACAGGCTCTGTTTCAGAATGCAAAACTGCCACCTGGTGGCATCTGAGCTGTGCTGCTCATGTTAAATCCCACACAGTCTGTCAGTCTGGGCAAATAGTTTTAATTTCACCATCACTCCCCTCGTGAGAGGTTGGAGGAATGGGAAAAGCACAAGGACTGTTTGAATGTGTCACAGACAGGAATGTGATCTGGTGCTATCTTAAAAGTCTTATTTAAATGGGGATATGTAGTTGAATGAAAACCTGTTTTTAAGAGGAGACATCACAGGCAAAATCAACGTTTTCTTCATGAACTGGTACATTTTTTGGCAATTTTGCTTCCATAACTTGTCTTCAGAACAGACTACTGGAAATAAATCCAAAATAAACATTTAGGTGTTTATGTTACTACACTTTGCCGATTTTTGTCAGTGGATTTCTCCTAAATTCACCAATAGTTATGAGATAATGCCTTATTTGCATATTATTATATATGCAATTTCAGAAATAACTTGTAATACAAAAGATAATTGTCTTAATTAAAGTAATCATCTGGGGCAGTTTCATGGTGATATCTATATGTTTTCCCTATTTATCTGTAGGGTCAAAATGTATTGAATTTTACAATACATATCTTTAAAGGCTGTATTCTCAAAACAAGTTTTTTCTCAGACTCTGAGCCGGACATCTCCACTTCAGTAACTCTGACATACTCCAAACTCTCCAGTTTCCTTACGATCTATATTCTGAAGGTTTTCACAGAGGGGTTTGTTCATATATCATTTATAGCCTGATTTATATTACATTGTATTCTAAAAAACACAGGAAATTCCCTCTATAAAAACCTTAGACTCTAATATGTCAACAAAATGAAACAACAGTTTTGAACCTGACTTTATCCAATGTTCACATTTCTGTTCTGGAAATGTATCATATTAGAACATATTTTTGTAAGATAATGCCTCATTTGCATATTTAAACATAACATTTCAGAAAACTTGCAATACAGTAAAAGATTGTCTTGATGTAGGTAATCAACTGGGTTCAGTATCAGTATAATTTGATCATTTTCATGCAAAAAAAAAAAGTCCAGAAGAAATAACATGTTGTTTTCATGACACGGTGCTCATGATAACATCATAGCTTTCATCCTCAGAGCTAAATTCTGCATTAGATTTATTTGAGAGCACATCTATAGTACTTACTATGACTTATAGATATATACAAATACAGTGCTTAGTATCATTTATTAAATAAATAAAAACAGAATAAAACAAGAGGCCACATACAGAAAAAACAAAGAGCCTGCTTTATCTCTCTCTTTAAATATTAATATTTATACATTTCTCCCTTTTGTTGTTGTAAGTTTATCACAGTCTATGCAATTTCCAAATTCAATAATGAATAATACAAAAGATGGGAGAGATTTAGAAAACTTGGATTCATCAAATATGTTGTATTTTCTTGTTCTTTTTCCGCAAAATTTGTCCGACGATCACAATAATCCTCCAGTTTGTTCAACAATGATATTGTGTTTGAACAATCCTATAGAGAGAATAAATGCTAATGTTGCTGGATGTGTAAATAGCCACCGAACACGTTTGTCCTCACAACTTTACAAGGTGATAATATGTCATTGTTGTGTTTACAGCTCGTTCTGCTGCCCCCATGTGGCAAACACAGGTACCACATTCTATGACGCCCATGTCTATAATCCATTATAAAGATACTTATAATGCGTTATAATCTGATTATAGTGCTGTATAAATATAGTTAGAAGCACTCGTAAATATTAATATAAGGTCAAGTATCATATTACTTCATAATAGCTGGTCCCTCACTGATATTTCACTTTATTTAAACCACACAATGACCACTGATAGTGACGTATAATCAGCTTGTAATGTTTTATATCTGCCTAAATATCATTACTTCACTTTGAAGCACCCAATAAACACTTATGATCACATTATGATAAGAGTGATTATGATGCATTCTAAAAAGATTAGAACGTGATTATGTGAATTATAATACACTATGATCAATAATGAAGTATTACGACAGTCATTAAACAACTATTAATGAGTTACGATTATTGTTGGGGTTAGGGCGTTACGAATATTAACGATAATATGAATCATTTCACATATAAGTACGTTTATAGTGCGTTATAGATATGGGCATTATAGAAAGTGCTACCAGATGAGGTCACGCAGGTGCCAGAAAGGTTTGAGAAAACCCTTTTTATTACAGCGACTTCTAACCCTTTTCTTTCAACAACTAACATTGTTTTGACATGTGGAGGTGTGTTTTTACCTGTATGTTGCCGCCTGTGTCCGAGGCCGTGCCAGGCTCTCTGTGGACACGTGTTGTGGCTGGACGACCGCTGAAGGCTGTGCTTGCTGTTTTTTTTTTTTTGTTTTTTTTTTAGGGCCATGCTGAGTGACATTGGGGACTATGTAGGTTCAGACATTGAAATATCCTGGTTACCTAATCTGGATGAGTTAATGAAGGGCTATGCCAGAAATTTTCGCCCTGGGATAGGAGGTGAGTATGAGATCTACTGCTCGTGGCGTTGGGTTGCATTTCACCTCCTCACATTTACAGCCATCCTTAGCATCACCCCCCCCCCCACCACTCCAAGTTACAGCAACATGGACGTTCACATTTCATTTTCCAATTCCATTCACCTGAGAGGTGTCTTTGTTTCTTCTTGTACGACATTAGAACAAAGCTGTGTTTACCTTATGTAAATACCTGCTTTGAAAAAAAACAACATTTTAGGTGATGAGAAGTTTACTCAGGGGATTATCTAGGACGATGCCCTTCAAGGATGAGAGGTAGACGGGTGGTGCAAACAATGAGCACCGCTGACTTTGCTAAGAATGGCTGCAAGATGTGAAACATCCAATGACCACAGCGATAGATTTCTCAATCTCACAGCTTAACTCAGCTGAGCAAAGGTGAAAATGTGGAGCAGGAGCACCGCTATCACCACACGCCGCCCTGTGCTCCACACGGACCATCATCACACAGCATTCCTATTGGTGTGACATTGTAAAGCGCTGAAAGCTGTTTGTGACCACTGAGGAATCATGTGTGTTATTGGGAGAGATTCCCTTCATTCAACTCACATCCCACAGCCTTTCTGTATGTTAGAGTTATGTTTGTGTCATTAAAACAATCAAATAAATAGGAAATTTACATATATATGTATATATAAAAAGGATTCATAGATATGTTTTGCATCTTGAAAATGAAATAACATGCACAGATATGACTTTAAGAGGATCCTCATGATGCACAAATGACAAAAACATCCTTTAAAAGCAATTATTTTTGGTATGAAAGTACAAACAATATTTGTGAGTCACATTTATTTTTTTTAGGAGACATACATAAGAAATATATAATAATTATATATATATTTTTTTTTCTTTTACCAAAAAGTTTAAGTGGAAAACCATATTTGTGAATCAAACCATTTGTTTGTACTTTACAAAAAGGATTTTGAAATCCTGCTGCATTTTGTAAAACATTTTTTAAATACATTTATTTCCAGTGCATTCAATTCGACTTACTGTTAAATTGAATGCCTCCCAAACAAACAACTAAGACCTTGTTCAGTGTTCCAGTTAATAAAAAAATATTCTGTGGTGGCTGAGAGCTTAATGGACTGCAAGTAAAAAAAGAAAATTTGCAAGTTAAACAAAATCATCACTTTTGAGCTCTCTTGGCCACCGTATCAGAAGCACGATTTAAAAACTGAAAACATATTTGACGTTATTCGCAAGTGCGACTTTATTGCACGTGCAAGGCACTTAACACATCTGTGAATCTTACTGTGTTTGCATAATATTTGTGTTATTTATTTGAAGGTATATGAAACTAAATTAATGACACATTAACATTACCGTATTACTACGATAAGATTGACTATATATACATTTATATGTAGTGTATGCATTACCAATGTATTATTAATCTGTGCAGAGCCGCTGCAGGATGACATTGAAACATGCTCGTTATTGCATCAGGTGACTCGCTCCTGCTGACCTTGGCGTGCAATTAACATGCCATTGTAAATCACTTCACACTATACATCTGTGTATGGCCAATCGAGTACGACTTGGTAGAAATTGTTATGGGAAGGTGTTGAATGGCGGGGAATGGTAATGTATGATTCCTTAATGTTCAGTATAAATAGCCTTTCTGTCCTGCATCAGTGAGCTCCCCTGCAGTTTCTGCCCTCTAGCATCCGATCACAGGCACACTCCATGCTAATCATATGGCAAACTGTTGAGTGGAAATGCTACAGTGTGTGTGTGTGTGTGTCCCAGTGTCCGTGTGTGTGAATGTTGGCAGAAGCTCACTCTGTGCGAGTCCATGAAAGCCCAGCGCTGTTTATGAATGCCCACAGTGTGATGTGCCACTTAGCATGGTTAAACTGGATAATGCTTAATCTCTATGCACTGTAGGAGTGTATGAGACGTAGGAGGATGGTAGGTGGGAGGGAAACAGATGGGTGATGGAGCGAGGATGGGAGGAAGTGATGGGTTCAGGGTGAGCAGAGAAGGTGTGTGTGTGTGTGTGTGTGTGTGTTTGGGGTTTTGCTTTCTTTTCTCACTTGTCCCCCTCGCAGGTCCGCCAGTGAACGTGGCCATGGCCATTGAAGTGGCCAGCATTGACCACATCTCCGAAGCCAATATGGTAGAGTATACTTTCTCCTTCCTTCTACACTGAGATTGTCTATCATCCCTTAACTTCACTATTGCGCGCAAAGATCAAAGATTTGCGATTTGCATAATCCTGATTTATCCCACTTGAGGGGTTTGAAAGTACTCAGTGTGAGCATGTGTGACACATTGGCTGAGTCGATAGATGATTTCATATTTTCAGGGATTCTGTGCAGCAAGAACCAAATCTAGTGGGAAGATGCAATTTATGTGTGTGGCCCTGATTCTTTATTCCAAACAAATAAATATTTTCCTTGCTTCAATAGTTGAAATCCAGCGAGAAGAATTCCAACGAAGGCACGTCAAAAGATGAAAAGCAGGGGTTCATACGTTTCTTTTGTCAAAGATAGAGATCAGTGGGTTGGATACAAAGTACAGTAGAAATGACACCAGTATCAGTATTCATAGCGGTTATTAAACATGTTTCCATATTGATGTTAAATACTATGAACTGGTGGATTATTTATGTTGGATTTTAGATATTAACTCATGTAGATTTAGTCGTAGCATTTGCAGATTTCCGTCTCTCCTTCTAAGTTACCACCTGTTGATGTACAGTATGATTTGAGCTGTGAAAAGAAGTCATAGCAAAAATAATACAAGAAAAACATATATTGTATTAAAAGAAATGCTTGCCTACTTTGTAAGATTTCACACATTTCCGTCACTCTACTTAACATTTTTACGAGAACTAAAATAAACTGAATCCAATTTGTGCTCACAAGTGTTAGATCTCCACCAAATTGCAGTAATTAAAGTGGCACTCCGGCACTTTAACTTTGCAGCCCCATTAAGTTTGGTAACTTGTGACAGATGGTGTGAAAAAAAAAAAGTGTCAAAATCGCAGCAGAGTCCGAGATATCATGACTTTTAATGGGTCAAGCTCCAAAAACACTGATTCCTACACTTCCCATAATGCAATTGTTGTCACAGTTGACAAAAACTTCTCTAGAGCCACTAAGGTATATTATAATATAATATTATTCAAATGTTTTTTCCCAATCAGAGCAGTACTGCTGATAAATAAACTGATCTTCCTGTCTTTATATGAATTTAATCCTATAATTACATACTTCTGATATATTAAACCACACACATTGGTTTTGTTTTTATTAAAAAAATGAGTTTTACAGAACAAGTAACGTTTCCTTTTCCCCCTAATCCTGTAGCATTAGAGGTGTTTCTTTCAGTAAAGTTTGTTTCCCCGATGCCCATGACTCCGCCTTCATGTGTGTGTCTGTGTGTGTGTACGTGTATCGTTCCTGGCAGGATTACACCATGACCGTGTTCCTGCGGCAGAGCTGGCACGACGACCGCCTCTCCTACAATCACACCAACAAGACGCTGGGGTTGGACAGTCGATTCGTGGACAAGCTGTGGCTGCCCGACACCTTCATCGTCAACGCCAAATCTGCTTGGTTCCACGACGTCACCGTGGAGAACAAGCTGATCCGTCTGCAGCCCAACGGAGTCATTCTGTACAGCAGCCGGTATGAGCAGACAGAATATTGTTTCTCAGACAACACAACCAGCCAGACAGTATGTATCTAGGTGCCGTGATGTTGATCTTCTTCTTTATATAAGAAAGTCTTTGCTTGTTTCAGATTTTCTTTGATTTAGAAAAAAAAGAAAAAATGGATACCTTCAGAAACCTCAGACATTTCAGAGCACAGACATCTTTTATTTGCAGTCTTGGGGAAATAAAGATCCCTCATGATCCAAACCATGATCTGAGAATAAACTATTTTCACTGTGGTAACTTCTTAACAAAATCTCTGCTATGGTCTGATGTGCTTGTACGAGGATGATGCAAAGAGACGGGGGAGGAAGGGGAATATAAACAAAAGGTGAAGGTGAAGTGGATCAAGGTGAATCATCAAAGGAGTTAAATTGGGCGTTGCAGTCAGTAAATAAAAATCCTCCAACCTAAATGACAAGCTAAAGTCCTTTGACCTTTCAAAACACTCCACATACCTTGTCTGCTGCTTCTAGTGGCACATTGTCAGACTGCTACAAATGACAAAACGTTTTCTGACGTCCACCTCTATGGTTAAGGTTTCGTTACCAAAACAATGAGGGAAAGATTGTCGTCATGGTTAAAAGACTGACCATCTGGAGAGTGAAACATTTCTCTCAAGCTGCTATAATCAATATGTTTGTATCCACAATGGATTAAATGACTATGGGTAATCTAGGGCGGACTCTAAATAGTCTTGTACGATTCAATCTAAGGATCCTCAGGCGCCAAATCGTCGTAGTAGATCGTTCCAATCAGGCTACATGGTGGTGCTGAAGGTCTGATTTTACATAGAATTGCTTGGTTTCGCCCAAAAAAATCTGTGATATTTTGGTACAAATATCCCTATTAATAATACTGTTTATAATAACAATAAAAAAAAATAACTCTTTCAATCAAGCTCCTTAATGTGTGTGAATAAATCAACACGTAGATCGAAATTTTGCGGTCGAGACAAACAGCGTCAATCAATGAGCAAAAAAAACAAAAATATGATTCGACAATCAGTCGACGCTAGGCAAGACTTGACCAATCAGATTTGACTATGGTACCTTTTAGTGCTGGACCCCCCGAGTGGTTTCGCTCATAATGACAAACACACAAAGATTTATAACCTCCGCACTTCCCCTCTTCTCTAGGAGCTTTATGGCTTTCAGCTCCTTTTGCTTTTATCGCCTGTACGAGTATTTTCTGTGTGAGTCTGAATGGGTGTAACCATGTGAATGTGAACCATGCTGGTCAGCTGAGTTGTTTCGAGACAACTATAACGGCGCTGTTGTTCGTAGAATAACTTCGACGGTGGCGTGTGATATGGACCTGACCAAGTATCCCATGGATGAGCAGGAGTGCATGCTGGACCTGGAAAGCTGTAAGTTTGTCACGTCCTGTTCTTCCCTCTCTCACGCCTGACAAACTTTGCTCTCTTGATTTCTTTTGACGTGTTCATCCCAAAGTAAAGTGACACCAAAGAAAGGCTACAATGTTACAAGCTTTCTCCATTACCACTACCCTCACATAACGGCCTCTTTGTAAGTTGGAATGATAAAATGTCTGCACTTCTCTCTAGATGGCTACTCCTCAGAGGACATTGTGTACCACTGGTCGGATAGTCAGAAACACATCCACGGCCTGGACAAACTGGAGCTCTCCCAGTTCACCATCACAGACTATCGGTTTGTCACTGAAATGATGAACTTCAAATCTGGTGAGCGTCCATCTCCTTTTCCTCTGGTTTTATTTCCAACTGGGCCAGTTTGAAAGCCCCTTGCATGTGAGTGAGTGTTCCATGCATTATGTACTATTTTGAGTTTTAGACTTGGCTTGTATCTTCTTCTTCTCGATTCTTTTTGAAGCAAGATTTTTTTTTTTTTTAAACTTCCGGCCCTTCTGTGTTTATATTCTATGCATAGAAGGAATGGATGAAGTCAGACTAGCTGCTGAGCCAGGCAGGAGGTTTAAGAGATGATAAGAGTTGCTGCTGGGAAAATGTAGTTTGCAATACTTCCTAATTCCTCATATCTTGAAGCTTTGGCACCAGGGACACAAGTGAGCTATGTGTCTATAAGGAGCAATTGGATATTTTACATAATGGACAAATTAGATTCTTCACTACAGCCATTAAACACTGTGTCTGTTTTCTGCTTTCAAGCGGGAAGATTTCCAAGGCTCAGCCTTCGCTTCGAGCTGCGGCGTAATCGAGGCGTCTACATCATCCAGTCATACATGCCTTCGATATTACTGGTCGCCATGTCCTGGGTGTCCTTTTGGATCAGCCAGACAGCAGTCCCTGCTCGTGTCTCCTTGGGTTGGTATTAGTTTGCTGTGTTTTAACTTCTAAAATGACGTTTTAAAAGGTGGAACTTAAATAAAAGATGCTGTTCATTCATCTGTAGAAAGGTTGAACTATGTGGTAAGAAAGTGCAGCTTTCTAAAGCAGATATTGAACTTTCAGTAATAAGACTACAAGTCTAAGGTCCCAAATAGAAGAAATAAATTCATCATATTGAGCAATACTGACAATTTTGCTTTTCTTGGAGCCTTACCAGAGGGGGGCCACAAATGTAAGGTGCAATTAGGCCGGATAAAGCAAAATGCTTTAGTCAGTTAGATAATGAGTGATTTTTTACTTTTTGTCCTGAAGATGGGGCTAATTAATTAATGTCCCAGATGGAAAAAGTTAATCTTCTAATGAGCTCAATATCCCCAGTAAATTTAATGGCATTATGCCCATTAGATATTGATATTTAATGTGTAGAAGTGGACATTTCTGCTTGACACCTGGCCAGATTTCAGTGAGATTTATTGCTTAAGTGTCAGCAAGGCCGCTAGCAGCCAAAACCATTAGCCGGCAAGTGCTGTTTCTCTTCCAGTATTGTGAATATAATGTAGTTTACTCTTAACCTGTGAAGATAGTGATGAAGATCAATATATGATGTGTAGCAGAAGACAACATATTGGCTATCAGTTCACAGCCTGTGTGGTCTGTTAGTAAGTTATGCTAGCAAGGCTTTAACCCCACAGAACAATAATCTGTACTTTGTTCCTGTTTCCTTTCCCAGGGATCACGACTGTTCTCACCATGACTACGCTGATGGTAAGCGCCCGCTCCTCCCTGCCGCGAGCGTCAGCCATCAAGGCGTTGGACGTCTACTTCTGGATCTGTTACGTGTTTGTGTTCGCGGCACTCATTGAGTACGCCTTCGCTCACTATAACGCTGATTACCGACTCAAAGAGAAGGCCAAGGTGAAGGCCAACAAGCTGAGCTCCGAGGTGAGGAAATCATTCCCATCATGTTCTCCCATCAGCAGATAACAATGTGACGCTTCAAGGGGGTGTTGTGAGTAATGAGCACGCCTCTCATACATAGACCTGGGCCGGGCTTCAAACTCCAGTGCATCCATCCCACTGACCTTCAGCAGGACAATGAATCTCTATAGAGCATAATGGGAAAATGTAAGACTTCCCTTCAGGGAGTAATAGTGATTCTCATCATACTGTCTGTTCACTTTGCTCTTGATATGCATCTTACTGAGGTCCTGCAGAATAGGATATGTGGACTTTTATGAATCCAACATTCCTATGATGAAATATTCAGCAATGCATAGTTATATGCTGATAACAAAAGAACAAATATGACAAAGACGTGAAAAGATGAGTGAAGTGAGTGACATCGCATCTTACAGTGGTGTGATTGAAAATGTGAAACTACAATGACAAATGTAGCTGCAACATCCCAATATATAATAAACCATAGTTTTCTTTAATAGACAAGACTCGAGGACTTCCTAATCTACTGTGCTCTGGACTGTGATGGTTCATTATCATATTGGCTGAATGTTTTTATCCCGAAAATGCAGAAAGTCTTTAGATTAGAGGTGTTTTAACAGAATGAGGTAATATTGAAATTGCAAAACACACATTTTTAAATGGTCGCATTTCTCTCTGTCTTCATACAGTCCATTGTGAAAAATGGCAAACAGGCTATGGTTCTGTTTTCCCTGTCGGTCACCGGCATGAACCAGGGTGTGATGATTTCCAACCGCCACGGGCGGCCCCAGCGCTCCAGCAGCGAAATCCCCGGGGAGGGTGGCAGCGAGGAGTCCGAGCCGAGGAGGAGAAGGTCCCGGCAGACGGAGGACAGCACAGAGGACAAGAAGTGCTGTTCCAAGTGCGTCTGCAAGCCCATCGATGCCGACACCATCGACATCTACGCCAGGGCCGTGTTCCCTTTCACGTTCGCCGTGGTGAACGTGATCTACTGGGTGGCGTACACCATGTGAAGAGGAGGCAGCAGGTCTGTGCCGATGGCTGCCATCAAGGGCTGTATATAAGAAACTGCTGGAGTCGTGCCACTTCAATGCTGGCAGACTGGTGCAGCTGAAATATACTGCAGGCCTCAGTAAAAAAAAAAAAAATAGAAACTTCAGACAAAGTGAAGTGTTACGGCCTGTGAATAAGGTAATATGGTAATTAACGGACGTAGTTATGAGTTTAAAAAAGTGTTAACAGGACTTCCTATATTTAAATACAAATACAGAAAAGTGCTGTATAAAGGCAAAGGACTTTGTTGCCTGTTGGTTTTTCACATGGTGAATACAGTTTAGACAATTTACACATGTCATCCTGTTATATGAACTCAACACAGGACTACAACTAAATATCTACCTGCAGCACTGACCACAAGCTCACATCTTGCACAAATAGCTTAACTAACTCAAAGCAACAATCTGGAGTGAACCGCCTGTTATCTCGAAAAGCAAACGCGCCGCCCAAACTAGAGGATAACAAGATGAGGTGTACTATTATTCTGCATGGCTGATAACTCACTCACTCTCTTCCCGCGCCATCGCCACCCCCTCTCTTCCTCTCCATCCTTGGGTCCTCCACCCATTTTGTTTTCAATTCATTTTTCGTCCAGGACACTGTCTGGGGTGTCTTATCTCCTTCTGCCAGTTCTGCCTGTTTCCTCACCATTAAAGGACTTCCTCCACTACAGTACCTGTGTGTGTCTCTCTCTCTTCTGGCTTCCGATGGTCACTTGAACCTAAAAATCCAAATGGTCGTTGGATGCGATTCAAAGAAAAGAAATGCTGAAATCCTTCAATGCAAATTCGTCAATGCGAGATATTACCTCGCGGTGGATATTATTTCAATAAAAAAAGCTCAAAAAAGCCTCTAATTTGAGGGATTATGAATAATTGACTTGTCCAACTGACAGAGGTCAAGAATTTGTGCTCTATGAATAATTTCAGACTCTTGTCTGTCCTTTTACTGAACTTGAAATTGATTTCAGGAAGGTTAGGCATGAGAAAGCACCGCTGCTTCCTAGTCAAAAATGACCTAGTTTTCTTATTAGATTCAACATCACAGCATTGCCTCTATGAATATCACTGCGACATCCGGTGTCTTGTCTATCACGTTCTAATTTGATCTTTTAGGTTCAAGCAAATATTGTTAGAAATGTATTAAGAAGATATTGTATAAGGCATCTAAAGCTAAAAAAATATGGACATTATGCTATTTTAAGAATCGTACCTATAATAGGGATAGCGGTTGCTCTGAGGGGGGCACTATAAAGCAGCAACATTTGGAAAAGGATCCATCCTCTGAGGACTATGAAGATACATTTAATAGCTAACTGTGCGTTAGATTGTGATATTTCCTGATGGTTCCTGTAGAGGAGCGTTCAGAGGTTCACCAACAACATTAGAATTCATTCACCGAGGGCCTTTAATATTCACAATAAATGTCATGGTTATTAATGAGAATAGCTTTTCATGGACTCGGTCAAAGGAAAATCCTGACCCGACAATGTGTCTATAGAAAAGCTCAGGGGCTCAGCACAAAATTAGGATTCATCGTCTGTGGACAATGAATATCACAAGAAGCTGATATAGTACAGAAATGATAAGATATGTCTGATGTCATTTAGAAACATTCTCACCATTATGTCCTGTATCCAACAGTTTATTTTTCAACTGTAAAATATCCCGCTCAGTGCATATTTAAGTCATAAATTGTTAATAGATTCTATAAAATAAAATAAAAAATGTTTATGTTTTACTCTTAAATAATTAATATCCTTATCCATAATTCCAGTATTGACCAGGCTCTAATACACACACTCACAGGTAATAATATCCAGAATTATGCAAAATGGTAACCATTTAAAATGATTAATTTTTTCTACAAAATCTATGCCTGGCAACTACAGTATAATATGGTATTGTTAAAGTTAGGGACAGATGATTGGTTAGCATAAATAGTTGTTCATGTACATCACCACCCCAACATGCACCCTTATTATCTCCCACTGTACGTAAAGGGCTCACTACTTTGTGCACTGAAGTCAATGGCTGCTGAGTCTTTTAATATGAATTTAGTTTCTGATGATATTGGACTGAATATCCATACAAACATTAATAGAAATGTGTCCTGTCATATATCACTCTTCACTGACAGGCAATGTCCTTTAAAAGGGTTCAGAAGGATTGTAAATCAAATGTCCACCTTATTTTTGAATTATTTGTGCAAATTTGACTGTATTTTAGCCTTCCATGTCTATTTGATCCAAACAGCCAATATAGTAAACGTATTAGCTGTAGGTTATATACATACACACAACTATGTGTTTGGAGTGTGTCGTATTGATGTGATGGCTCAAACTTTTTTTGAAAAGGCCCAATTTTCCTTCCCTATACTCCTCTCCTTCAGGAACTTCTCCGCATGTTCGTACATTGGAGTCATAAAGAGATAAAATGTGAATTGTTTTTCTCAAGTTGAAACATTTTCAACTCTCACTGACATGTCCTTCCCTCAATGCACATCACACGGAACAAGCACTCGTCTCTTCACATTGTAGCATTGACTTTACATGCAATCCTGTTATCTCTAAAAAATCTGCCTTGCATTCAGTCTGAACACTCTCAAAGCTGCAAGAATCAATATTTTATATTCACAATGACTCATAGTGTCGAACGCACAGAATTATACCCCTGACTCGGCTGACCCCCTTAACTCTATTCCCTGGTTGAATGTTATCAGCTGATTAAATGGCCATTATCAGTGGTTATTACACGCCTTTGTTGAATACTCGATTCTGATTGGTCAATTTCAACATTGTACGGTCTGTTAATTCTTTATTGTTAGCAGTTGATAAGGACGCTCTGATCAGAGGCTCTGGAGGACCACGTCCAATCTTGGAATACACATTTTTAGATATTTGTAGAGCACGAAACGTTGTAGTCCTGGTTAAAGAAAAAAAAAAACAGACGTGCACAAAGAGCTGGACGACAGAGTAATCGACAAATTTGAAGAAGACACGAAGAAGGACAGTCAACATTTCAACAGACTTCCCAGTTGCAGTGCAGAAAACCTCAATCAGGTGCTGCGCTCATTTTATGCATCTGTTTGAAATTCAAACGGTAAAACGTAGCCTGATTGCCAGTTATATAGTAATTGGAGCTAGGACATGTCAACTCCCCTCAAAAGTTGATAATAATAATGAACTGTTGCTATGGACAACTGGAAAAAGGGACGAGACGTGTTTTTGTCTTTGTGTTGACAACGTTTTAATCCAAACCACAATCTTTTCCTAAACCTAAATAAATGTGATGTTTGTGTTAAAAACGTTAGGTTTCATTTAGTTTGACAACGTGTTGTGTTGTTTTTAAGTTTGACTTTTTCAAAGCATTAGCATTAGAATGGCCGCAATCACTGCCAACACCCATTTAATCGCATTTATTTCCCCCAACTTAACCTTTTGGTTCACTCCCTCACTGCTCTCATCAACCTTGTTCTCAGATACAGCAAAGCAGCAAACTATGATAAACTCTGTAAAACACTGTAAACTACCAGCCCAGCACCAAACAGCAGACGGACTAAGGCAGCGACTATAGCTGTTGAACACATGATGCGTGAACAGCTTGTTTTCCGCTGCCCCCAGGTGGCAAAAATACAATCATATAGGCAATCTGACCAATGTTTACATTGATCAAATAATATAAAACATCTGGCCAGTCATCCGTCTTTGTTCCACTTTAGGGGTTTAGTGGCTTGATGTTCCTGGACAGCATCGACCCACGCAGCACCCTTGATGCAATAGCAGTAACATACCCACACACTCCTGTATAGGTAGCTCAGGGGGCCATCAGCATCTCACTTCTCTCTCGTCCATGTTTTTGTGAGTGCAGGGGACAGGGAGCGAGTCTGTTATCAGGCCGAGCAGCGCAGAGGCAGAGCAGGCATGGGTGGGGAGCAGGGCAGGGCTGGGTGCTCTCTGAACAGGGAGCGCGACAGGCCGGCTTCTCCCAGGGAGATAGCTTTGTTCTGGGCCAGGAGAGATGACATCATGACGGATGGCGATGAAGATGTGGGCGCACGGGACAGGAAACGTTATCTCCTTCAATGGCACCAAGAGGACGGGGACACACACATATACACTAGTGAAACACACTACCACCACTGATACTCCACTCCAGTGGACTTGAACAGTATTTAACACATTAACACACACAGGAACACACACTTCTGACATGCCTACACATCCATTGGGTCTAGGAGGTGGCTGTCATTTAAAAGTCAAAATTGGACAGATACAGGTCCGGTCACTGAGTGTGACTGTTCTGGTATTGTGATTTTCTACTGAACACCATCTGGGAACTTTTGGGAAGTACACTGAAGAAACTGATCTTAACCAATCCCAGCGAGGAGTCCTGCATATACTGTAGGTTTGTACTGCATGCAGCTGCACCATACATAATGCATGGATTCTGTTGGCTTTAAGTCCAAAATATAAGGAAGTTTGGCACAGTTTTGAAAGTGTCACGTATATAATGTATCTCCATATTCGGTGAATGCTCTGTTGTGGGTGGCTGTCTCCTAGAAATTACATTTATAGTAATTTGCAACAGGGCACTTGAGGCCTCTGGATTATGTTTTGTTGTGACATGATGAGTGAATGTTGTTAATGAACGTATCTGGCAAAACGTTGAACCTGGATGTATCAGTAAAATGTTCACTGACACTTTTCATTTATTTTCCGCCAAAATATCCAATCTTGCTATACAATATGTGCTCGTAGTGAGAGAACTGCATTCTTCACAGCATTCTAGAAAGTAAGAAAAACGCGACCCTTAAAGAATGACTTGCTATCATTTGTAACTGAAATCTTTCACAACCTGGCAACCCAAAAGCTGCTCTTATTAATGGTCTGTATATGCTCTGTGCAGTATTAGTAAATTATTTATTAACCACTTAAAAAAGTCACCAATTATAAACATTTTACAAAGGTTGCCTTATTAAAGTGGCATTAATATTCTAGTACTCATTGTTTAGAATTGTTTGTCTTCATTACATGGTGACAGCGTAGATACAAACAGGAAACATGGGAAAACAGAGAGGGATATAACTTGCAATTAATGTCCATGCCCATGCAAGGTTTATATTATCTTAACCACCATGAAGTCATCAAGCCTCACAACAATCCAAAGGGGATCCACACATCAGATTTAAGCAAACTCGTGCAAAGCCTCCTGGAGTCCTTTAATTGCAGCTGAAGATCCGTTTTTTTTTTCTTTACTCTTGCTTATTAATCACTGCTTGCTTTGAATTCCCCCAAAGCTCAGAAGCTTTTATCCTAAGCTGACTAATTGACAGTGAGGACTGTTTCTACACTGACATCATGCAATAGTTATTGACAATGAAAGCTAAACTGGGGGAATGATGTCTAATGATGCAGGTGGTTACATAAAAGTTTACACATTTCTCATGCTTGGTTTGGATTTGGACACTTGACATTCTGTGCGAGTTTATTCCCTGAATTTATTTCAAAATGCAATCAAATTGAAGTGGCCTGAGGTACTTGTCAATTCTTTACTCAGCAAAAGCCTTTTCTGTTGGACATTGAGTTTGGTACAGTAAAAGTATACTAGATTTTGAAACAACATAAAGGCCTTTGTTGTTGCAACTTTTGAGACATTGTTAACACAAGTTGTGCAAAAGTTGTGACAAAATGCGGAAAAGGCCTCAACTTTCATCAGTCTCGCAAAAATGATCCGTTTAATTTTCCCCTTTGTCGTATGTCCAATATGACATATTGTAATAAAGTAGACATCAGTGGTTCAGTCAAAAACAACACCAAACTATCTAGTAATGGCTTAAATCGAGTAAACAAACACTTGAATGGCAACATGACTCTGCTCAGACCAATGACGCCTCCTACAAGAGACAACGAACGAGTTTGGCCCTGATATGAATATCCGTTCAGAAGTTAAGTTAAGTTATATATTTGTTAAAGGCCCCTCTCACTGCCACCCCCCCCCCCTTTTTTTTTAGCCAATTGGCATGAAAACACAAAAACACCTTCATACCCACACACTTGACTTCCATGCTAAATTTCAGCCTGCGAGGTTAAAAGCTGTGGCGCCAAATGTTGGGACATTTTTGGGGACTGACTGACAACAGTGAGCTGCTGGTTGCAGCTATAAACACATTTCCATCATTTAAAGTGAGAGACAGTGGTTCTTATAAACCCTGATCAGACATAATAAAACTATCTTCTGTGCAGGTTTTCTGTGGAGCACCATGTGTCGTCTCCTAAACGTCCTGCTGGCTTTGCTGAGTCGCTTCCTGTTTGTGGTCCATGGGGTGGTGACGGTGTGGCGTGTGGTGGTCGTTAAAGAAGAGCCACTCTATTGGCTGCTGCTGACGGGCGTGGCTCTGCTGGGCGTGGAGATGGCAGTCACTTTGAAGTGCACCCGAAACGCAGAGTGGAAATGGTAACATTTAGATCACACATGCATGACACAAACAGTGTTAATATCAAGAGTAAGCTGATATTTATGCCTATAATATTAGACCTTTATATAAGATACACATCATGCTGTATTGAAGAAGACTTGATACTAGCGATTGAGACCATAAACTCGTTAGGAAATATTTACCGAGGTAATAAATCAAGTGAGAAGTAGAGTGATTTTCTCATAGATTTCTACACAATCACATTTCTTTTTGCACTAGTTGGTTCTCTCCCTGCTGGCTATTAGAAATAATGGAGATTGCTGCCTGGCATGGATCAAGGGCCACAAACTGATATCTGAAAACTGATTCCATAATTCAACTGTATTGTGGCTCTTTGTTAGACCATCCCTACCTGGCAAATGAAACAAAGTTAACCCTGATGACATCATCAGGGCTCAATTTTTGCCAGCTTTAAAAAGCTCTTTTAGAGACACAGAAGGCATAATACAACTGAGTAGTAAAGGACACAAATTAGTGTATTAATTTAATAGCTGTAAAAAGGTTCCCTCTCCTGCTTCAGCGATGATAAACACAAATGTGAGATAATAAGCATGTACAAAACACCTGCTATGAGGCGAGTAAATAACTTTTGAACTTTGTGAACACTTTACAACCCATCTGCCCTAGGTGGGGATATTCTCTGCCACCAAATTATATCTTATCCTCTGCAGCTCCTTCTCTCTTTCACTGTCTATCAAAAACAAATCTATTCCTCTGTTGTGTTATTCCTCTGTCTTTCCCGGGAGCTGCTAGACAGCCAGTCGTAGAGGAAATGTCTGCGGCTGGCTCAAGTTTTCCTCTCTGACCAGCTAGAAAAAAACGCTTTGGCTTAAGTAAACATAAACTGACACCAACCTGCGCGAGTCTCCAAAGGATATGAGCATTTAGTGTGACACCTCATTCAACATAAAGCTACTTCTCATTCAAAAGCTCTCTGGCACATACACAGTGAACATCCTCAGACGCAAGCTTTCTTCAGGCCTCTCTCTTTCTCCCTGAGTCTTACTTTGAAGTTCTCTCCTCACGGAGAAGGCTTTGCACTGTCAAGAGGGATTTGCATATATGATGGGAATAATTGCCTGTCTGAAATTCGATGCTTCTTTTTGGGGGAAAAAAAAAAAAGGGGACTTTTTTTTTTTTTTTTTTAGCTGTTGGCAAAAAAAAAAAAGAAAAAAGCATGCCACTAAAAATAACTTACCCCCACCTTTCTCCCCCACCACCCTCCTTCTCCTTTGGTGGTCCACTTTTAGGTTCTCCCCCATGGTTTTCCTCTACCTCAGTACTGTCATCCCGTCCATTTGGTTCCTGGAGCTGAGCCTGCTGCAGTCCAAGCTGCCTGTCAACAATTCCTCAGGCCCTGAGCTTCACTTGCTGGCTCGCATCCCGATCACAGCGGTAGGTGTCCCACCACAACACTGCCCTCCCTGCCTCACCCTCCACGCAGCTACATTAAAGCAACACCTGATATCAGATAAGATTCAAATCTCGCAAGGGGGTGGATAAACTATTAGTTGCAGGAAATGTGTAATAGATACATTGAGATGAAGTCCAGATAAGCTCCTGCATGAAAAACTCTCAGAACTCTCCCCTTCTGGGCTGGTTTTAGTGCCGTTTCTTTCATGTAGGATTTGGAAACTTATTTGCCCCTTGGCTGTGCTCGAGGCTGGGTGGCAGCTTTTGAAACTTAAAGACGTAATGTTTCGAAAACGTTGATAAATGTCAAGAGGTGCTTTCAGGATAAACTCAATGATCCCCGACACAATGAGGAGATGACTCAGTCATCAGAATTATGTCGATAATAGAGAGCAGAGACAATAGCAATGGGTTTCATTGATTACACATTACATTTTTTCACACACCAACATTTTAATAGTTTATGGTACGTATGATGATCAAAACATAATTGCAATATCAGGCAAAGCCAATAAGAATCCAAAGGAAATTCTCTGTTCTGCCACACAAACTGTGAAAAATGAATTGAAACGCCTCGTCCACACGTAGACAGGTTTCAGCTTTTTGTTTTATTTCATTATTATTTATTTTCTATAAACGTAGCCTTTTCTATTTGTTTTGGCACGAGTTGCGTACAAGCTCACTGAAAACGGAGCTATTGCAAAACTCATTCCAGGGTGAAGGTCTTCATGTGTAAACAGTGAAAACTGTTTACTTTTTCACATGTTTGCACATAAATATAAAGTTACTCAGAATGGAGGTCACTGCTACATTATCCAACATTCCCGTGACACAGACCACGCCTCCGACCTTGAACTTGAACCCTTGTGTGTGTGTGTGTGTGTGTGTGTGTGTGGCCTAACCTACCCACTGGCCTTGATGGTGCTTCAATTGTGAACATTTGGATGTAGAATTTTTATATATATTTAGGATATTAGGAGATATATATATTTTTTAAACAAAGAAAGAAAAACTTGTTTTCAAAAATAGGTGTGTACGTGTGGACTAGGTCTAACTTGACGAATGCTTTGGAAGTGACCAGACGGTGCTGTTTCCTTCCCCCAGGGCATCGTGGAGCTGGACCCAGAGAACTGGGTGGCTGGCCTGGAGCAGACGATGCTCATCGTGCTGGTTTTGGGTCGCTGGCTGATGCCCAAGGGGGACATGTCCCGCGACCAGCTCTCCCAGCTCCTCATGGTCTACGTGGGACTGGGCGCCGACATCCTGGACATCTTCGACACCTTCAAAGAACCCGAGGTCAAAACCAACCGAGCGGTTGTCATCATGGGCCTGGGCCTCTTCTCCTGGGCACTCATGCAGTTTCCTCTGGTGCTCACCCAGACACAACTCCCAAAGGGCGAGCCTCCACAGAGGAGTGTGGGCTGCCCCGGAGCTCCATCGTCGTTTGCCTCCTGCTGCTCCAGTGAAGTGTGGAGCTTGCTGCTCACGGTGGGACTCCAAGATGGCCCCTTTCTGCTTTACCGGCTCTACCTCATGGTCCAAGAGCAGGTACTCAACCAGCTGATGATCTTCTTCACCTGCAAGAACATCCTCATCGTCCTCTTGGAGCTTTACAGAATCTTTGTGGTGCAGTGCGGGCAGCCGGTCGGGGAATCGGAGTTGGAGAGGTGCGCCGCTTTGGTGCTCCGGTGTCGAACCCAGAGGGGTAAGGAGGAGGAGGAAGCAGGTGGAAAGGAGCAGAGCTGTCATACAGACAAAGAGTGGGGAACCGAGAGGGAGGAAGATCAGAGAGGTGTCCAGGTATAGAAATGTTCAAAATGCTGTGAGGCATGACTTTGGCCCTGGGGGGCGGCGAGGATGGCTTTCACACACCAAGAGAAAAGTCGAACCCATCTGCCATCTCTTGCATCTCAGCCTCGCTCAGAGACAGTCTCGGCTCTCTGGAGGTTCAGTGACTAGAAATAGACCACAGGAGAAGAGAATAAGTCCCCACTGAAAAGATCAGAGATGAATTTATGCCACCCCCTTTGATAAAACCTTTCCAAAAAGTGGTGTTTCATTCAGGGGAGTTTTCTCCGATGAAAAAGGCAGCTCTGCTAGTTTAACACAAACTGTCAATCTCTTTGATATATGAGAGAAGGAAGAAGACAGCCGAGACCAAATCAGCATGCTTTGTGCTTTCCAGTGCAACACATTTGTTTTAATTAGCTTGTGCTCATATGATTTAATTACGTTGTGCATAGGCATTTTTTAAATAAAATTATGGTAATGATGATGGCTTTGACAGGAGACAATATGGATTGAATTATTATGGCAGAGTAAGATGGTGATCGTATTTTTTGCTTAATTAATAAACCTTTTCAAATAAAGATGCTTCAGAAAAGCACTGTGCTTGTGCTGTTTTTTTTTAAATTTTTTTACTCTGATCACCATGAGATGGCAGTGTTGCCAAGTCAACCAAAGCACGGTGTTTACTTGACTGGAACATGCATGCCAGATAAATATAAAAAAACCCCAAAAAACTGTGAGACAGCAACGCAGTAGCACAGTTGCATTGTTGAACTTCATCATTTGTTGGTTTTAGGCATGACCATCTTCTCTACGAGTGTCTTTGTAAGACCTGATGATACAATAAGGAAGAAGTAATATGTGATGAATGAATTTAAAAAGATTTAGTCGCCTTCAAGCAGCAGCGATGTGATGAATAATCTGATGAAGGTAATCTAGAGACACTTCAAACAGTCGAACAAGTAAGAGGAAAGTGAAGAGGTTTGCTTCATTTTTTTCAAGGTTCATTTTCCTCTTGAGCACAATCAGCCCATCGAGGCCTGTTTGAGAGCTCAGCGCATTTTTATTATGTCTGAAAAAGACACACTCGTGATTATGTGGGAGTTTTTCAAGTTCACTATGATTCGCTCTCACTGTCTTTCTTTTGAGAGATGGAAGGTGCTTTTGAGATATTCCTCCGCAGCGCATAAAAGCGAGAGACTCTTTCAGAGCCCACAAGGACGGAGAAATGTTTGAGCTGAAGCCCTGGGTCTCAAGGTTTTGGAGCCACTTCACAGTGGGGACAAACAGCCGCCGCAGCGCACTGACTCCCTCACCCTCCATCCAGACAATACCCCTTCTGTCAAACGAGTGCTGGGATGCGGGCCCTCGTGCATTTATGGATGACCCTCTCACTATGTGTCTGTTGGCCAAGCTGGGAATGCAGCGGCGGCAGAGAGCAGCAATACAATCAGAGGCCTTTTTTTTTCCCGCGCCGTCTTGTATCTGTGTCCATAAAATCGCTGCACTTCACCTGGCCTGCAAAATGACGACTGTAGCAGAGTCTCCCAATGACGGGGGGACTCTTTGATTTTAATAAGCTCTCAATGAAGGAAAGATGAAGAGCCAGAGAGGAGAGACAGAGGATCGTTTGTGTGTTTTACTCCCTCTGTTGTACTGTAGTGCTTGATTATGAAAATGCATAGAATATGAGCAAGCTTTCCTAAATCGACGACTGTAGGCTTCCTCCAGAGGATTTGCTGGAGAGCGCTACTTTATTTTCTCTGTTTCATCCTTGTGGCGGCACTTCGGTCTAAATTATTGATGGTGGAGCCAACTTTTAAAAGAAGGAAGAGGAAAATTAATGGAGAGTCCCCCATTGAGATGTTGATTCTTCCAGCAGCATAATGCTATCTGTGCTCCTAGAGGGGAAGATAATTCCCAATTTACAAAGTTAGGGAAATGACATCACGCAGAGCCAAGGCGAGGGCGCAGCCTCATCCAAGCACCTGAGTTTTTGGGAGAATCTGATATTGGCGTGACAACACGATGTGGGCAATATAATAGGGTGATGAAAGAGCCGCTTGCTTGTGAAGAGAGTCCTTTTCCTCTTCAGATTAACTGCATGCTTTAACAAGATTGTGTGGGCATGTGGGAGGATGGGGATGTCAGCTGATCCACGGGCTGCCCTACATAGATAGAGAGAGAGGAAGAGAGCGTGGAAACTCAAAGCCTGCAACTCTACTGCACATGGATATAAAAAAATAAAATCAACCCTCCCAAGCCCTCGACTGAAAAATATCTGCTCACACGGAAAATGGTGATGCTGCCTTCAGGTGATGCTTGAAAGCTCCTACATCTCTCATTAGATCAATTCATTAAGCTAAGTAAATTCCTTGCATGTAATATAGTTTCCCGCTAAATGTTTCAAAGCTGCTTATATGATCATGTTTCTAAGGACAAAGTGGAATGGCTGATCGCTGACAACATATCATTTAGTTGGAGTGATGGGAGCATTAGTCATACTGAAGGTACTGAACAATAGCTCATGTTACATTTTCCTTGTTACAGTATGGTGCTCACACTAATGTGCTGCTCTCGAAAACTGAGATCAAAGTTTAGACTCGTGTCACACCCTGCCATAGATGTGAAAATCATAGATGCAACTTGTTGCACATTCATGTATTTTCTATGGAAATACAATTAAAAAGAAAAAGTACCTACATTTATGGTTTTATAATGGCAGCTATGGGTTAAACCACCATGCTGCCCCAGTATGCTGTATATGAGACATCCCCAATTGTTTTGTGGAATAGCGTTTTTGAAGTCTCGAGATGGTTTTTTCCGAACCCGAAGTGACCATATTTCGAACAAGTGGGTGCAGCTTGTGACATTAATTGGGATACTAATTTTAGCTCGCAAAAAACTTGATAAAAACTAAATGCACTACTGGAAAAAATGAACAGCCGACCACTTAAGAGTGTCTTTTAGTTCAACACTTAACAACGCTGCAGTAAAGACTTGGCAATCACAAGGTAGCCCCACCGACTTCAAACTAACGATTGAGACATTATGAGGAGACTCATGAGGAAGATGTTTAGTGGGTATTAATTAAAAGTGAGAAGTAGAGTCATTTTGTCATAGACTTCTTACATAAAGACCACACGGTGAACTCGTTTGGCCCCTGAGGGTCTGAGGGCAGCTTCGATCCAGCCTTGTGAGGTGAAAGCTTTTTTTTGTTTGTTTAGAAATGTTGTAATTGCACAGAAGACTTTGCAAATGTAAAATTAAGTGGTCCAAGGCCTATTTTTTTCAGTTTTGATTTATTCAGAAATGTGCCGAATATATCCAAAAATGAGCATGAGCAGAGATCAAGGCCTGAGTCTTTTAAATAACAATGTACCCGGATACATATGCATAATACAATAATAAATAGTAAAGTTATACTCCTCAGCTAGGTGTCTAGAAAGGAAACTTACAGAATGATTGCATGCCATATTTAGACATATTTAGCACTTCATTATGTTGTTCAAGTGTGGTAAACATTGTATTGATATTTCCAACAGAACTGGAAGGCTGCAGAAGTTGTAATGAAACAACACAGAGAAACTGAGAGAAATTCACTCAACTTGAGCAGGTGCATTCCCCATGACAGCGTGGAGCGTTTTCACCACATGCCACAATTTCCCTATTTTGTGTCAACTAATCAGGAAGTCCAAACACACCAAGGTGCGCCTCATCAGCCTCAAATCCAGCAGATAAACCTGTCAACATGCCATCGAAACGTTACAAAAAGAGAGGAAGAGTGAAAACAAAAGCAAACTTCAAATGAACTCCACAACTTTCTGACAGGCAGCTGAGGATTGAGCTCACATCGCCTAAAGTAACACCATTCATGGCAAAATAATGAGCTATACTTCGCCGGCTGTGGATCAGGTATGTTACTCTCTTGTTTTCATATAGTATATATATAGTATATAGTATAGTATAGTATATAGTATAGTATATAGGCTTTTTGAGATTGAGTGTGATAGAGAGGTGCCATTAAGGCCTATTTAAATCCTAGCGTCACTTTCAAATATTTAATCTTCTTTTGGAAGATAATGTATGTGAACTCCTTTCAAAGTAATGGAAGAGTTGAAGTGTTACGTGTTTTCTTGTCTGTTGCACTTGTGAGAATAATCAATATGTAAACTGTCACAATGAGCCTTATTGTTCCTTATTTAGATGTAATATGTGATATAAAGATGTTATTGAATTAAGTAACTTAGTGGCCAATCTACTGTGAAATAAGAAGCAATATTTGTAAACTGAAGAGGAAGTGTACACCACCTAAAAGGGTGACAGAAGATCTGATTGGAGCAGAGAAGCGCTGAGAGGCGTGGCCTAAGTGCCAACAAGGGGCCAATAGGAGCTGGCCCCAGCCAACCAATGGGAGAAGACTACACCTGAAAGGCGGCAGGTATAAAATATGCTGTAAACTAGAGATCTGTGAGACAGAGGAGCTACTTTAATGTGATCTGTGGACAGTGAAATGGGGCGGTCCACAGTTTGTAATGCTCACCACATCATCATCATCGAATAAATATCGTTTATCTGAAGAGAAGTTTTCCGAAATTGATTTCTACGCATCTCTATTTCAAATTATAAGAACACGACAGTGTGCACGACCTCAGTTCAAGTTATTCTCTCTATCTCATCAGAGTACCACACGTAACTTTGTTTCAGAAAGCTAGTTATTAAGTTAATGAATCCAAAATATACCTTTTTTCAAAAATCTAACTGTAGTGTGTGCATTCAGTACACGGTTCGTGTGCTTCACATTGAGCCTTTGTGCCATTAACATAATTCAAAAAGTCCAAAAAAAAATGTTTGGAATCCGTGAACTGATTGATAATATGGGCATAAGATGTGAATCACACAATTTTTCTGTAAAAATAAATACAGTTTTTTCGACACCCTATCATACAAAAAAAAAAAGAAATACACATAGGGGCTTTAAGGCTTAAAGAAGATTGTGTTGGGGGCGTGGTTGTTTGTTCCACAAGTCTCTCAGCATGCTGTTTGCGGCTCACTTTTCTCCCCTCTATTAGGTTTTCTTTGAGGGATAAACCAAAGTACAGGCTTTATAACATCTCCTCAGAAACCATCACAAGTGGCATCTCTTTTTCAGTCTTACGGTCTTTAAGATCATCCACTATGGGGAGATTGGCGTTGCTACTGTCATCTTGAATGCTGTAAGCGTTTTTTAAAAAAGGGCAGAATAACTAGCAACAGTGAACTAGATAGGAATATATTCTCCATTTCCATTATTTAAATTTTAGTTCAACTTATAACCACTGCTTTGTATTACGCACTTTGCACCGACAGTGAATTTTACATGAAGGAGCCATTCTTTCGGCAACAAAAACTTCTGGCCTGCACTGGTTAAATTAGTGCAACCGAGAAAGGAGTAGCCAGTCCCCTCGTGTGGAGGACAGAATTAGGACATCAGCATCACACTGTGGGGGTATCACAAGGCATATGGCTCAAACAACATTTGAGCTAAATTCAAAAATGTGTTTGTTCATCGAGCGCTGCCCTAATTACGTTGTCCAGTCAGACAGTCGACTGTATTTCCTCATTAGAACTGGTGTCCCGGCGTGACCTCGGACTCCATGACCAGTGGCCATGTTGTAGATTGGAAGTGGGTAAAGTGGCAGCACTCCCAGCTCAGAGGAACTGGGGGATGGCAAAGGAAGCGGCCAATTAATATTTCAACAATACATCCTCTGTGGCCTGAGATTGACTGACTAAACTGCTAACTGTCAGAGCAGTTATCTCCAAAACTGCCATGTGGTTAGGAATTCAGAACGCTCTGTTTAGAAAGGGATTTCATATTCATTGCTGACTTTTGCATGCTGCATAAAATTGGTTACAGACGCAATTAACACAGCAAAAAATGAAATGAATATAAATAAGGCTGAGAGACAACAAGTCGAAGTTTTCAGACACCTGGGGAGCTAATGGTCTTCCGTAAAGTTGGTTTCTCTCTGGATCCGGAATAAGCTGAAAGTTAAACTGAGAAAACTTGCTCAGAATATGAGATGATGCCCAACCATCTGTCAGTTGGTCTTTTCTAATGTTAATTATTAGTTATATAATTCAACATATGCTCATTCAACGGTTTCGTATGATATCTTAGGAATATCTTATCTTTTTGTTATTTTTCGTGCGTTGTCCTACAAATGTCCAGCAACACGAGCGAAAAAATAAGTTGCTTTGAAATACTTGCTTAAGTTTAGCCAATAAAACCACTTGGTTAGGAAAAGATCGCTTGGGTTAAAATAACTACGGAAGTAGCGTTACTTACTGTAAGTACGGACTTTACGTGGTTTCACACGGGACACAAACAGCAGTCCCCTGAGTGACAGTCCATCCAGACTTTGTCGCTCTTCATACTACGTCACCTGTCCTGGTCCGATTACATGGGTCACATGCTAAAAGATTACGTGGGTTATATGCTGATTACATCGCATTACTTTTTGTTGGTATAGCTACAAACAGTTTATGAGAAAAGCCTGTATAATTAGTTGCCTAAACCTAGAAAAACAGACCAGAGAGTGTTGTGTTCTTTTAATTTGAGACGCATAGAAATCCATCCAGAGAACGTCTCTTCATATTAACTGTATTTATTCCATGATGATGTGGTGAGTATTACAAAAGTCCTCAGCTGAGGATCTATTTCACCACAGACCACATTAAAGTAGTTCCTCTGTCACAGATCTCTAGTTTACAACATATTTTATACTTTCAGGTATAGTCTTCTCCCATTGGTTGGCTGGGGCCAGCTCCTATTGGCTCCTTGTTGGCACTTAGGCCACGCCTCTCAGCGCTTCTCTGCTCCAATCAGATCTTCTGTCACCCTTTTAGGTGGTGTACTCTTCCTCTTCAGTTTACAAATATTGCTTCTTATTTCACAGTAGATTGGCCACTAAGTTACTTAATTCAATAACATCTTTATATCACATATTACATCTAAATAAGGAACAATAAGGCTCATTGTAACAGTTTACATATTGATTATTCTCACAACACCCATCAGGTGTTTTCAGTTACTTTGGCTGGTTAGAAGTTGGATGCCGCAGCGTATGTGACGTCATCGGCCTCCTTGAACTAATTAAGATGGTAAGAGTGCAACAAAGCTGTCAGGAGAGTCAGAAGGATGTCATTCAAACAGTCTCTACACATCCATTTGGCACTGGAGTGAGAACTTGAATATAGTGCCGGCTTCACTTCTTACTGAATCGATTTTGAATCGAGAATCAGAGCCACATTGAGAGATTTACAAAAAAATCCCAGCTCGGGTGATTATAGTGTCTCTCCAGCCTGATAATCGGACTGAATTGCCGTTTCGTTTCCTGCCATCATGTTCGTGTCAGGCAACTTCTGGTTGGGAAATTACCATTACCAATCAGGAGTGAGCGTCCGGACTGCCAACATCACTTGAGACACGGAAGGATAACAATGCCTTGATCTCGTCCACTTTCTCTGTCAACTTTAGCTTGTAGAAAGTGCACTTCTGTTACAGTGTCTTTTTTTTAAACTACCATTAGGAGCCGTCAAAGACAGAAACTTCCGTTCCTACGCATAGGGGCTTCAATATCAACTAAATGAAAGAGAAGTTTTGAAATCGACAATGAGACACGCATTAGATGAGCCATTAAACTATTGAGACCCCAAGCTCAGAGAAGTAGAGAGTTTTCAACAGTGGTCCAGCCATAACTGTGGTTCTAAACACCAGTCTAGGTTTGGATGTGTTGGGTATAAAGCACACCGTAGGGGAAATGTATAGTACATATCATTTGGATCCCTTCCTCACTCAGACATGCATACCTGTGAAAGCGTCAAAGAAAATACCAAGAAAGTGTTACATGGTGTCTAAAGGAGGTGAGGCTCGGACAAAATCTGTTATGTGAACATGGAATGTGTCAAAAAAGAGGGCTCAATAGTGAGAAAATGCTTTCACTTCACTTTATGTGTGTCTTCATTGACCTGACAGGCTTAGCTGAGGAAAATGCCCCCGGCTTTAATGGCGCCGACAGGCTATGATGCTGGGGTTCTACGTGTGTGTGCATATTTGTGTCTGCGTAACCTTGCACTTCTTAAACCAAAAACACAGATAAAATAAAAGAGAGAAAGCAAATGAGCGCTGTAGTCACTTGCAGATTGAACCACGCTGTAATGGCCCAAGTGAGTCAATATAATCAATGGAAGCATTTGAGAGAGGAGAGCCTGTTCCTTTTAATGGCTGGACCAATGAGCTGTGTCACAGACATGCTGTAAAACAGACAAGACATCTTCTTTCTTCTAAGCTCTGTCCTCTTTCTACATTCAAACCTTCATTAAACTGCTGCAATTTACCAAACATCAGTGGGAGACATGTGAGCATCTACAAGTGAGAATATTACGGCGGCGGTCCATTGCCTACCCCGGAATGAGGATTTCATGAAGATTGAAGCGCCAAATGGTTTCGTTGAACGGACAGAAAACAGCCATTGTCGTTTTGGTCTCTAAAAAGACATTTCCCGGTCAAATAGGAAGCAGCTGAGGGCCGTCTTACATGCTCCTCTCGGTACTCAAAGAACTCTTGAATCCTTTCATCCATAAAAACAAATTTTCAATCAATATTACCAAAAGACTCAAGCTGAGAGTCGAGGCTACCCTGTTATCCGTAGAGCAGCAGCACCACACTCAACCACAACTGTGGTAAAAACACTTCAATACATTTCTTCGCATTTATAGCTCTCAATGATTATCTGCCATTGATTGCGTGGTAGATTGTGTTGTGTGGGGGATCTTTCTCTTGGTTGGGTTTACATAATTACATTATGTAGGACATGGGCAGCCAGAAGCACTTTTTCTCTTTGGAACACTTCAGAGAGTGAATGGAGCAGATCTATTTCAGGAAGTGGGTTAGTGGTGAGGGGAAGAGGCTTGATTCAGAGAATAAACACATATTTTACACATTAGGATATTTGTTATTGCACCATGCAGCCCCTGGTGTCCCTGACGTCGCCTGTCGATAGTGAGATAAAACATATCAGGCACATCTCAGCCTGGATAAGACTATTACATCGAGTACACCGTATGTTTACTGCTGTAATGTTTGTCATGCATTATATTCAGATCCATGTGGAGGATAGTTAAGCAGCATGCAATGATGCAATTATCGAACTTCCGCTAATACTAACTCACAGGAATGGCACTCGGAGAAGACCACCGGCAAGGCCAATGCTGCGTTCAGGTGCTGCTTGGATGGTCCCATTTCCTGAGTGAGGAAGTTGCTCGTCCGACTTCGGGGTGTTCATGAGCAAAGAAGATGTGTTGTATGTTAGTTTTGCTCAGAGCGTTTAAACAACACGTTGTGAAATGTTTCCGGGATATTTCCCATTATGGATGCAACACAAATGACCTGTCTTGCAATGTGTGACCCGTGATTCGGATATTTTCCAAAAATGTGTGGGTTCTTCCTTTGCCCATGCTACTCATTTCCACCAACTTTCAGGAAAATCGGGGAAGTAGTTTTTCCGTAATCCTGCTGAATATGTCCAGCTAAATATGTATTTTGTCATATATTACATTACTATATTGTTATTTCTGCTGTTATATCGGCGCACGAGTAGCATTTTACTGTTGTAACTGGACAAGGTGAAGCTAGTTTTAACTACGTTTTGTGAAGTTTAGTCCAATGGTACCCAACCTGGGGGTTAGGCTAATTGGATTAAATCCATGGATCTCATCAGACGATTTACGGAGTAGGAAAGATGAAAAAGCAATGTTCTGCAACACAAATCTGTATTCAGTTATTGGAATATTATCTAATCTCTGCCTTTTTGTGAAATATTGGAAACATTCACCTCTGGGCCCCGAAGACAATTATACAAAATGAAACCATCAGAGAAATTTAGAAGGGAAATGTCTAAAAACTAAAAACCCACAGACATATGAAAGATGAAAAAACAAGACCCCAGACTAGCAAATCCAGAGCATTATTAAACATTTTTATGGTTATGTTCAGGCGCTGGCAGCACTTGGTTAAGATTAGGGAAAGATTGTGGTCTTGGTTTAATACAAAAAAAGCTCTGCAACCACTTGAGACATAACATGAGTATTATTAACATTTTTACCAAAAATCACAGTCTTTAACCAAAGTGCTTTTGTTGCCTAAACCTAAACAGGGTCGCATACACAATGGTACTTTAAATACAGTGCTTTAATAAATGTACTTTTCACCACAGTGTAAAGACCACCATTGGCATCATTAGGGAATTACGTGCTGGACCAACTACATATCAAACAACTGCCCATCTGTGAACATCCCGAAGACTTGTCATCACAGTGAGGCAGCAACGTGCCTGTTCGACCAAAACCTCTGCTCACATATTTAAAAAACATGTTTTGGACAGAACACCAGGCCTAATTGTTACCCCCTGCTTCCAGGATTTATACTAAAACTAAAAATGAATTTCTCAAAACGCTTATGAAGGACTTTCTCACCAGTACAACTCCTTATATTCAAGTCCTAAAAACTTACTGTGCAGTTTCATCAAGCCAAGTAACCATTAAAATGAACAAAAATGATGTTGAGATTGAAGTCCTTGTGTTGTAAAAACCCAAATAATCTGTCTGCATTAATTCAGTCATAGCATTCTTAATGTGCCTCTGAAGTATTATTGGACTTGTCCTTGAAACCCACTTACTGTGAATTGATAAAGCATATTCTCTTTGTTATGTCCCACTCAAAGAGCCTCCCATGCAATTGTACTATGGGCTAAGACCTGATTTCCATTTTCACTGCACGATAACAGCCTCGCCTCACTCTTACCGAGCGACAGACGAGGATAAAAGCAAAATCAAAGCCAGTCAAAAACAATTTGACAATCTAATGGATTTGAAGGGCTACGCACAGATTTCTTTAACATGACATCGCATGCAGCTGTACACAAATCCCACTGTTAACCATTTGCAGTGGGGACATGTACTGCACTAGTTAACGCATATTAATATGTGTTACTTGAATTATTATTGATAGATTTGATGTAGCAGCAGGAGCAGGTAGATGCTAAAAAATGAAAAAAATCCTTTGAAGGCAGATCCTGCAACATCCCCCCTGGTATGCTTGCCAGGAACGGAGGGTAGAAACAGAGCAAAGGAGTGGTAGCTACAGACTCAGTAATGTGGCTCACCTCCCATCTATCCACGCTCCGGCTCTGGCTCTCCACAATAACAAAAGAAAAAAACCCCAACAACCAGGCCTCATATGTCACTGTCAATACTGGCCCACATGAATCCAATATGTACAGCAACGAGAGACTTTGTTCAAACAGATTGCTTGGCATTGGATAACAAGGAAAGAGCTTCTGAGTGCATGTGGGTACCTCTTCCGTACACCTGCACAGCACAATGTATTATACTGCTATATAATGACATACAACCTGCGTGAACAAGACGCACCTAGTCTTCACTTACATAGGGAATTGTGTCCTTATACATTCTGTGAAATTCTAAATAAAATAAAATAAAAACACAGCTTAATACGGAACAGAATCCTTTGTGTGCAATATCTCTGTTACACTTACTGTCTATTGTAACAAGTGACAAGATCCATTGTTACTATTGTTGTATTCAGCTCGGTACCGCTGCATTCACACTTTACTTTCCTACTTAACCATCCACTTGTAGTGTTCACGTGTGTTTTTATTGTGTCCTTTTTTACCTTTCTGCTGCAACCATGTACCGTAATTTCCGGACTATTCAGCGCATCTGAATATAAGCCGCACCCACTGAATTTATAAAAAATATGTATTTTGTACATAAATAAGCCGCACATGTCTATAAGCCGCAGGTGTCTACCGGTACATTGAAACAAATGAACTTTACACAGGCTTTAACGAAACACGGCTTGGAACAAAAATAAATAGGCTTTTAAACGCCTTCAACTTGAAAGCTGCATCATATGCCTTTCTCCGAGTCTTTGCCATGATGAGGGTGACAACATGACCGTAATCAGAATCACCATTCATAATGTCCGCTGTTCATAATGTCCGCTGTTCATAATGTCCGCTGCTGAAGACATTCCAAGAACTAATAATGCAGTTGAAGGTTGGCATAATGTTTTAAGAGGTTCATTTGGTACACTGAATGAAACACCGAGAAATTTTGTAAAAAAGTTAATTACCGTAATGAATGGGAAGTTTGAACGCGCTCGATTTACGTCACATTATGTGACGGTGCTCAGTTTTTTGGCGACATGAAGCTTGTGAAAGCGGGAAAAATCCATAAATTAGCCGCGTCATTGTATAAACCGCGAGGTTCAAAGTGTGGGAAAAAAGTAGCGGCTTATAGTCCGGAAATTACGGTAAATGTCCCCGCTGTGGGACTAATAAAGGATTTCTGATTCTGATTCTGATTCTGATTCTGATTCTGATTTCGCTGATCCTTTGTTTTTGAACAAATAGTTGTATTTGCCTACATAATATTGGGGTCAATATTATCGGAAATATATAGTAAAATCTTTAGTAGTGCTATTTTTATGCTGGTCAGACTTTTAATCAGTAGCAGACACATGAATATAGACAGACAAAAGAAATGAGCAGGGATTAGCATTAACATTTCCATTAATTGAATATCAGTCTAATCAGAAACCACACTGAAGCTCAAGCAATGTGAAAGTCAACTCCAAACTAAATTCAATATCTGCAGTGCAGTCTGTAAGTATTAGACAGTGACACAGTATGTTTTCCATTGTTATGGCTCAGCACATTGGATTTTAAGTGAAACAATTACTTTGAGGTTAAAGTACTGACCTTCAGCTTCACATCTGTGATGAGTGAACAGTTTAGGACTACAACTTCTACACAGTCCATCGGATGTGTATCCAAACACCAAGTCAGTACTTAAAACTGTGGTCATTTCAAGGGCAACAACACTGTCCTAATACATAAGGTCTGCACTACATGGAATGAACCAGTCTGGATATTAACAGGAAAACCCCTTATGACAGGGAAAACTCACATTATTCACCATTTTAGTTAGGACATTTTACTTAACTAAAACGTTCTTTTTCAGATCTGTTTCATTTCTATAGTTTGTTCTTGACAAATTCCAATTAAATAGACAATATTTCTATTATTATTTTCCATGTGTCCACGATGTTTTAAAGGGAAAGTCGTACTCTAAACGTGGATATCATGAAACTTCCATCCATTATCTATATTCCAAAAATTTTGCAATGAACTTGGAACATGGTTGACTTGTAATGTGATGAGGAGCACCCGAATGCACCCGAATGCACCACAGTTGGACGACTCCCTTGGAGAGGAGGCGTGGACTCTGGCTTTCAGGTATTCTGTAGGAATAAAACCTTCATGGGCTGCAGTCTCTGTGTTGTGCAATAAATGCCTTGAAGATATTTGTTTCTGCCTCCTTTCATTGCACGCTTGTTTTCTTGTAGTCCCTACTAATTGGAATCTGTGTACCTGCTGAAGAAATGCATAAATGCATCGCCAGGGCCAACAGTTTCCTGTTTTTCTGAAACAGGAAAAATTATTAAAGGTTTTTGTTCTATTGTTCTGGAGTTTCTCTGTGAATAGGAAACAATTTACACAACATTATGTTAGAAAATGTTCCACTTTTCAAACGTGGAAGTAATCAAAGCAAACATGTGTAAAGTGTCTAAAGTATGTACTGTATATTGTATTTCATTTGTGCATTACAGTCTTACATACGTCATTTCAGCAGCGAGGCCTCATAGATGTGGGCTCTTACGCCAGGGTCTGACACTGTGTTGAGACTGTTTAACTTGATTTTAATTACATCTGCATGTAGACAAACGGCTGTGGCTGCTATTGTTCACATTGTTCACATATCCACTAAGAGACAAATCATACCTAATGATTGATGTACACATAGCTAAGCATGTTGAACTGACAATGTTACTATAATGGTGAACCTGAAATAACTGTTTTCTCAGCAACAAACCTGCGTTCTTTCTAATGGCCAACAGGGGGCGACTCCACTGCTTGTAAAAAGAAATCGGATTGTATAGAAGTTTATGAGAAAATGACCCAACTTCTCACTTGATTTATTTCCTCAGTAAACATTTTCCTAATGAGTTTGTGGTCTCAGTTATGCTTTCATTTAGAGTCAATGATGCGATAAAGCAGTGTAGGCGTCAGTGCATGGCTGTGATTGACGGGTCGCTACCCTTTCTCAATGCTTCTTCAGCTCAAAAAAAGTTAATTGTATCATTTTAGAAAACCTAGAAATGACTTGTTTAGTGACCCCGTGTGACCCCTTTCAAATTGACAAATTGTTTTCACTTTATAAATATTGATTATAGCTGCGTTAGCAAATCAGAAATATCATCTATCAGCTATTACCCATCATGTAGATGGGTAATAGCTGACGAGCTCTTTTAGATTTGTACAAAGCAGCCGCTTCCATTCATAAGCTTATTTACATTGCGCGGACATGTAGCATTAACTTTGGAGGACATGCACAAGCAGCGGCCAAACAACACAGCTATTGTCGCCACACTGCTGAAGGTTGGGATGGGAGACCACACAAGACTTAGGTTTATTTTTCACTTTACTAAGAGAAATTCAACTAGAGCAAGAGAAAGCTTGGCTGACTGCCACAAGCTCATAAGGAGTCCTCAGACAGTCAGTTCAGGTGAGCTGCATCTTCCTGACCAGCTGACACCACCCTGCAGGCTCCTGCAGGGAGAGGGCAAGGAGTCCTGTCCAGAGAAGGACGTCACACCATCATGCGTGCAAGAATGTGCAGTCAACAGCAACTACATAAGCAGTCTAACCCTGTGTTAGCATCAGTCTCATGTGGCCACCATGGTGGGAGTTGATGATTGACAGCCCATCAGAAGTGTAAGTGCTGGAATCCAGTGCAGCCAAAAGAGGAAAAATGAAAGTAATACTCTGGTTTCAGTGTACTATCAAGCATCTCTTTCGTGCATCTTATGTACTTGTTTTTTGCTTTCTTTGTTGGCTATTTTAGCCTCCTTAAAGATTGTTGAGCTGTTGTAAATATGAGGTTGAGGGTAGGATTCTCTGAAGACAGATCTTAACTCCTCGTCAAGTAATCCCTGAGCCATTGGGAGTAAGTGATCCACAGCCCTATCTACTCCCCACAAATATATTATGGCCATTTTGTGTCAACTTCTTACTTATTGCCTCTTTAAAATGATAATACCAATTAAACCTCTAATGTGAAACCAGCAGCAGTGCAGTTTCAGTGTATGATGAAAAGCAAATATTACCTCAGTAGCACGACACTTAAGGGGCAATAAGGATTTTCATTGCTGGATCAGATGACAGAGGAGTTTTTTGTTTTTTTGTCAAGCGGGAGGTACATCAAAGTTTCATGAGGGATTTGTTTCTGATGCACTTTTCACAGCTCCCAGTTTTGTGTCGCTCCAGTGCACATGGTGGAGCTCCCACACTGGATGATCTAGTGTAACACTTAAACGTCGGCCGACTGGTTTTATAACCACATTAATCATTGTTGCTCTAGTACGCTCGGCCAGCACCCTCAGCCACTTGTGGAGGGGAAGAGCTCAGCAGGGCTTTTCATGAATTAAGACCCAAGCAGGCCAGAGGCCAGTGGAAAGCATGTCCCACCACCTCGCATGATTTCCCTCTGTCACCTTGCTATAAAGTTTTGTCTTGCAGTGTGACATGACGTTATCTTACCATCCCTCATGTTAAGCGGATAGAGGATTAAAGTTGTTATTGTACTTGCTGGAATTTTGCTGTAAATACTACCATATAACAGAACAAAGGCCCACAGGTAGATGCGGGCTTTGCCCACGATTTGCAGCAAGTCATTCATTGTCTTTGTTCTTTATAGTTGATATGTCTGTCCCCGTGTCTGTCATGTTTCCTGTGGCAGGATGGGAGAGGCGGAGGAAACTCAGGAGAGGTATCAGTGTCTCCATACGACTGACAGCACAGCAGGGAGAGGAGTCCCATGAGAGATGACTGACTTGTATTTTTGTAGTTTGGTTTTCCAGATGAACTATCCTGTGGTTTACTTCGCTTCTGTGTACCAATACTTATTTTTATTTTTTTTTTTAAACCTTAAAAGGATAGTTTGGATTGTTTGAAGTGGGGTTGCATGAGGTACTTATCCATAGTCAGTGTATTACCTACAGTAGATGGCGGCCTGCAGTCTCCAGTTTGGAGAAACAGAGAGGAGCACCAGCACGGAACAAAAGCAATGTACTATCTGTGGAGGGGGCAGCGGCAAGACATATTCTAGCCCCCTAAAAGAAAGAACCACCAGAAAAAAAATCCATATCATTTTAGGTGAATACTATATTTAGAATATTTTCACCGCTTTACTTTAGCATCTTTCCAACGGGGAACTGAAGCCATTATATTCATCTCTCCTCGAAGCCGCAAGGCTCCATTGAAAAAATACTGTCATTTTCAGCACCCGGAACAGGGAGGATGCTGGTCTATCACTGCCTCCATCAGCTCGTTTGTTTGTGTCATGGTGTGTTTTTTGGTGAATCCGAACTAACCCTTTAAAACACCAACAATTCCACAGCAACATAAACAAACTAACTGAGGCAGAAGTAGACCAGCAACTTCCATGTTCTGCAAGGTAACATTTCTGGTTTTTGACAATGGAGTCTGGTAGATTTGAAGAGCATAGATAATGTTGGAAAGGGCTGTCTGATGGCAACTTAGAGCAGTGAAAATACTCTAAATACAGCGTTGACTTAAACTGCTGTTGATTTTTTTAGGATCTTTTATTCTTATGTCATCTTGCTGCGCCCTCTTCTTCTGCAAACATTCAATGACACCAACTCAGCCCAACTCAATAACAATATTATATATTTTTTAACTGCAGTGGATGGAAAACACACATTAATACGCTTTATTTTGCCAATTCACTGGAAATTCGGTTAATATTTTCGCTACTTTTGGATGTATTATTGTATTATTATTATTATTATTATTGTTACTACTGGCTGCTAGAGTTTTACTCTCACATGTTCACTTCCTGTATTATGTTAACCTGCCACTTACTGACCACGGTTGTTGTGTTTTTTGTACTTATATTTTGTACTTATACATTTGTACTTAACCTTTTATCTGCACTGTCCCTTTGCTGCTGTAGCGCTGTAAATGTCCCTGTGGGACCAATAAAGGTTTTCTGATTCTGATTCTGATTCTGAAACATGACTGCATGGGGTATGTATTCAAACACTTAAAATGGCGACTGTACAAAACCTTTTACAGCGGTTTGCATGCCGTCACCTACCAACAGCCAATGCTGCTTTCTTCTAACCAAGACTTCTAACCGTGTCTCCTCAACTTAATCATTTCAGCTGGATAAACGTGACCAAACCTAAACCAGAGAGTTGGAAGACCATGTGAGACACCTCTGACTGAATTCACACAACAATTGAGGGGATAAATGTCACATCTCAAGCATTTTCAAAAGCACACATATTGGCCCAGAGGGGCATTGCATCCTTTGTGTGGGACATGTAGTGGTTATGGTTAACCCTAGCCTTTTTCTACCATTCTCTCCCCTTATTCTCTTCTCTTTTTATCTTCCTCTCTCAGGTTTGCAGCCCTTTCAGACCGGAAACAACCGGAGACACCCAAATCCCCGCCTGCAACGACTGTGAGTGCTGCGCGTTTGTTGCTCCCACAATGCGTTAAGCGTGAATTGAATCCCCCTGCCTGCCTCCAACAAGATTTGCCCATAACCAGAAAGCAGAGAGTGGCACTCATTGTGCTCTGTGTGGAGTCAAAACCTCAACTGCCTGATTGGCACCTCATTTACTCAGCCTAATGGAAGGAGGTGGGCCCCTGGGTGAAGGGAACCACGCAGATGCATGGAGTGAGTGACAGGCCCGCTACATTGTTAGAGACAGTCCCCTGGCTTTGACTTTGTTGTACACGCCTGCTCAAACGAGGTGGAATTAAAAAGAATCACAACAGCTTCTTAGTTGGGTGGAGTTGCTTTATATAAAGTGTCATGTTGGCCTTTTTTGTTGTCAGCAGTAAGCTCTTTGAAAGTGGGTCAAAGAGTAGGTTAAATGAAACAAATCTAGTGGGAGATGTAAGCTAAAATGTAAAAATAAAAAAAAAAAATGAAAAAGCTTTTGTAGGTAGCACCTTTTTGGAGGAGAGGGAACTGTAATAATAAAAATGTCACAATGTCATCAGATGACAATGTGACAATGGGAAAAGAGCTTATTCGTAGCAAATCTGTGTTTCAGCTCATTGTTGTAGTTGATGACCTATTTCTCCCAATGAAAACAAGCCTAAAACTACAGGTAGCCGTGGTAACACTGGAGGAGCAGGAAACAACAGAGTGAGCAGTTTTGCCAGAATTCGGAAATGACAACTAGATTTATTTCACGAGTCAGTCTGTTGTATTACTGCTGAGCAGAGTGACATGAACACTGTGCGAACAAGTCACAACAAACGCCTTTTCAACTCACCTCGCTTTAGACAAGAACGGCACCTGTGACCATGGCAACTGTGCACGACAAAGATGGCGACAGCTGTGTAAAATGCTCAGAAGATTGCACACAAATTGAAATAGCGTGATGTAAACTAACAAAAAAAACTGTTTTTGCGAAAATTGGTCCTAAACTAACATGTGTTTTCGTCAAACTGAATCCAAATCTTGTGTCATAATTAACTCTGTTTGGAAGAAACCATATGTCAATGTAGTGTTAACAGCTTGTTTGCTGCTGCCCTCAAGTGACCGCGAAATTCGGTTAATGCAAGTTTCTTGGAAATACCATAGGAAGTATGAAGGGAGTATTTTTTCAGCCTCGATGAACACGCCCGAGAATGTTGAAACCAACCTGTTGGTTTGTTTTTGTTACACCAAGCGTGTCACTTAAAGGGAATCATTTAATATAACTTCACATTGGAACTAAAATGGCAATGACACTAGTCAACAAGAGGCGTTGCATTTTGGTCATTTTGCTAACAAGAGGGACGGCATCACCCCTCAGATCTCCGACTGACCGGAATCATGGGGAACGTTCAGTAATTGATCGCTCACGCTGTGTTTCTACGCTTAATGTCCCAGAACTCACTCGTCATGAATCAAACTTTAAACTTTCAATTGTGATTTTCTGCTGGAGTTTGGGTTTCTTATCTCTTTTCCTATTCAAACATCGTGTCTTGTGCTAGTTCTACAGAAACTGTATGCGAGGAAAGTGAACCCCCCTCTCATTTTCTGTGTCAGGGAGATCTTTGACACGGACATGTGTGTGTGTGTGCGTGTGTTAGTGAGTGTGTGTTTGTGTGTGTGTGACATCTCTGTCTTTGTCCACGCTGCTGTAGCTCCTTGATCACAAAGTGCTTTACATAAACTAAATATAAAACGGTAACAAACAGCAGAATCTGGATTATTTTAAAATAAATCCTAGTGTCGTGTTTCTGTCTGTAGGGATAACGAAAAATAAATATAGTGTTTTATTTCTTCAACATTTTTATGGTGTTTTTAATATGGCACTATAACTAACAACTAAAGAAAGTAAAGAAACAACATTTTGATTTTGTGACGGTTAAAATGTTTTTTCGGGACTGTTCCGGGAGGGCAGAGCAAACAGTGTGTGTGTGGCCCTGACCCAGGGTCACACACACCTGCTGGAGATCTGCACTGTTCTAGTCTGGATCGTCTTCAAACCATCTCTGAATGAAAACTCAAAAGGGAGAGTCGTCACGGAGCAATTTGTTTCCTTTCCGAAAGAAAAGAAATCTCCTCTTTGAGTTTGTTACTACACAGGAAACTTTGACCTGCAGACGGAGAACAGACTTCCTTCTGCAACAAAGTTGAACTGTGACCAATTAGAGAGGAAAAGTTACCGCGAAGAAGCAAACACAGGGCTCTGTGCTGCTGAGCTAAATGACTGCAACAAAACGCATCAATGCGCACACACTGACACACACACACACACACACACACACACACACACTGTTTTCTGGTTGAAAGTGTGAAACAGAAGCTCTTGTTACCTTGATCTGTGTCAGAGTGTTAAGATCAGCTCTTTTCTGTTGAGCTGCTTCATTTCTTAAAGCTAAATGCATAAACACAGCATAAACATATGTTAACTTTGACTAACGTTGATCCAAAGCTCAAAAAAAATCACGAAATTATAACAATGGAAACTGGTTTTTGAATTAAAAAAAACAAAAAAAAAACAACTCACATTGCCTGGTCGTCACTGAATCAATTACGTTCACATGCTGCTATAGAAGCTCTTAATACGGTGTTAACATGCATGTAATGTAGTTTGTGAAGTTGTCAAAGGAAACCACAAACAAGAGTCAAGAGTTTGCTTGTGGTTCTCTCTCTTAGGCCGGATCTGTCATTTCTCAAACGCTCTGCCTAAACAGGCCGCACTGCTGAAGAGTAAAAAAGCCTTTTCTGACACTTCCTGCTTTATGTTAAAATTACCTCTCGCTTTCATCCCCCTGTGTAATTTCAATTCTGTTGCTTCCTTGTTTGCATGCTGCGGAAACACACACTCACACACAGACGCACACAATTTATGTATTTATTCATTTCCTCCGCAGCTTGTTCAAAGCGATGTACACATCACCCTCTCTTGACGTGTGAAGCTTGGGTTTTTAATTATTCATTCTGCAATATCTAAAGCAGATATATATTCCAGCACTTTTCTGCTGACAACCTGGGCTTAAAGCAGAGTAAAGCGGAGGACAATTTGAGTGAGCAAACAACTCCTACAGGGTAGTAATATCATTCCAGCTGCCTGGTCTCTTCACTCATCATCATGATTTGGAGTTCTCTCTAACATGGTGGAATAAATCACTTTGCCACGAGATAAACTCACTTTGACTTAACGGAACATGTCAAATGCAACAATTTTCTCACAAGTTTGCGGGCGATACGTTTGTTTTTTCTCCAAGACACGCCGAAGATACCGATACGCCCCCACAGCCCTCAGTGCATTTTGATAACCACTTTAAAGGCTTAATGTGAAAGTGTACGGCCCGCTGCAGCTGAAATTAGAAACCGAGGTCAGAGCCTCTCCAGGCTGAGTTACATACAGACTACTGTGCTGTAACAGTTTAAAGCCCCCGTGGTCACTAATGGTCTGCAGCCTTTTAGTTCTCAGTCATTACTTTGTGTTCGCCAGCAGTGCTTCAGATAACACAAGACAAGTCATGAGCAACGGAGCTGCTGAAGGCTCAAAAGAGAGAGTGACACTTTGGTATGTTATGTGAGTGACACACAGGCTAACTCACAAAGAGGGCTCTGGGAAACATTAGATTTTCATTTAAATGTTTTCACAATGTGCACACACCCAGTTAACCTACACGACCTGGGCGGAGTAAAGGAATACGACTACATTTCTTATGCCTCACTAGTGGCCCCTAGAGGTTGCACTGTTCATTACACCTTACAGTGTGAGAGTGTTGGCTGTAGAACAATGACAACATCAGCGTTTGGATTGGTTCCCTATAATACGCAATTCTGTCTTTCCACCAGGTAAGATCTCCCTGGAAATGCTCGGTTTACGGCACAAAGGAACTGCGTCCACCATTGTGCAACCGAAACAGGAAGTGGATAGCGCTTTTGTTTTCTTGTTCCCCCGGTTGTTATCGGTAGCTATCCCCAGTAACTAAAGAGTGTGATGGAAAAAACAAAAGTAACTGTGTAAAACAAAATGCAATGTGTCCTGTGCAGTGTGGCCAACTCTTGCATTAGCTCCAAAAATCGCTAAAAGTTGCCGTGTGATGTCATAAGCTCATTTGCATATGGGTGACGTCAGCGTGCATTCTTTGGCATAAAGCTCAGTGGTTGTGTCGGTTGACTGCCTGTGCACAGCTCAGGAGGAGAGGCACAGACCCCGTGGCGTGGGCAGAACCTACTCTATATAATAATATATCTGAATATTTCTTGTTTTTCGCTTTAATGGTCTGAATAAGTCACAAAAATGTGTCGCTTTTTAGAAATAAAGTCGCAAAGAGGGACTGAAATGTCACAAAATCTAGCAATATAGTCCCCAGGTTGGCAACAATAGTCTGAGGAAAAAGGAAACGGTTGTCTTTGTGACAGCGGCCCCAGCACTTGGAAATGCCTGGGGGGGGGGCTTTAAAATCAGAAAAGTATTTTATTCCCTGGGGCGTCCTCAATGCAACGACAGTTGCTGAGAGATCTTGAGTTCAGAGGAGACGTGTCAGCCTACAGGACAGCTCATGCACTGTCCAACATGTTTGTGATCCAGACAGCATTAGTGGCTTTTTTTAATATTTTTTCTCTACAGTTAGTTAAAGAGCAACCTGCTGCCAGGACAAGATGTGTTGTTAGTTCAGTAACATTAGGTGGTGGCTGCCACCATTGAGCCCCTGAGCAACGCAAGTAACTCCGAGTTGCTCCAGGGGGACTGTCCCTGTCGTTAGTTCACTGTAATCTGTAAAGTGTCTCTCTGAATAAGAGCTAAATGACATGTAATGTAATTTTGTTGATGATGATCATCGTCTTGATGATGGAAACTCCTCTTTCCTCTGTGATGATTGTGATGGCGACACTTAATAGTCCAGTCAGCATTTTTAGGTCGGTCATGCTGAAGGAAAATAAGATAGCCATGTGTATTAATTACAGCCGGTGACAGAGTAAAGATGCCTTTATTATGCTGTCTTCAGTGAGACTATATTTATTTTCTTACTGATGAAATACAAGATGGATTGTCGAGCCTTTGCAGCACAGACTGCAAACAAAGTAGGTGTGATAGGTAAAGTGTCGGGCGACTTTAGAGGGGAAGGAGGGCCTCATATATTCTTTCCTTAGGCCCCATAAACACTGTGTTTGCCCCTGGCTGTGCTTCATCTACCATTTCTCTTCTTTGGACACCTTGCATTTTTGGAAGAGTGCCCTGAGCGTCCCGAGTTGAAACAAATTCGGCTCATTGTTTTTGTTTTTCTTTCCTCTGTTCACCAGTTGTATTATTGCAGGGATGGGCCTCCTGGGGGAACTACAGCAGCTTGGAAGCAAATAAAATCTGTTCTCCTATTTTATATAATACTTGTGCAGTCAAAATCGCACCAGCCCAGCACAATAAACAACAGCTGGCCGTGTGACTGACAGCGGATCTTCAGCTAGTCGGTAGTCGCCTGGCAACAGCAAAACAAAACCACAGCGTGATGCTCCGTTTTCTTTGTGTAGGCTCCTTCCACAGATATAAAAATCAGTTTTTCTTTATTTCAGTGGTATTAACACAGCTCTCTGTGTGTTGTTCAGCCTACATCTCTGTATGTCTGGGTTTCTGTGAGCTCCTGCTCTGTTTACACTGCGCCTGTCACTGGGAGAGGTGGCTACATCATGGACAATTAATTACAATGGAATTCACCAGACCCTTAGTGATTACTTTTAATGGTAATGAGCTTTAATCACTCTAATAGCATCATTATTAAATTATGACAAGAGTCATTATTAGTTAAACATGAATACATTACATGTTATTCGTCTCATCTGCGGTACAATAGTCCATTGTTATTTGTTTAATTCATTAATGTGTTCTTACGCCAGCTTAGAGCCATATCCAATGTCTAGTGATCGCATTAATTGTCTCATTTGAGGAGTCATTCAAATCAATGTTGGTCCATCCTTGTGGTAGATCATAAGTCGTATAATTGGATGTATTAGTTACTTAATGCATAAACCTTGACATGAAATAGTACATGGTGTTGACATGAGTTGCACTGATAGTCATCCAACTAGCTGGAAGAATACATAGTTTATATGCTACGATATATAGTCTTACTGTAAATTGATAGATTTAGCTGGAGGTGGTGAAATTCGAGCCAATGTTTCAACATTGTGTCAGTCTAATTGCATTCACGTGTCATCAAAATGCCGTCAAGCTAAACAAATGTGGTATGAAAGGTATTTAGCGTGTCAAGAAAAAAAACACCCGCAAAACTGACAAGGTTTCTTGTTTTCTCAACAGCTTAGTAACATTGTCTATTCTGTCCTTTAATCAATTATTCATGCTTTTGTCTGATTGTCTCATCAGTGCTGGGTTATTGTAATAACTCTCTGTTCAAACAGCTCAAGTTACTGTCGATGTAGAAACTGCATCTGAATGTAGCGTGAAAACTCATTTATCTGCCCTGAAACACGACCAAACTCAAGGTGCGACTGATTACAATGATGAGTTTATAGCTTTACTAAGGTAAAACTAGTTGCAATTCTATAAAGATTAGCATGACACTGTTTCTGTGTTAAAAACATAAACTGTATATAAGAAATAGAAGTAGTCACTGTGACGTCACTCATTGGATTGTAGACTACGGTTTTGAAGCCTCGATTTTGGCATTTTTGCCGTCACCATCTTGTGTTTTTTGGGACACAAAGTGACACAACGTGGAGCTAAGTGCAACCAAATACTGAAATAGACATTTTTAGGTAACCAAAATGTTACAATTCACTTTCACAACCTCAAAACACACTGTTAAAGGGTTAAAGTTCTAAGATGAAAACACGGGGAGCACCCAGACGGGACAACACCGTGGCAGCAACCTGTCAATCACAAGGTAGCCACGCCCTAAAGCATACCCTGCTTTATCGTCTATTTTACTCTAAATGGGAGCAACTTTTACAAAATGCACATCATGCTGTATTGAAGAAGACTTGTAATCAGTGATTGACTCATAAGGAAAATATTTAAAAAGGTAATAAATCAAATGAGAAGTCATTTTCTCATAGACTTCTATACAATCTGACCAGAGTCGCCCCCTAGTGGTCATTTGAAGGAATGCAAGTTTAAGGTTCTTCCGCTTTGGCTTTACTTTTCAGACTTGTTTTCAGACTCTCGTTTTTTTTCTTCCACACATTCTTCTTCGTTGTCAAAACAGAGCGCCTACTTCACCCACAATGCAACTCAGCCCGAGGATTCTGGTATATTATCCTATTCGTGGCTAAAGCAACCTCGAGCCACTAGCCTCAAGTAAAGATGAGAAGCGGGCTACAGAGGTCTGGTAAACTTACTTTTTTCTGACTCCACACGCCCACTTTTTTTTCATTTTCAAACTTCTTTCAACTCGACCTCACCTTCAACCGACGCTGCCTGAAGTAACATAACTTGCAGCTCCTTCTGGAGCAACTTTTTTCACATATGCAGTTGTACTCTCAAGACTTTGTTTACAGACTTTGATGTAAAACATTGGTAGAATAGCTGATTCAATCCCCTCATAGAGCTTACCCCTACAAGGGGGAAGGTTGTACCACAATGTACAGATGCCCTATGACTCTCAGTATATATGGCCATTGTTTGAAAGCAAATACACATTTTACCATTCTCATGATCTGTATATCTTCCTCTCTTGTTACATTCCTGTGTCAATGAGCTTCCAAGACTTCTTATGTCCTCTAAAACTCCACACCCCAGTGATCCCCCACCCAAGCTCTCTCATAATGTTTTGCAGCCCGAGGAACAGATGTGGAGAAATTATGGAACTACTGTGATTGCTCTGAGGATGAACAAAACAAAATGATGCTGGGAGAAGTCAGCAATTTTTCAGCATATTGTGCCCTAGAGCAAAAAGGAAACTGAACTCCACAGAAGACTGTGCATTGTATCCATTATTTTTATGACTCAAACGCATTTAGAAGTATGTACTGAGTCATTCAACACTGAGAGGATTATGTTGTCCCTCGCTGCCATCGGCTGAGCAACAGTGAGCCCTGCGGCAGTCAGTTCAGGACGCTTTAGCATCAGCCTCTCCAAAAAAACTTGAGACATCTTGGACATTTCTGCTGGTGTCACACAGTATATATCAGACCTGCCTTAGCTGGGATGGTAATCCTCTAAAGCTTTACTGTAGGTGCGTCACGCCAGCCTCCTGTGGCTTTATCCAGTATCTGATATTAGCAAATATTGACTGTCGTCTGTCAGAATGTACAAGTAGACCAATATTGGCAAAGCACCACAAAACCTCTTCAGGACTGGACACACCAGAGAATGGCACAGTGACATTAATCCACCGCCTGTGCTTTTCCTACTGTGAAAAAAAGTCTACGTGGTGTCGTGTTCGAAATCTTCGAGAAAAGCAGTAAGGACTTCTGGTGGAATGAGGTTATAGTAAAGTTGTTTTATTGAGTATAAAGTTGTGATGAGAGTATATCTCGGCCGAGGTTTCTGAAAGTCGCGGTCCACAGTCCACAAAGCAGAGCGACGTAGTTATCTGTTTCAGAACCCCCAATTCAAGTTTTGTGCAAAGTGATATACATTCTTTGCCTCTCACTCATTGGTTAGTAAACGTAAACAATGTAACATGATCTTCTTCGTTGGTTTCTGGTCGGTGCAGCTTTGTCTTGTATCCTCCCTATTCACACAACACTATGCACCTTTTATACAACAGTTTCCACTAGTACTTTTCTTATCAAGAAAGAATATAAAATATAAAAGATATATGAGACTAAAGACATTTCCTTCAGTGTATTAACTATAATGCACATTTCTGTAAACCTTTCAAAGTCTGCATATTTCAGACCTTTTTAGTAACAGCAGCATTTCATTCACAATGTTAGGTACGAGCAAACCTATTAATAATGGTTCTTCAGTGAGCATATGTAAAACTAGCTACATCTACAGTAGGAATTTTACATTATAGAAATATAGAATTATTCAGGGTCGGACTGGGAAAATTCAGGTCAGTATTATAACGGCAGCTCAGGCCAGTCTCCACGGCTCAGGACACGTGTACTGTAACCCCTTTGTTGAAGCGTCTTTTCAGTGCTGTTTTCACTGAGCTGACTTCTGTTGATCATCATGAAGCTCTGGTAGACACCTAGGGATTTTAGTTTCAATATTATATCCACGTATATGTTTCTCCTGCTTGTCTACATAGCATGAATACGTGCTGATTTGTTTGTTTTTTCAAAGTATCAACTCGGGAGGGGTAGTTGGGCTATGACGTGCCGAGGGCGGCCACCTGCCAGCGTGCTCTTTTTAAAAAACACTAACCATGTCCCTTGCTTACGAACATATGCTTTTGCAGCATTTAGCTGCACTTTTAGGGTATTTCTCCTTTTAATGTGCTCCCTCTTGTCTTTTTTCTTTTCTCCTGAGCTGTCCATTTTTCTCCACACTCATCGCCTGCTGTCCAGAACCTGGATTTGTTGTTATGCCAGTTGCAGAAACAACAACCGGTGTATTTATTTGATCGAAATGAGAAATGCTAACTGCTCCCGGAAAAATTCTGCTGTAGCTTTCGTGTCAGCAGAAAATGACAATGACAGGATTGATAGATCACTACCTCACTTCCAAAACAGATAATGGCGGACATGAACACGCTATCAGTCTGCTGATGGCTGAATGACAAGTGCCTCAGGAGCTTTGATAAATGCTTGAAAATTATTTCTGACAGAAGATCTACAAATGTGAGATTGCTGCAACTTTGCTTTCAAGACGTAAATCCTAAAATGCTAATTTCCATGTCCCCTTTTATCACTCGCTGCTTGTGAGGGACAGAAATGGCAGGTATAAGGAGTCACAGGTGGATTTTCAAAACAAGGGTTTTACTCAACCAAAAATGTGAGAAACTATCTTTTTTTAAATATACAGCGAGGTTCTTGGCCCTTAGAAGAGGTCAACTAGACAGAACTAAACTTATATAAACTTACATTAATAACTTGAAGCACAGCCAGGGGCAATAAACTGAACTGCCAACAATAATCAATCAACTTTTAGAAGGATACATGAACAACAGTTACGTGTAATCGTCTATCTGTTTGTTCGTATATAAAATGCAAATGTAACGTGTTCTTCTCTCAATGTCTGGGTTACATTCACTTTGAATAAGTGGATGTCCACAAGATAGATTTGACCTGGAATGAGGTTCACATTTTAGGAGGAAAACATTTTCGTAATTGCTTTTATTTTTTTAAACAAGCTCTCAATGTGGCGGACACACTGGCTGGCCTTCGTCAGCTGGCACAAGTGTCTTCAGACCGATCAATCTTGATCAATTGAGGCCTGTAACGGACAAATTCATCTCAGGTAATGAAGACACTTAACAATGTTTTTCTGATGTTGAAGCGCCCCCAGAAGCGCTCGAAAAAAATACTGCTTGTCTGGTAACTTGTCTAATTGCCACAGGGCATCACCTCTGCGTTGGATTTCCTTTATTAGTTTTCCGAGCCCAAATGAGGCTCATTAGCCGGCTCGCTCTAATTAGAGGACATATATCAGAAGCACTCTAGGGTTTCTCACGCTGTATGCTGGGAAAAATGAAATGCCATTAATCAATCTGGCCTCCTGTTTAATGTTCTGGACAGTGGAAACAAACGAAATGCTGATTGAGTCAGTGATGCGGAAATGAAGTTTGTTCGAGGCGGAGAAAATGAGCAGCGAGAGCAGTGAGGCGCCGCAGACGTGTTTAGGGAAAGTTCTCGAAGGTGTAGTGAAGTCAGGAATATTTTACTTTGTTGCATCAACACTGGTATAAATTAGATTTTTTTTTTTTTTTGTTATACAGTACATTCAAGTTAATTAGCCAGCTGAATGCAATTGAAATATTTCCTAATATTTAGAACATTACCCTCAAACTAAAATCTTTCAGGCAGCTAAGGGGACACACTTTGTACCGCTCTGTGTTCTACTAGCTTGAGAAGAGTCTCAGCTCATGTTGTCTGCAGGAACCTGGAGATATTCCAGCTCTACAAAGAGAGCAGAAAGAACTCAGCAGCGTAAGAAGACCATTGTGTGCTTTCAAGTTATGACCAACACACGTTTGGCAAAGTGCTCCACACTGAGCTCGACATGTCATTTCTGTTTTCAAAATGACACTCCTTTAGTCCCACACAGCATTTCAGACATTCATGAATTTTAACAGCTTTCATGTCACTTTCTAAAGTGATTCTTTTACCCTAAGGGATATTTTGTGATTTTTTTTTTGTGTCATTTGCAATAAAACTCTTTTTTAATCCAGCTGACTAAAAAGGCTCTAGAGCTCCTCATATGTTTTAATGAACAGCCAAATGTCTTTGTAGCTTTGGAGATAAATATTTCTCACTTTTGAAATATTCTTTTTGATTTTTACATCAATCACTTTTTTTTACCAAAGGGGAGTTAATGTGTCAGATGTCATTCAGGGCCCGCTTGGATCGCATTTTATAAACTCGTGATGGATTTCCATCCAGTCGAATCGAAAATCATAGCAGAATGCATAAAAAAACATCAAACCCTGCGTTCTTTTGTGGGCTGGACACGACCGCTCCAAAGGAGGCAAAGCCAATCAGAGGAAGATGAAACTGAAGATTTGAGTTAAACTCAGGCTCAGGCTGAGCTGTGGCATCGACTGGATCCACTCTTAGTCCAAATACATTCATGCATCTATTTTTAAGCATTATCTTTCGGCTTATTCCAGAAGTACAATAGTGGGAGGTTGGTGTGCAGTTAGTGTACAGGGGTGTGAGCGTTGGCATCAGCTGCAGTTTATCGTTTCGTTCGTCCGCTCCCTCTCGCCACAATTGACCGTACGTTGTTTGTCACTGACTTCCAAAACTTTTGTAAATCATCATCACGAAACTTACATTTTCTTTCGTTCTCACACTGCTGTGGTTAGTTTCAGGCACCAGCACCACATGGTTATGGTTCGGGGAAAATCACGGCTTATTACCAGGTTTGGGTTCGGAGGACTTTCTTGTCACGATTAAAATAACAAACGATTGATTAAAGTGTCACATTTGTGAGACTTAGACGCTTATATGTACGACTAGGCAAGGCAAGTTTTTGTTTCGATTTTTACATACAATTGGAAATGGGCACAAACATCATTGGTGCTAATCTTTAGTTTTGCTAGCTTACAGTAAACTTGTGCAACCATTGAGTGAGTTCCTAAACCAATGACATGTTGAAATAGTAAGCAGTGAAACATACCCATGAATAATACATTCACAAAGTTGTGCTACAATGAAATGGTAAAAAAGTTGAAGTTCATGTTTTGTCACATGTAAATGCTTAAATGTTTAAAGAGTAAAACACACCGTCTCTTACTAGAAGACATATTTGTTTTTTCCTGTTTTTGCTCTTCAGTGAATCTGCTGGTTGATGACATTGAAGCGCCTCAAGAGGAATGTGGGAAATGAAGGAAAATTACAGCCACAGTTTGACAAAAGTTATCAAAACTCACCTCGTTTTCCTTCCCTGATGTTTTATGTCCTATCACACATTTAAAACGTTTGATAAAAAAGTAAAAAGGCCCTCTGGTGTCGGTCAACGTGAGCAGATATCAGTCAAGTGTCCGTCAGTTCAAAGTGAACGTTGGCGTTCGCTCAGTTCAGTGGTTCCACCGCAGCACGTCAACATGGAATAGGAGGCGATGAGTAAAAGGAGGGTGTTGTTAGCTTTGAATGACAGCTAAAACACACGGCACCGAACAATCTCGGTTGGCAGAGAAGACATAAACACAAATACTGGCATTTTCTTTTGACAACAAACAAACCACCCATAAAGGACAAAGTGACATTCATAGCGTCGCCTATATGTCCCCTATGAATGTCACAAAGCCCACCAACAACCAGCCACGCTCTGTCATCTGTGTGGATTTCTTCTGTCACTCATTTCAGATTCCTCCACCCCCTCTGTCCACACCTCCACCTCATCCACCTCACCCGGTCTTTCACACACATTTCCTCACCTGTAGTTTATTCCCTCAGTAGCCCCTCAGTATACATAGCATCCTTTGCCAGATTGTCTAGTGTTTTGCTGCCCAGCTTTCCAATGTTTTGCCTGCCCTGAGGACTGTGGCGGTATTATTATTATCCACTTAAGTTTTTGCATCATCGCGGTGTTCCGCAACAGACTTTCTGACTGCTGTTCACTGACCTAAACCTAATCTAACCCGAACCCATTCTAGTTCAGGGTACTGTACGCATTCTGCTTTTTTGCCTTCTAGTTGAATTTCTCTATTTTCTATTTATTTATATACTTCTAATTATGTGTTTTCTTTACCTATCTGTATATATATATGTAATTATATATACAGCAGTTCTGGGGATTATCTTATTTTAAAGAATAATATGACAAATAGATGTGTTTAAATGACTGTTCATGTGCTATAAGTCGTGTATTTCTATCTAGATGTATCTACAATTGTTCACCCGTCACCCATCCACCTCATGTATTTCCATAGAAACACAGGAGCCCTCCGCTCAGTGCCGGTGGTCGCTGGATGGCGTTGGGAGAGGGGAGAAAAGCCCTCTGAGCCCGGCAACCTCTTATACTCTGACCCTATTGAACAGGCAAGAGGGGGCTGTATTGACTTTGATCTGAATTGAACGACTTTCATGGTCAATTTTACACGGGCTGCTAACTCTGCGCATCAATTCACCCCGAGAGGAAATGAGATTCGTTGTTCACTTGAGGATCTATTGCAGTGTGAAGACCAGATACGAGCTCTCTCACTCTCACATGACACAAAATAGTCTTTTCAGGACACGACACACACACGCACACACACACACACACACACACTACCAATTTTACAACTCTAATCCTCACATTAAATCTCATAACATTGTGTCAGATGGCCATTCACCAGCAACAGGATTATCTGGCAAGATTTGTCCAGGACTTTCTCCTCAGATGTTCATCATGAAACGTTTCCTTTTCTTTCTTTTTTTTTTTTGTCAGAGCAACTTTGTTTTAAATTAGAGATAAGGTGCAATTAAAATTTTAGTCATGAATATGCAATTGACTGGTTTGATATAAAAACTTAGGTACATTTGGTCTTTTTTTTCAGAATGTCATTGTTGTTCTTGTTGTTACTTAATGTAAATTTTAACACTTAATCAGTAAAATGTTCGCTATATCACTATACAATATCTGCTCGTAGCAACACGCAGAGTTGAGCGAAAGAGTTAAAAAAAAACGACTTTAATACAAAGTAAAAGGAAATGTTCATTTCAAGGCAATGCAAGTTACTTTCTGTACTGAAATAAAGTGAAACCAGCGGCTACCTGGAAGGTCCGTGATGTTGATCCGTAATTCAGCCGCATGAAATCTACTTTAGTGTCATAGCCGAGTGGGCGCTAAAAGCTAATAGGCTGGGGCGATGGACTGATGAACTGTACAGCTAGTACAGCGAAAAAACAATCGATAAAGCAGTGTTTTTTTGTGATTTTACAGAAAACAGTTTGAATCCAATTAAATATTGGATTAAAACATTTGGTCCGACCCAGGTAAACATTTCCTCGTTCCAGCTGGACCGCATGGACATATCTTTGAAGATGAAATCCCTGCTGCTGGAAAAAAAGGTTAAAGTAGTCGTTTGATTTTTTTTTTTTTGCCTCTCAAGGTTGGCATACTGTAGGCAATGTTATGTGACCAAATCATAGAGTAATGCATGGAGTGCTGATGTTTCAAATGGGGCTACCTGGAAGGTAGGATAGCAATACATAAAAAATAACTCACAGTACACTAAAAAGTATGTGATCAAACAGCTTGTACATATGCTGTCAACAGAAATAGATGAGAACAGAAGAAATAAACAAATAACATCTTTTAACTAGTCAATAAACAACTGTATTTTCCTACTGAGTGAATTATGTGGCTCTCGACACTTGCCAGCAGTAATGGAATATATTCATATGAAATGTTTGTCCAAGGACATAACTATTTCTCTGCAAAATTTGTAGTCGTCAACGTAATGTTTTGATAAAAAGAAAAAATGATTTGTCTGATCTTGTGCACATTATTGTTCATTTCAAATCCTTCTTTTATGTTAACCAAACATCCTTTTCTTTCATTTTCTGCTCTTCGGTGGAGACATTTTGAACCCCTCACACACACACACACACGCACACATATGATACACACACGTGCCACTGACTATATATGGTCCCAGTTTAAAGGCTGTGTCATCTTGCAGCTTTTTCAGCAGCCATGTGATGCGGAGTATCTCTCCCAGTGGTTCTCTTGCTAAAGAGCTTTGGCAACTGGGAGATGCAGTGGGGGTGAAGTGTAAGGATGAAATTAATTAAAAATGCAGGAGAACATCAGCAGCTTCTTCTCTCACAGCATGCACCCTCACGCTCTCTTCTGGCATGTGTCATACAAAGTGCATTTTCAAACACATCTCTTCTGTGCTCATTTGCCGTCACAAGCTGAGCTCACTTGCCGTTGTCCGTTCTTCACCGGAGGTGTTGTGAGGTGCAGGAGCATCTCAAAAACTTGAGAGTACTTTTTTTACTAAAGAAGTTAATGGTGGTCTCTGGTGAGCTGGTGTGGGTTTCTTAATCATAACACAGTAATGGAACATTTAGAAGACATAACATCTCTCTTGAAAGGGATCTTGGCTTTTTTCCCCCTCTCACTTCCATGGCCGTTTTTGTCCGTATGGATACCGGCAAGATCCAAAAACAACCCTATTGACAAATGAACGACCGCGTGTTCTTCTGGCGAGGACGGTCTCGCGGATTCTGTTGTTAGTTTCTGAAATAGTTTGAGCGTATTGAAAGCAGCACTGAAACCAACCATGCAATGAATCACACATCCAGCCGTGACATTGTTAACAACTACCACCATACAAATCAAACCATCCACTGAGAGTGTGGGTAATGAAATTGTGCTGGTGAAATAACAGACGGAGCGGCGTCTTACTTTTCCTCTCTCCAAAGCTTTGAATTCAATCACTGCAAATTTGATTAACAACAAACCCTGCGCTGGCCTCGGAGATTAAGTTTTGTTTAATATTTCATCAACTCTGTCAAAAGACGGCGAGGGCAGTATCGGCCATGGAGCCGGATCAATGAGCGACGTGTCACTCGCCGAGGATTAAGCTTCCAGGTCGGCCATGCGCCATTGTTTCCTGCGCTCTTTTGGTTGTCAATATCTAATGAGCAGTGGCCTGATATCGTCGACATAAACATGCAAAAACAGAGTAAGAGCCTGGCTGTTACAGTACTCTAAATCTAATCCTGATGGATTTTTTTTCCCTTTTTCTTGCGTATGTAAGCTTCACAGACCATAAAATCAGAGACTTCATTGCTAGGCAACTAGTCTCTCTGCACAGAGATGGGGAGGGTGTTCTGTGTTTACTGTCAGAGATCTGCTGCTAGTGGGAGTGCAGCCTCTCCAAAAGAGAATAGATTTAACAAAAAAAAAAGAAAACAGATAAAACAGATAGCAGGCGTTTGTGCAGACTTAAAACAATTCAGAGTAATCCTGATTTCCACAGGAACATGTATGACTTGTTCACATTAGAAGTTCTGCTCTGGCTCCGTGTCGTTCATCGCCCTCTCTCCCAACGCGGCGCATTAAAGTCTCACGGCGAGAGACGCTCTCTGGATTACCGTGCTGTAAATTTACTGGGCAGAGTACAGAGGGAGAGGGAGCTCTCTGGAGAATGGGAATGATGAGGTAATCATTCACCCTGATCTGAATTAATAAGGCCTCATTAGGCAGTCATAGACACACTGCAGCGCATAAAAAGAACCACAGTGTGGATTCACCCCATCATCTCCTCCAGTCGGATTCGGCCTCTGCGGCCCGCCGGCGCTACACCGCGTTCGTTAGAGAACTCCACGTCTCGTTCGCACTTGTGCATTAGCCTGATCTGAGATGCATGGGAATTCAATGGTGCGTCAGTTGCAGGAACAACCTTGTGCTCGTTGCTCGTGCTTTGCCGCAACATAACAGTTTAGCTAGCAGGTCGTCTTTGAAGGGAGCTGAGGATGTGAGATCATTACGCTCAGTTTATTATGTAGTTCAATGGATTTTTGTCACTGATTACATCACATATTCCAACATATTTCTTCTTGTCTGAATGCTCTAATGCTTTGTTTTGAGTCTGCCAATGCGAGTGGTGTGTTCTGGGTCAGCGGGAGAAGGCCATAAGCCCCCAAATGCCCAAAAGGCAACTTGTGACTACTCTCATTCTCTTCAACTGTCAGCAGCTTTTTTTGGGTTTGCCCCCCCCCCCCCCCCCCCGTGAAGTGACCCTAAATGTGTCTTGATTAAATGGCCAAAGACCTCACCACAATCTAGATTTCATTACCCAGAATAAAAACGTTGCATCAGGCCCTGAGCTTTTGTCTC
>CALSBV010010214.1:9295095-9309158 GCA_943590825.1 Bovichtus diacanthus
TCTCTCTCTCTCTCTCTCTCTCTCTCTCTCTCTCTCTCTCTCTCTCTGTCTCTCTCTCTGTCTCTCTGTCTCTCTCTGTCTCTCTCTTTCCCCCTCTCTGTCTCTCTCTCTCTCTCTGTCTCTCTCTCTCTCTCCCCCTCTCTGTCTCTGTCTCTCTCTCTCTCTGTCTCTGTCTCTCTCCCCCTCTCTGTCTCTCTCTCTCTCTGTCTCTCTCTCTCTCTCCCCCTCTCCGTCTCTCTCTCTCTCTCTCTCTCTCGCTTATTTCCATTTACCTCAACCTTCAAAATAAAATGGACGTTAGGTTAACAGTTAAAGATCAAGTTGGAGGTGAAGTGGAATTCCATGAAACATACGTGATGTAAAAAGTAACCTGTTGCATCAGCATCATTTGCTGAGGTGTGACAAGCATGCAGAAATGAATGAAGGGGTAAATTATTGACGACTTAGTCATTAACCTACTTCTGCTGTATAAACAAAATGTCTCTCTACTAAGAATAAAGTAAGAAATTAGGGCCAGACACTTGGACAAATGTGCCTGGATCTGTACGTTTTTACTGGGGCAGATCCCCCGCTGTGAGAAGAAGACAGAATGCCCAGAGGAGAGGTCATTTATAGGACAGAGCCACACCGTCTGTTAGAGAACGCAGACAGTACAGATGAAAGGAGAGCCACGAGAGGCCAAAAGTGAATCTCTGCTGGAGCAAAGATGTCCAAATGAGGACGAAAGCATCAGAGGACAGAATGAAGAAATAAAGAGCTGAATTTGTGACGACTTTGAATCAATAAAGACTACTGTAATCATGTTAGGTTTCCTGTACTGGAGTGAAGATATTAGTGTTTCAGTGTAAGTAATGACATATTGATCCACAAGCATCTTACAAAGAGTTTTATTCTCTTTATCCTCTTCCTTGGTGCAATAGCCGTATATTGACTCATTTCATATTGGGTCATGCAGCCTTCAGGTCATGTGAACAAACATTAGATCACACATGAATGAACCAATATAGAGGTAAATATGATCTATTGTTCCCTTATATGTTTTTTTTTTTTTTTTTTTTTTTTAAACCCTTATAGGAATAGTTTGACATTTTTCATAAGTCAATACAGAATTCCCTTGCATGGCAGCTGGATTCTCGGGATATCAAGAGATCATTGATCTTGTTTCGGACCTTAGTGGTTCTGACCAATAAGCGCCCTGTGAGGAGCGTCTGGCAGCCACGGCCACGGTTCAGGTGTCTTTGTTTAAAACAGCCTCCTGAAGAGGTTCGCGTAGATGCTGCAGAAGCATCAGAACAAAATTATACTTAGATACAGTACTTCCACCACTGCCTGTGTGGAAGCACTTGCTGTGTTTCTTCACTCATTTAATCAGGTGTTTCCTTTAATTTGCCCCTTGTCTCTAGTTTTCAGGTAGCGGACCTTGGAACAACTACAGTCCGTGCTCTGAGAAACTACATTACAGCAGCTTCTTCCAAATCTCTACGTAGAATGACCTAATTATTGCAATGTTTTTTAGCTGAAATGAGCAGGACTAGCAATATATATATATATATATATATAGTAGTATACCAGGTGAGTGTATGACTTGTGTGGACCCATTCATCACTCTTCATATCCTCTACTGTGGTGTCTCTGATCGCAACATTAGAAGAGACCTCCAGCTTATGTTGTTCCATACAGTTACTGATAAACCTGACAATTACAGTACAGATTTACACTTAAGAGTTACCACTTATCTCTCTCTCTCTCTCCCTCTCTCTCTCTCTCTCTCTCTCTCTCTGTCTCTGTCTTGTTTAGAAAGTCGGCTAATTAACATCAATTGACCGAAACGTCAAATACTAACCTGATGGCGGCCGCTGAGGTGACTCAGATGCACCGCTGACATGTGTTTCACCTGCATCACTGTGTCTAAATGATATCAAAGAAGTTTGACTTCAAAACAAGAACGAATGTGATAGACAGCTGGTCATGGAAGGCTCGAGTCGCTGGTGAAATTATGAACATTTCAATGCGAACCCACCCACATAAAAAAAAAAAAAAAGTCCCTGCTTCACCCTAAATAACCACAATTAAGTATGCATGATGCCCCGGCAGCCATGACATACAGCATTAACACAGAAAGGTCACGGCGAGACAAGGCATGTGGATATGCATCGATATGGAGCCATTAGTCAGGCCTCTCCTGAGAATTCTCACTTAAATACGAAGCCTCCTGTGTGACAAGTGACCTCAACAGCATGAACTCCCCCTTCAGAGCTGATGTGTCTCCAGTGATACACAACGCCCACAGCTTCTCGGCAGAATGTGGCGAAGCAGCAGGCCTTATTGGTTCCTGCAATTTGCTCTAATGGTTTTACATACCTCACTCAGTGAAACAGTCACTTTGATTTACCTGCGCAGAGCAGGCAGCTGAGAGGACATTGAGGTTCCAGCAGATAGGTGCAGTGTACAACGGCGATAAATAATCCAGAGGGTGTGTTTAACAGATAAATGGCTTTTTGCTTGAGTGCCGTCCCTCCTGTGTAGACCTGTGTGTGGGTCTGGAGGGCTGTCGTCCCTCTCTGTACAGTGTTTATTCTCACCGCCCGCGGATTTAATACGAGGTTTTTTGCTTTCTTGAGACCGTTCTGAACGCTCGGTGTCAAAAAGCTGTATCACAGTGTTTTGACAAAATTTGTTTTTAGCTTTCGATTGTTGAAACGAATAGGGATTGATCACACTAACAAGTGTGTGTGCCGTGCGCCTCCTTCAACAAAAGTTTGTTTTGCCCAAAAAAAATGCTCTTCCCTTGGGTTGCCTTCTCAATTTCACACAAGGCAAAACATGACATCAATTATGTTTTTATTTCCTTACTGATTGCTTTTGAAACAGCATTTCATGAATAAAAAGTGGGCTCTTGCCTCTTCCACGATCAGAAATGACATTTCTCGGTTGTGTGTCATATTTTTAAGTAATAAAACATGAATTCTTTTAGGAAGTTGTCAGGTTACTTGTCACTTATCAAAGACAATCTTCTACAATAATCCCCTCAGGCAAAAATATTGTTCACACAACATTTGGAAAAAACACTCTGATATGAGGTAATTGACGCATTTATGTTTAAATAATCAATAATTCGATTTTTGGGAAAAATATGATAACAATATATTGGTCAATCAACATAACACTTAACATAAACAATGTGTACTGTACTGACATGTAGTCTATAGTCATGCTATAGCCTGTGAGGCTGCACAAAGCTCCGCAGAGCTTTGAGCTAAATGTTGACATTATCATGCAAACATTTGCTAATCAGCACTAAACTCAAAGTACAGCTGAGGTTAATAGGAATAACATTTTTGACCTGATGGTAGTTCTAAGTGAATAGTCAGGAAATCATCTAAGGTACAATTCATCCAGCAACGTTAACATGTGCGGCAAATTTCATGGCAATACATCCAACAGCTGTCAAGATATTCAACTCCAAAACCATAAATACCAACCAAAGTAAAAGTCAGGGGGATCAGTCCTACCATCAAAACTGACGCCATTTCATCCAAAAAGTTGTTGAGTCATTTCATTCAGGACCAAAAAGGTGGACTGACGTAGCACATATATATTCCTGGAGCCATTAGAGTGCATTAAAACTAACTTTTCCAACCATTTCCAAATTACCTCAATTACGTCTCGGGCATTTCTCTACTGCAATGTCTTGCAATGTATTGGCTGTTGCACTTAATATGGGGATACACATATCTATATATAGATATATATATTTGTGATAAACTAAAATCAGTTGGGCTCCAGAGTTGGAATCCGAGCTGTAATTTAGTTCACTGATGTTCACTAATGTCTGTCACATTTACAAATTCTGCACATCCCGTCATTATGTATGAAAAACATTCGGCAAAATATGATGGGAAGTGCACTGGAGGACACCAGAGGCATATCCACTGTATTATTGATGGGGATTTTGGTTTTCACCAAGCTTAGAAGCTTTTTATACAGTGTGCAATTAAAAGTTCATCATGCTTAACCTTCTATTTCCATCAATCTTCAGACTGACGGTGACTCGACCCGCATGCACCGGCATGACGTACACTTTTGATTTGTGTTCACCTGCATATCTCCGCTTCCTTTTTTACTGGCAATGACTAAAGAGTGTAGGTACAGTATGCACATAGCTATTTTAAGTACAGGCTTGGATCCAAAAAAAATTTTCTTCCCAAACAAATACGGGGAGGAGGCCAAAATGTGCTGCTGCTCTCCTTCTATCTGAGGCGCAATATGTGGTTCAGCTCCACCGGACAGCTGCAGGATAAGAGCTTTGCTCTCTCCTCCAAGATCCTGCATCTAAATCACAGTACAGTGAGGTGCAGACAGCAAATAGGGTCAGTCAGTCAGGTAGTAAGAGGGGGAGGGGGGGCGAATTCCCCCATTCATAGTACTCAAATGATGACTAAGGATTTGCCTTTTGACTCGGTAACTTCAGTATTTAGACCTGTGTCAAATTCTGAAGGTCTACAGCAGTGTGTGTGCTAATGTGTGCCGTCCTTGAGAGACACTTATCCCATATGAACTCTGGCTAATACAATGCCTGACAAACACATGTACAATATATACGATCGTTAGCTTAGTTTGTGCCCGTCTTCTTTGCTTTGTGAGACTTCAACAATGGAGCTACAGCGACTCCAAGGACGGACAAACCTCGCGAGTGAAAGCACAGACATGAAGAGTAAAGTGCTCTAAAACTCTTACGGAAACACTGTGGCGACAAAAGAAAAAAAAACACAGCAAAATTGCGAGCGTTAAATTATAAGGCTGGAATTATTCAGAATTTTCTATAAGTAGTATATTATACAAAATTATTCTATATGCTATTAAAATCTGGGCTCTGTAGTTTGTAGCAAATGTTCTTCCAAAAAAGTGCATTTGTTGGGGATTTCAGCCGTGGAATAATACACATTTAGTGCACCAGTGGGTATTTACAGCAGCAGCACGGTGTATATGGGATTAACTCAAAATATCCTTTAAGGGTAACTAACTCCCGATCCTGTTTGTGCTTCCATGCTAAAATTGTTTCTGTGGGGGCCACCATATGGATAGAACAATTGAACAATTATTGAGAAAGAACAATCGGACTGATGCAGGTTTTTATTTAAACCTTTCCCCTGAAGCTCGCTCGTACAAGCTTTCCAAGTCTGATTCACCAAACCCTTTTAACTGCACAAGCACATCAGAAGAATTCCTCATTAGGAGGTGTTTGTGAGATTAGCATAATCTACGCCCTCAAATTTCTATAAAAGGCTAGCTGTTCCGAACCTTTTGAGAAATTCCATTCACAAAAATGTCACATGAATTAAAAAAAAGAACTTCAAAACTGCTGAGCAAAAAAAAAAAAAAATAATTTAGATGACAAAAAAAAAAGCCAAGTGGTCCATGATATTAGCAGGAGGCATTCAAGGATATGTGACAGGCACACAGCTGGATGACATAATATTATGAATATATATATATATATATTACACTGCGGGTCCAACAGAGGATGTTCAAAATATACAAATGAAATCTTTTGATTTAAATAAATAATAATAATAAAAAAAAACCTTGTCCAACATTGGCAAACCATAACAATGGTGAACAGAATATTAATTTTTGTATAAAGTCTATTTCCAAAGTATTCATTCTTATAGATTCTCGAAAAAAAATGTAAACTCTAAATTCATAGCAGATTAAGGTTTTATAATTCTTGAGTCAAACATACCAATCTGTGAATGCGACAAGTTCTCTTAAATCGCTCTTATTTGGGACATTTGTTCGTAAGAAGGGCTTTTGCATTGTCTCCTTATGGCGTTTTTATTACACAGAAACGATGTAATCAAGACAAAACGTGTAAACGAAGCATTTGAACATTTGGAGTTGTTGAAAGATCTTTTTCTTTACCTTCCGACAGAACCTGGCTGCTCCCCGTCTTTGTCCTGGTTTAGGACTCTGGGCCAGATACCAAACACGTGTATAATCCAATATGTTGGACTGCTCCATTGGAGTTGATCTGCTTTTCTGATCCAAGTATTCACAGTAACATATAATCAGGCTATTAGCTCCCTCTGCCTGCCTTTCATGTTCTCCTTCCATTTGCTATAAACGGTAAAATGATGCTCAGTGGACCTGAATATCAAAAGTCACCCAGTCATTAATTAGCACGCGGGGGTGATCAATCCGAACTGCAGTCATTGTTTAATGAGTGACTGTTGGTTGGCCTGTTGTAGAACACGTTTATTTTTGGAATGACGTTGACAGCCACTTATTGACGAGAGCTTGTTGCTTTCATACCGGAGCGCTCAACCTTGTGCCGAGTGCCGAGCGAGATGCGAGGGTGTTTGTGTTTCACTCAGTCAAATCATGCATTCATCCATGCAGTTCACCATGTAACCGTCTACCTGTTAACGTCAAGGCTCTACTTACAGCAGCGCTGAGCTTCAGAATAAAATATTACATTTATAGAAAGCTCTTACGCTTTAGTTCACTTCCAAAAAACTATTCCACTTGCCATTTTTTAGGTTGGAACAACCTTAAAAGATACAATAACATGTAATTAACTTAACAAGTCAATGTGAAGTAACCATAACTGAACATAAATAGTTTATCAAGGCAAAGATTTGACCTCTGACCTCCATGTGGAAGAAGAGGCCAGCGGTAGGAGCATGGCACAGAAGTAAACTACCCTTTATTACCCATGTTTGACACTTTTACCAATGGCCTCAGAGTGCTACATTTATTTTGGTGAGCATTCACTTCCTTCCTGCTCCGTCAGGAACAAGAAAGAAGAGGTCCTGCAGCAATGCTCCAAAGAGTATGAATAGGAAAAGATAGAAAAGGTGCCTGTGAGAGCACCGCGGGATAATTCTGGGGGGTCCTTTTTCTCAGTCGGATCATTTTATCTTTCAAAATAAAGCTTATATGGTGGGAAAACAGCAAACCCTGAAAACCGGAAAGCTCAACAAATCAACACAGCTCAGTCAATGTCAGCGATGCAGCTCCAGGTTGCACATTGCAAACATCACAAGATAAAGCTTGTGTGATGTCTGGCTGTAGGTAGGCGTTTCTTATGTTTGATTGCTGTTCCGTTGCATTTTCGCAGCAGTAAACAGCCGATAAGATGAACACCATTTCTCAAGTTTGCCCACTAATCTTTCCGAGCAATAACTAGGTTGGAGCTATCTCCGACGGGGAGGCGAAAACAATCATTCGATGGAGCCTTGAAACGAGGCCAAACACGTTGATGGAGAAGGCCTGTTTCTCTCCGGAACAACTTTATTAATATGTAAAGCTCATGTAAATGCGGGACCTGTCACTTGTCACTTGAGGGGGAGCAAGAGCACCAGCAGAGTGGATTTTTTTTTTTACATCTGCTGGAGCTTCTCTCGCTCCGTGAGGGCTTTAGTTGGAGGAAGTGAGACAGACTTTTTTTTTTTTTTTTTTTTTTCTCTTATCCGCTGACAGTGATATTATTTATTACCCTCATTTAATTGTCACCCACCCACACACTGAAGGATAGTCCCACGCATATCGAGCACAAATAGGTAGGAAACATAATAATAATAATAATAATAATAATAACTTTCAACCAATATTTGTGTGTGCGGTGAGTTAATTCTGAGGAGCCGTAATTAATCTGACACCACATTGTTGTCTAATTTGCTGTTGTTATGCCTCTGGTAATGCAATAGATGAACACCAACCAAAGCCTCCAGCGGCAGATGGGGACGTAGCATAGCACCACTGGTGAAACCCAAGCGCCTGTTGTAGAGAACTCAGACATTTTCCCCTGTTTTGTTACCCAAAGGACACGCGTCATTACATAATGCTCAGCTGAAGAGCTAACAGTCTCTGGGTATGGAGTTGCTTTTTGTCATTAAAAAGCAACTCCGAAAACGCGAAGGGCTGGATTGATAATGTCCCCACATCACAATTCAAATAATTACTATTATCCTACAATATCTCTAAATTAAGATGTGTCAAATCGGGTATTATTAGAAAGAAAGAAAAAAAAGAAGGCAAAATGTAATAATCCTGCAGGAAATCTAGTTTTGTAAAGATTTACTACACGAAAAGAGGATTTGAAAAAGCTTTTGTTATGTAACCATAAATGGGCAAAGGCCCTCTATCAAGGGCTATCATTTAAAGGTCTATGGTTGACCCTAGAAACAACAATTTCCCTCGGGATAAATAAAGTTCTATCTATCTATCTATCTAAACAGTGGCCAGAGTTAGGAAAATAAAAGCCAAGCGGTTTTCCTTCACATAGTTTGGACTGTATACGGAAATAATTGCATCTCTGCATTGGTAAATATGAATTATTGAGTAAACGCCAGTATGGATTTAGAAGGAAAAAAAAAAGAACTAGCACTGATTGCTGTAATGGAGATGATAAAAGAACCCATGTGGGACCAGCCATTACACGATCCTGTCTGCTAATGTAACCCATTAGTAATTGTTACTGACCAACACTTTAACAATTTAATCCTGATCCTAATGAAGCTGAAAACCTACACACCATATGTTTTTTCCCACCAGCAGACAGCCAGAACTTCACTAAGCGCCTACACAGGAACGACTTGACAAGGTTAAACTAAGACCGTGGGACTTACTGTATCCCCAGGAGGGAGGACATTAATTAAAGCATATACCGGTGGAGTAATAGGCTAATTTGTGTTTTGTTTTTCATCCAACTGCGGTGCCGGGGCGCAGGAGCGAGCGCCCCTGTTTACTTCCTTTCACTGACGGAGTTGAGCTGCTACACGCATTATATATTTAACTTCAGCCCAAGAGGTTTCAAATTTGAATACACCCACAGTTTTACATGTCCGCTGTGCATGATAATTCTTTGGCGTTTTTTTTTTTTTTTTTTTTACTGACTCGTACTTGCACAAAAGCATTTCTAGCATGAAATCAGGCTGATTGGCACAATCAGAGTTAAACTACGTCTGGTGTGGAAAGTTTTCCATTGTATCAGTTTGACTTTATTCTGAAACAGTGATTACATGCCCCTGAGAAACATTTGAGAATGAACTTAAAACTTGACTATGAATCACTTAATTATTTGAAAGACTTTAAAGGTAAAACGAAAATCGGTCTCTGGAGAAGTTGCTACCATTAGAAGTTGTACAAAATCATGGCTGGATGGCTTCACTCCTTCATAATGTCAGAGTTTCATTCTTGCGGAGAGGTTTGCAGAGTCATTCTCTGATCTTAATGCTATAATGGTTACAATGAGAAATGGATAGTTAAATACAGATTATAGCCGTACTGTGATAAATCCTGGGCCACAATTCAGCTGGGAAATTTTCACCTCTATGTAACCTGCGACTAAGTGGGGAACATTGATTAGCTATAAAAGGGATCACATACTCTATCCAATTCCCTTTTTCCGCTTACCAGAGTGCAACATGTGTGAGAGTTTATTTTTGCAGGTTCACTGGACACAGTGGCTACCGGCCTGGTTAAGGAGCGTCGAGCATCAGCAGTCACTGAATGTGTAAAACAGACAATAAAATAGGTTTTTCAAAACTCGTGAATCAGCGGAAACCGCAAGATGTCCTTGAGCATATAGTCATAAATGAGCACGAAAAATATTATGCTGATGGGTCCAAGCGAGTTCAGCCGTGGACAGACAAACGCACGCACACACACACACACACTGACAGAGGTGGAAAATCTAAATCTAAATTGGGAGAAATGGACCCTCACAGTATCACTTCACTTTTGCTACAGCCTGAGGGGCCACTATGACAGAAATTGGCATCAATGGAAGAAAGTAATTTCCATCACAAAAATGAGAAGGAAAAGTGTTTTGTTTCAACAAGCACAATGCAAATATTAAAACGTCTTTTTATTTTCATCCCAAACAAGAGCTCTTTTTAAGTATTTTTGACCTGCAGCATTATTAGCTGAAACTTAGCGATCCACACAGAAGTTACACATTTGTACAGACATTACTGTACAGTCATAAAAACCTTGGACTCCTGGACATAAAAGCATCTCAAACAGTAGCATGTTTGCTCTAAAGACGTCCCATCTGGTGTGTGCAATGAAACTTACGTTTTTAATGATGTATTAAATAATGCAGTCAAAGAGCAGCCCGCTCTTGTGCCTGCTAACCCTCCACTGCAGATAAAATGATTTGTTTAATTCTTCCTGAGTATCGGAAGGGAAGCGGAGACGACCGGAGACTATGGGCTTATGATAAATGAAATAAGCTGAATGCATTTCCATTTAGAGCAGACGGAGATTCAAACGGACGATTCAATAAAAGTGACCCTTGGAGACCGGCCTCAGTGAAAATGGAGTCACCATTAATAAAAGAGGTTAACGTTCTTGAAGCAATTATGAGGAAACGCAATTGCAACGGTCCTAGCAAAGCATCATAATGCGATAAGGAGATGTGGAATATGCTGATATGATGGAAAATACGTTCTCAAGGTTACGAGAGAACATTAGGCAAAAGCCTGAGGAGAGAATAAAAGGAGAATGTAACCAAGTGGACTTCAGAAGAGTCAAAGATTAGCAAGGTGAGTCCCTGTGCAGGGAGCCAGATATAATTTCTTGTCATTAAAATACACATTATAGCCAAGAAATAAGCGAGTGCTGTTGATAACTGAACTCCATTTGTGCGGCTCTAATGGATCTTGTGGCACAGGTAAAAAATGTTTGCTGTTCATGAAGAATTAATTACCACCCACAACTGAGAAGACCGTGTGAGAGAAAAGCTACCAAACCACTGTGTCTTTTGTCGGTGAGGTTAGGCTTTTAACAGTGGCCCTTATCAAGAGTTCATTACGCCCTGTACACAGAAAGAGAGAGATTCCTCAAGGGTAATTCAGTCATGGCTCTGCTGTACAATGAGCTGCAATAATTTAAAGAAACCTGACAATTTATATGAGCTTCCCTTTTGGGTTTAAAAAAAAATAATATTTAGAAAATTGTATAAAATACTTGCCGCCGGAGAGTTTACAGCTCGTGCTTTTTCAGCAGACTGCACCTGCTATCGGCTAGGAATTATGACTCTTGTCCACTGGGAGCAAAGGAGTAAATCGGGAACGAAAAAGTTCACATAAAAGTAGTCCTTTTGACAGAAAACGTGATCTTTCGATGGTTGGCGTTCCATTCAGGCTTATTGGAACAGGACGTGGGGCATTGAGTTTTCCCTCAATTGGTACTAAGGGGCCATGAAATACAGCTCCACATTAAATGCAAACAAAAGTGTTTGCACATGCTTTTTAGTGTAACTCTAAAGTATTGCCAGCGGTGGCATATTCGGCAATTTACTAGTGAAGCACTGATTGTTTAGAACACATTGAGCGTTAACAGCAGAGAAGTGGAGAGTGCTGCATGAGTAGTTTCTTGGGACATGGTGATTAGTTATGGCACTTTTCTTTCTGGCAGTAACTGTGGGTCTCTATTGTAATCCAGTGTAACTGATGTGAATCCGAGCTGACTACAGCTGCCAACCTCCAAGAAGGAGAAAGCGGAAAACTTTGCACAGACACACCTGACAGAGCTGACAGATTCTTGGTTCAACATTACTTTTAAAAACTAACGGATATTTCATACATTCTGAAAGTGACTGTCTTTAGCAGCGTAAAAAAAAAAAAAAAAAAAACTGTTTCATATCATAAAAAAATAAATAATGTTAAAATAATAAAAATCCACAAAAAGCTTCAATGTTATGGTTGGTCAAATAGACTGCTGTGAGTAAGGTCCATTGAAGCCAATTTGCTTAGATTATTTGTGTATAAACAGGTTTGAGCAGTTGAATTATGGAAGTGTTAAGCAGATATTAGTGCTAATGCATTTTATAACTGGTATTATTTCCACTAAATTAAACCCGTGAGAAAAAAAAAATCATTTTGCAGGAGCAACCTCTGGCATATCCCGGCACCCCACCCCACCACTGCTTTAACAATCTATTTTTGTGAAGGGCCAACGATAACAAAGTGGATTATTTTTGCTCCAATTTACAATTGGACTGTGATGTACAGTACATTATGTACACTGCCATCGAGTCAAGTAGAGAGACAGGCGCCAGAGCAGCGGAAAACAAGGACACCACAGCATAGAGGACGAATTCCTCCACAGTTGGCTGTTTAATGGCTCAGGGCTCAGGCAAAACATCTGTTGAATGTATTACGATCTAAAACTGAGCCAATTACCAGAGAGAAACACAGCCCCTGGTCAGTCTGTCCTCGGCCCATTTCTGGTCAGCCGTTGATGACTGCGGCTTGCTTCCATCTTCCCCCTTCCTGCAGGCGTGATTGACTGAGTCTGGTCCAAGGACGGGGATGTGGAGAGCTACAGCGGCAATAAACAGCCAACCTGACTGACTCATGTTGTTTATAAAGGAATCCATGCAGGAGTGGGTGTGAGGAGGTGGACCTCTTTGTTTATGTGTGTGTGTGTGTGTGTGCGCTTTGTGTTTAATCTCTGGCAGCTATTTAACATCGACATATTCATATTCAGATATGTGCTTCCGAACGTTGGGGTGTTTTAAGGATCTTCCCTCTGTATAGGTGGCTTGATCTGGAAGGAGGAGGCAATTATTTCTGATTGGACACAGATAAAAGGCTTTGCTAAATGGGTATGTGCCAGGTCTGTTCTGCACTGTAGCTGGTGGTTCAGTGGCATCAATTTCTGGATTAAAATGATGGCAGGATGGTTTAGCGTTGCACATTTGTCAGAGTCACAATGGACAGTTAAAAAAAAAAGCATACAAATCAATGCAGCAGGGACCAGAGATATTGTCTTTTTTGTCTCACACATTCTTCTTCCTTGTCGAAACCTGATACCTACAGTACATTTCCCACAATGCAATCGACTCATATATTAAGTGAGAAGTAGGGTCATTTTCTCCTAGACTTCTATACAATCGGACTTCTTTTTGCATCCAGTGGAGTCACCCCCTGCTGGCCATTAGAACGTATGCAAGTTTAGAGCACTTCTGCGTTGGCTTCACAAACCCGAAGGTTTCCACTTGATTATAATGAATATTTAAGCCTCATCCACTCGAGGGATTTTAGGAGTTGCATCTCAAAAGGAAAGGTAAAATACATTAATAATTGAAACATTAACCTTACAGTGAAAACAACACAAAAAAAATAAGCTCAAGTAAAGGCCCACGAGGGAGTACTCTGCTGTTACAATACACCTCACTACACCTAGTGCTATTTAAATGTGTCATAGGCCATATTTTGATTAGTGGCTTAATGTTTTCTCTTCTGGTTAATGTTGTGACAGTGTTTCTCTTCATACTAGCCCAGCAGACCTCCGGGTGGCTTCCTTCGATACCTCGCTCTATTTCAGTCTCCGCAGGCTACTCCATTATTCTGACTGCGAAAATCTATACTAATACCATCATGGGAGTACAACGCCTCACTTTCTGTTTTTTGATGTGACACTGTCTCAATTTTATGCTCCAAAAATAAAATAAAAAGTAGAACAAAAATGAATCCAAGATGAGCTTCACTTGCCCACCACTGCGACCAAGAAAGATGTGCTTGTAGCCATTTGAAGTACACGAGCTGGCACCTGGTACTTTTGTGTCTTTACTGTACAAGTGGGTCTACAAGGCTACATTTAAAATTCCATCAATAAGAGCAAAGAAAAAAAAAATTGTCAAAACCTGCTGGTAAAATAAAACATATATTCTGCTCAAGAAAGAATTCAGGATACTTCCCCATACGGAGGACGTTATACTCCTGCTATTGCTATTACAGTGTTGAGTGAATATTTTCGCTACATCTCTAAACCCCCAACAGAAGTGATTTTATATTCTCTGAAGAAGAAGAAGAAGAAGAAAAACAGGAAGAAGAAGAAGAGGAAGAAGAAGAAAAAGAGGAAGAAGAGGAAGAAGAGGAAGAAGAGGAAGAAAAAGAAGAAGAAGAAGAAGAAGAAGAAGAAAAAGAGGAAGAAGAAGAAGAAGAAGAGGAAGAAGAAGAAGAAGAAGAAGAAGAAGAGGAAGAAGAAGAAGAAGAAGAAGAGGAAGAGGAAGAAGAAGAAGAAGAGGAAAAAGAGGAAGAAGAAGAAGA
>CALSBV010010214.1:9309258-9392383 GCA_943590825.1 Bovichtus diacanthus
GAAGAAGAAGAAGAAGAAGAGGAAGAAGAAGAAGAAGAAGAAGAAGAAGAGGAAGAAGAAGAGGAAGAAGAGGAATAAGAAGAAGAAGAAGAAGAAGAAGAAGAAGAAGAAGAAGAAGAAGAGGAAGAAGAAGAAGAAGAAGAAGAAGAAGAAGAAGAAGAAGAAGAAGAAGAGGAAGAAGAAGAAGTCTGAGTGGCTCAGTAAGTGTTCAGACTGGGTCAATACTGCAGGTAAGCACCTCCCATACTCCAGTGAAAATAAGATGGCGTGAAGTCATCAGTATGTGCAGCGAGGGTCAGCATGAGGCCTTTCTCACTCGTATTCACTGCTAACAGAAGAGCCATCTTTACCTCTGACTGATGGCATTATCTAACTAGTAAAAGGCCAGAACGCTACAAGAGTCGGTGACACTTACAGGATAATCAAAGCAACCTCTCTCATTTTGCAGTTAGACATGTTATGCACACAATAGGTGAATATGTAAGCAAGTATTTATAACTGCACTGGCAGGCTGCCCAGTCTTGGCCTATTACCTAATCATTTAATGTAACACGAGGCAGTGACTGCCCTACCGGGTGAGCAACAATCTCCTCGTTCCCTCACGGCGCCTCTGCTGGAATCCATTGACATTTCTTTGTTTATGTTCGTGCCGACACCACTATTGAACCGCGCACAACTTTCATGGGGGTGTCTGTCAACCATATCAAACTCAATTATTCCCAGCAAAGTCAGATACATTATGCCTCCACCAAAAAAGTAATTTCACACTAATTAAAAGCTGCAACAACAGATACTGCAATTCGCTATTGCAGACCCCTTCAATCCTGCCTGCAGCCCTGAGAATGTGATACAATGAGGTCAGTCGGAAGCTAAGCATGATGGTCACAATGGCCCTGTCTCCTGTTTTTTTCACAGGATAAAGTAACAAAACAGGAAGGGATGATATTAGGAAAATCTACACTATATGACAGTGTTTTTTTTGGGGGGGGGGGGTTTCACTGGGAATAGAGAGCACTCCTTTAAGTGCTAAGAGAAATAAACACACAGCAGCTGTTGGAGGCTATCGTGAGATAATTAAAACCCGCACAATACCTGTCTCTGCCCCATTAGGCTTTATGGCGAATGTTAAACTGCCAGATTATATTTAATGAAAATTGGGTTATCACTGCGGCCTGAAGAGGTGAGGAAAAAATTAGCGTGGGTTAGCGAATCACCTCACGGATGTGCATAGGAGGAAGGGTTAGCTCCTCTGCTTTCATCAAGGACTTGACTACTATGACACTGAACCCGTTGGGCTCCAGAAATCCTTTTATTTTGTTGTGCCAGCGGGACGCGGCCTCTTATCAAATCTCTCTTCCCACTGGACCTGTTATGGGGGATTTTCTCTGTGGGAAGCTTATTATTGACGGTTTTCTCATTTGAATAATTTTGCAATAACAAGAAAATGAATTTCCTGTGTCCCTCGCCTGGTAGCATTCGTGCAGCTAAAAAGTGTATCAGTGTTTTAATAGCTTGCCTGGGGTTGTTGTTGCATCACTTTTAACACAGGCTGGGAAACTATTTGAATGTTGTCTGCTTGAAGATTATCTTCTGCTAATAAGGGCATTTGTATTCCTCTGTCACAATGCTTTTATTTGCTCATTATTAAATGCATAGTTTTAAACGTGTCCCTTTTCGCTGTCTGTTTGATGCGATTTAATGCAGAGAGCAACTCTGCTCCTAACGCACAACATACATCTGTTAGCCTGCAGTAGCACAACACGCGGCACCAGATTAAATCTTAATCCTCGGGAATATCAAAAAGACCGTAAAACAGAGAAACATAAGTGTACGTATTATCAGCAAAATTATATATCCTAAAGTCTGATTATTATCACGGATGAAGTAACATGTAAGCGACATTTTTGCATGTGTGGGTAGTTGAATGTTGAATTTTTAAAATCTTAATCTCTATAGAAACTATAGAGTTGAAAAGTGTGAGGTGCTATTTTGGTTCCAGATGAAAAAATGAAATGTTCCCATAGACGATGTTACGTGACTGACAGTTGCCAGCAATTCTACGTCTTAAGGGAGAAGTAAAACTCAGTCCAAACGATCAACCACTGGGAGATATCTGGTGCTTTGATGATTAAAAAACGTGGAGGTATATGTTTGTGTACGCGTGCACTTCTACCAAGCAACGTTTAATTACCCAGCTTCAAATGCTGGTCGGGATCTTGAGTTCAAATTGGTTCCATTTGATTTTCTGGGTCAATTTTTTGGAGAATTTAGCAACTTTTGAGTTTTGTTCACACTGCGATGACTTAGCGTTTTGCATTTGCTACAACTCAAAACTTCAAATAATCAAAGGGGATGATCATTACATAAACCTATACAACTGTAACATTATCAGCGATATATATATATATATATATAAGATATAAACATATTGTTTCAAGAAAGATTTGATATGCAAATACAGAATGGGAAAAACACCAGCCATCCAGCACACTTCACAACTCTACGGCTGTAAAATAAAGGTAGTGGAGTAAAAACGGCAATATAGTACTGAAGACATTCTTCAAAATTGTTCTTAAGTACAGTGCTTTGGTAAGATATACTTTATTATGATCCACCACTACAGAAAAAACATTATCCTACGGTGGCGATACACCAAGAATATATCAAAGTAAAAGTACAGAGATAACTTTCTTTTCCTTCACAAAGGTAAACAGAGTAAAAAAAAAAAAAAAAAAAAGAAGATTTCCTTCAATTCAAGCAAACTGATGAATAAAATGACAGACAACCCAGTTGCGATCACCAATTACACTTATTGCAAAATCCCTGTCTTTGTCTTTTGTCCTCTCCAAATCAACTGATCTTGGTAGTTGAGATTATTTGAACAGAAAACACATGTCGCTAATTAACCAGATGAGAAATGTGGGTGTCAGAGAGCCGGCGCTGTCTTTGTTTGATCGTGCCTGTTCTCTTAGAAGCAGGTAGCACTACTACAGCAAGTACACTTGTTGTGGAGTTGTATTGGCTAATTAGATTTTATTCCTCCCTCCAAACACGGGGAAGTTGTTAGCAGACATCTCCTGTGTCCTCTCACTCCCGTAAAATCTCTCCAGACATTTTATTACTGATTCCTGTTTTTTTGCGATAACAAAAGAGAAATCATCTAAACAAGCAGAAAGCAGCTACAAACTTGACAAAGGTAATTTCAGGGCCTGTCAACACGCCAACTTGCCTGAGACGTTGCTGCAAACAACAATGAGTATCAAATCAGCACAAAGCGAGGGATAAGACTTGAGGTATATTATCATGACCTTCTGTTGGGTCTGTTTTCAGCGCTCAGCTGTTTGGGGAGACAGAGTGTACACAGAGATTTGCTGTCTGAGTGTTTACGTGGACTATTGACAAAGCCGCGGATGAAGAAGGTGTCCATTAAAACACCCCAGGCCCCGCTTGTGCCATCATTTACAGAGTCAAATAATTTATCTTTTTGATGAGAAAAGAGGACAAAATCAATTTGGTCAGAACAGCCAACACCAATAAGCCGAGGGAATTAACATTGTGCAAACTGTATGATATGTGGCGAGGGCAGAATAGCAATGTGTTTTCAACAGAGAGTGAAGAGAGTCTTGTAATAAGAAAAGTTCTGACCAGCAGGCAAACACAAAAGTAGGAGCCCTACATCAGGGGGACTCACTCACAGAAAGTTTCTTTAACATTTAGATATGTTTCCGCATTAGTAGTGATATTAGAAGAGAGTTAGCATAAATTACATCAGGGCCTTCAGAGAGTGCTTAGGCAACTTGACTTTTTTTTTTACATTTGGCCCAATTGTTATTGTTATTAATAGCACCTACTTGGCTGGTAGCAACAACAACATTTTTCAAAAATTATTCTAACATTAACTACATGTTTCTTTGTTAAAAAAAAAACTGAGCCAAGTTCAGGTTTGAGGATATGTTAAACATGTAAAAAAAAGTAGTGCAGGTAGCATGTCGACATTAGTAAATTCTGCAAAAGCTTAATTAAGATCTTTTTATGATGAAAATATTTTTTTGGAGGCTTATTTTTATTTTTGTTTTATTAGATCGTATTGACATTTAATGAAAATACAGTGACTGCACTAGCCAGGGGACTTTTCTGTGTCACGCGCCATGGACTGTATATAAGCAGTGGATGTGGCCACCATGACGTCACCTGTCTGTTTGTGGACTCCCCTTTAGAAGCCTCGAGTTTGGCATTATGGCCGTCGCCATCTTGGTTTTTTGGAACCAAACGTGACACGAGAGGGTGGAGCGAAGAACAACCGAACGCTGAACAAAACATTTTTAATGTAGGCGAACAAAATGTTACAATTAACTTAACCAAACTGGACGATAGTAACGACCTGGTACCACAAGGTAGCCACACCCTAAAGCTTACCCTACTTTATCTTCTATTTTACTCCATCATGCTGTATTGAAGAAGACTTGAAACTAGAGACTGAGACCATAAACTTGTTAGGAAAATGTTTACTGGGGTAATAAATCAAGTGAGAAGTAGGATGATTTTCTCATAGACTTCTATACAATCTCCTTTTTGCAGCCCACAACGAATGCAGGTTTACGGCCACCACAGTGGCTTCAATTGGCTTTGCAAATGTTTAAGGGGAAGTAAATGCATTCTGACAGATGTACAAGCAAATAAACAAGCTGCTCTACAGGGAATTCATAATCAATTCAACCGACAGACATTTTCAACAGGCTCATATACGCTATTTAGAGGTATTTTACACAGGGGTATTGTCTAGCTTTTACTCCAATTCAGCCCATTTAACAAGTGTTAATATTACAAGCCAACATTGCAGAAGGAATTATCTCTACACTCATGAATATTCCATCAGGGCTTAGGTAGAGGTTTTGGAACTATCTTACCCCAGATCTGACAACTCTTATCAGCCAAACTCTCTGCAAAAATTATAAACAACATCAGTAGCTTCGGAACAAAGAAGACTAAGACAGAAATATAACTTCAGAAAGAGTTGTTGCAAATTTTCTGTCAGCAAACGATATCAACAATGTATGATAAAATGTTTGAAGGCTTTCTGTATCAGCTTTCCTAAATACATCGACATCATTCATCACTGCAAGACAAAACAAGCTGAAGCTACTTCAGACAGACTTGGAGAGAGGCAGACTGACAGAGTTCTGACAGAAATCAGATAAAATTGCTGTCTTTTGTTGATTTTAACACATGTTAACATCTCAGCACAATTTCACAAGCTGTTAGTTGATAAATAATATAGCAACTCGCCAGATGGTTCCATTAAATAATATTATTATGATATGTGCTACTTCAGAGAACATAATAATGATAATAATAATAATACGAATAATGATAATAATAATACGAATAATGATAATAATAATAATAATAATAGGTAGTAACATAAACAATATAGAATAAAAAATTACACCTATAGATCAATCAAGGTAATTGAAAACACACAATGATTTAAGTAATTAAAAGGAAGATTTAAAGCCTTTGTAATCAATATTTTTATATTAACAATTGATCGTTACTACATGTATGTGAAAGCTGTCGCTTATAGTGACAACACACTGAGAATTAAGTCATGCTGTCATTTCTTTAGCGTCTTTTAGCTCATTGTTTTGGTTTTCCAGACCCAACTTTAGCATTTGGTTCACTCTTAATGCTCTGAGAGTTGATTTTAGACGCAGCAGGAAACTGCTTTTAGGGGAAAAGCTCTAAAAACGCATTGTATGCTACACGCCCAGCACCAAACGGTACGTTGGTATTTGTTGTTTTGGGTAAAATGTCTCAGCGACTATTAGAATTTTGGCACAAACATTCATGTTCCTCACAGGATGAATTGTTATAACCTTTTTTTTTTTCTATTGCCATCCTTAAGTCAAAATACTTTGGTTTATAAATATCCGCAAAACAAATGTGTGTTTGGTGCTATTTACTTAATGCTAACAAGCTAAACTAAGATGGTGGACATGATACCTGCTAAACATCAGCATGTTAGCATTGTCACCGTGAACATGTTGCCTTGCTAGCATTAGCAATAGGTAGCATGCTATATGCATTGCAATATTTCTAATAAATACCTATATTTTAATCTTAATCTTCGCCCAACATTCAATGAAAACATATGAAACCATATGGGATGTTGTTGAAATCAAGTGGCATTTAGTTATGGCCCAGAGTGCACAAAAGCATCAAAGCTGTTGAATTGAACTCAAAAAGAAAGCCATTTTTAACTGATGGAGAGAAGATTTCTGTAGTTCTTGTTTATGATTCTGTGTATAGAAACAGAAAGCCGCGCCAGCGTTGGTTGAAAATCCAATAGTTTCCCAACGTGTGGGAATATCCGGCTGCTCTGACCAGAAACCTGCTATTCCAACAAGGCTGAGTGCTTTCTTCCAAGCCGCTGAATTCTGTATCACACGCGTTTATGCTGCCAGCACACAAAGAGCACGCCAACTAATTCCACCCGAGACCAGTGCAACTCTTACTCTGATAACACGGGTGATTGATTATTGAACCAAGCTCGAGCCACATACCTCGCTCTATAGTGGATCATACATTTCCAACTGATGGCTTTAACCTCACTGTTCATGGAGAAGTGAGAAAGCGAGAGAGTTAAATAGCGGTATGACTTGGTAAAGGGGGGGTGAGGTGGGTGCCTAATGCATGTGGATGAGACTTGAGTTAAACGTGCGGCGGCACAGACAGTGAAAGTGGGGTTTCCCTAACACATTTTGACGAGGTTTGAATGACAAGGCCCGAGATAAATGTAACGACCTCATGTCACAATGAAATATCTGGTGTCGCCTCCACAACCTCCGAACCCATGATTTGCGGCGCCACAAGGTCATGATGGTGATATATCTGCCCGCCAGCTTTACTGGTTCTTGTCCACGCCATCATTCAGAGGTTGAACCGCCGAGCAGCCGTAAGACATAGTGGGCGATAAACCTGATGCTTCCGTCTTCGTGGTCAAAATGACAGAGATCTGCACTTTCGTGTGGCGGACATCTGAAGAGGGACATCTGTTCAACAAAATATATGGATAAAAGACAAGCTGTGGCGCCCTCGCTCTGTAAAGCAAAGTTTCATATGGCCATTAGACGTTGATCTTTCCTCATGGTTGCTGTAACATTTTGATTTGACGGAATCACTCACGAAAAGGTCAGGGGATCACCAAAATCATTCGTAATCATCCACTATCGGGACCACAGCCACATTTTATGTCACTCTCGACAGTGGTTGTCGAAATATTGGGCTTTGGCCCAGAGCTGGACCGACCCACCTTGCCATCTTTAAAGAATAATTACTTTTTATGACAACGTTGGTCTCATTTTGGTCGCCATTCCTGTCTTACGCATGTGATTCACATCCAGCCGTCAGTTCCGCAATACTCGAAGACGAAGAGTTCGAGGACACAACGCACAATTTGAAAAAAAGTTCAAGAAATCAGCTTTAAAAATGTTTTGTAAGAAAGCAGTCAGACATTTAGACAAACAAACCTCCTGGTGAGACATTGTAAACATCCATCAGACTTTACAGACGGACTTCCTGGATCAACCTTGACCTACTCTACTTACTAGTTAGTAATGTGGCCTCGTTGTCCACTTGTACTTTAGTTAGTACTTTGTTATCAATTGTGACGAATCAGAGTCTTATTTTAAACTTTGACGTCAGCAGGGCAAACATCTCTGCACCGTGCAGTTGTTCTTAAACTGCCATAAAGCCGCAATTTGTGGAGGTGAGAAAATATTTTTACTTCTCTCTCTAGCCTTCTTTTTTCCATATTTACACGGCTTCTTCTATCGCTTTTCGTGTGAATAATCAAGCGCGGCGCTATGAATGCCTTGCAAGAGGGACAGTCTGAGAGTGTGCGTGTTTATCCCCATATTTAAGCGATAACTCCTTTAAGTGTGGCTTTAGGATCACGTATAAACCCTTTTGATTCCCGACAAGGTCAGATTAACCCTTGTGGGAACTAGTCTTTTAAAGCAAAACCTGACCCTCACTGCTTTGGTTTGCATGTAGTTTATATTGTGCAAGTTAAATATCAACTAAAAAAACGTTTTTATCATGTAGTCCAGTTAGTCAACACACCAAAGACGGTTTTATCTCAGTTTCACAGTGAAAGCAGGTCGCAGCTATAGATGATATTCCTCTTTCATTTAACATTTTATCCACACCGACAGCTGACACTTTGGGAAAACACACTTCTGCATTCTGTGTCCATCTCATGGTGTAGGGAAGACAGCATATCCAATTAAAGCCAAACATAGATGACAAGTGCATCAGTGTACCCCAGTGGAACTAAATCAACTAACATGCATAAAGAGCAGCTGGTTTGTCCAACTGCAGTTCAGTATCGTCCTTGTTGAGCCCAGCGGCCGGCTTCCTTAAAAACCCTGGCTATTACTTAAAAGGTTGGCACTGGCAGAGCGTTCTTTTAATATGCTTTTGATCCTGCGCCCCTCAAGAAAGTCTTTACAATTCTAAAAGCAGGCAAATAGTGATGTCTGTCCTACTCTTAATGAGCGCACCACAGACATTATTCTCTTATGAATATTGCTCTCAGGCTGCTTGACCTGTGCAAAACAACGGCGTGGTACTCAGTCACAGAGTGATGGTAATGAGCAAATTTAATCACAGCTTTCGGCCTTTCACAGAACACGTGACGTACATTTTAAAATGATCTGCAGGAATAGCCTTGGAGGAGGCATGAGGACTTTAAGTGGAATACCACAAAACCTGAAATAAACCGAAATCATATTCCGATAGGCCCTCTGGATGCCCACACAGTATTTGTAAGTATGACTACAACAATCCCCCCAGAGCCAGAAAATTTTGAAACAAATGTCTGTGTCATGCTAATGTGCAATCTGGTGCTGCTCCGCAAACAATGAATACAGATTTACACATTAAAATGCGAGGAGTCAGTACCCTTTTGGTTTTAGTTGCGAGTTTATGCAAATGTCAGCCCACATTATTAAAGGTTTTGCACATTATCACTCCCAGACAATGGTCATTTTCTATCTATAAAATATGAGGCATTGCATTGTGGGATTGTTAGCACAATGTCCATGCCATGGACACATACTTTTATATCACACTGTGGGAATTTTTGAGAGCAGAAATGTTCCCACTCGGAATTCCGACACTCAAATAAAATGGGCTCACAGCTTTCCTCAATTATTTCGTTATTAGCGACATTTCGGGCGTCCCCATTTCAAAATAAATTTGAATTATCCGGTTTCTGGACTGTAAAGTTTAGCAAAGTTGGTCTTCACGGTTGGTCTTCACATTAGTGTACTCACAATGACCAAGGTTACACAGGTGTAAAATCAAGTTTAAGCAGGTGTGCATGGTTACAGTCACCAGAACTGTGTCAGAAACATAAATTGTAGTTTATATTGTAGATATTGTAGAAATACATTTACACTGAACTTGGACATTGGACTGTTTTTCCTAATCCGCTGCAAGGGTCTAAGGACTGTATATGATATATAAAGAAAATGTGATTGAAGGAAATAGAGGATTCAAATTCAATTTATTGTCACACATGGACACAGAACACTGCATTTTACCCATCCTAGTATTAGGAGCCGTGAGCAGCTACTATAGAGCAGCGTGGGGGTCCGGGGAGTTGCTCATCATTACATTACACTACATTACACTACAGGACATTTAGCAGACGCTCTTATCCAGAGCGACTTACAGTGAACTAACTACAGGGACAGTCCCCTGGAGCAACAAGGGGTTAGGTGCCCAGGGGCCCAGGCGCCCAGGGGCCCGGGGGCCCAGGTGCCCGGGGGCCCAGGGGCCCAGGTGCCCAGGGGCTCCATGGTGACAGCCTGGTTCAAACTCACAAACGTCTGGTGTTCTATTTGAAAGCCTGCCCACGGGACGACCATCAGCCCAGGACTCCTCGGAGGTGCCCAGGTACCAGTCAACGCGTCGTACTTGGTCTGAAAATGACTTGAACCGGCGATCCTCCAGTGACCGTCCTCACTGACCGTCTCCCATGATGCAACAGTATGATGCAGCATATAATTTATAAACTAATTATTTCATATTTCACAAACTAATGATAAAATAACATAAAAGATAGAATTACTAATAACAAGTAAACAGTATAAATAATCATTTCATTGTTTAACAGTAAAACAACTATTAACTAAAGTTTAATTAACTATCAATTTACCATTTTTTTAATGATGGTTATTAAAAGGTGTTACCAAATTGGGTAATGACATGATGAGTCAAAACACAGAAAAGGGATAAAGAAGACACAGTTATGAGATATGGTCCCTTATTCTTTTGGAAAGCAATGTGCTTCTGTATCATATACACTATGAGGAGTAACAGTAAAAGGCCAATGCATCATTGATGCACGGAGTTATAAACAAGTACCGGAGGTGCTTTTTTGTTAATTGGGCCTTAAATCAAAGGCCTTACATTGAATAAAGCTACATATCTAGAGGGTGGATAAGTAAAATGATTCAACAGCCAACAATAAATAGACACCATAAAAGTGGCAGAAAACCGCGAGGCTCTAGCCAATTTGAATGATGGGAGTAACATGAGAACAGGGACTCTTGGAGCCAGCCGTGACAGTTCACACTTATTTTCCTTCAGAGTGTTATATTTCAAGATAATTTCCACCTCTCTCCCTCCAGCTCATCCGCACATTTGCATATCCTATTGCACAAAGTTTGGCAGCCGCTGACAGCCTTCTAATTCTGTTGTGAAACATCTCTGTCTGAATCAAATGTGTGTTTTCTCCAAAGCTGAGCGCTGGCACAACGCACAGTAAGTGGGAGACTCTTATATCACCAAATAACACTGCCATTGACTCATATGCAGAATGATCAACAGCAGTCAGGCATTCTGAAGATTAAAAAAGAGCGACAATGTCGGTGTCTTGTAGGAAGCAAGCAGCGTGCGGGAGGACAATAGATGAGCTTGTCCTCATTAGGAGGCTTGGTTTTCAGTTCTGACACACCTAAAGAGCGACTAAATAATAATAAGGATTCAGTACAATCATGAAAAGTGAATCGAGTAATATTTTACTGACTCTTTGCACGAAATGGACGTAATTTATTAGTGTTTTTTTTACTGCAAGTGCTGCCAATGAAGTGATTCTGATTACCTCGATTGCTGCTAAGATTTATCATTTTTGAAACAGGCCGTGCTGGCCCGGCCCGGCACTGTGTTTATTCTGGAAACGCTCCACACACTCAGGCGAAGGAGCTATCCACCCCGTTGGTCTCAGGTGCATAGAGCCCGATACAAACAGGTGGACATTGCTTGAGCCTTTGAAAGACGGAGGGAGCTTCAGGCTCTTGTGATGTGGAGTGGAAATGTAGCTAACGTCATTCACATAAGCTAAAGATCTAAAAGCCAAAGAGTTTTACAAACTTACATTTTGTTTTATCCTGCTAGTGTTTTTGCTAATGCTATATATGTACATATACAGGAATTGTATGAAACTCTATACGCTAGCGTGCTAACTTGAGCTTTGACTCCTGGCTCAAGCAGCGTGGCAGTCATTTCAGTTTTGTTTTTTTTAAATATCATCTTAAATTACGAGAAGAGGATTTAAATATTGTAGTTGATCAAATGCTATTCAAACAAGTTATTCAGCTCAGGTCTGATGTTAACCAGCTGGAGTCTGGATAAAACCGCAGTTTCAGTTTTCTTCTCAGTGTGGTAGTGAAAGACAACTCAAGTTGATTATATGGAAACATTACGGCCATTTCTGCACAGTTCTTTGTATTTTGTATGTATAAGTAGCTACATACTTCTGAGACATTACACCTCGCAACAAAAAAAAATAAAAAAATTTTAAAATAATGTATAAAAACGATATCATAGCCGTTTTGAAGAACTGAAAATAAAATGAAATTAGCAAACGCAGTCTGAAATCTAACTCAAGATGTAATTGAAAAAGTGTCTGGGTGAATAAATGGAGAGATCAAGAGGTCGCTGAGTGGTCTGATGAACATGAAAATGATGTGAATCATGTGCTACGGAGATGCCTTCAGTCACCACAGGACTTATCTCTACAGCATAAGCCACTGAAACTTAAGAACTCCTATAAAATGGGAGAAAAAATAAAGATAAGATTAAAAAAAATAATGCACTGAAAGTACAAACAGCCCGAGCAAACACAGAAATGTGGAAAGTTTCCGGGCGACACCAAAAGCCCAGGAACTGTGTGATTTGAAGGCAGCCATCGCATGCCCCCTGACTGTTATTGTTTGATTTTAATTTAACTGATTTGTGGTCTTCATTGCATGTAAATGCCTCCTGCAAATATCCACTGCCTTATTTGAATACGAATATTGTTGTTTTTTTTTGTTGTTGTGCCGCTTATTTAAATCTTTTTCGTAACTAATCTAGTGAACTGTGTGGACGGCTGTCTGCCGTGTTGACTAATTATGTAAATCCAACGCTTAGTTCATCAGAAGTTCAGGGAGAATTGGCAGGGGAGAGCGAGATAATTTGAAATCATTCATTTTATCAGTCATTTGCATTTCATTTAAGGTCTCCAACATGACCCGTTAACTTTCCCGTCACTGGGATGAAACATGATTCGCTCATGATGCCAGGATTAATACCCATGCTCCCAGATCAGCCTCGCATTTCTTCATCTTCTCATTTCATTGATTTCGTGTGAATGCTCGGCTAACAACAGGTAGCTTTTACATTTACAAATAAAGTTACACATAAAAGTATAAAAAGCTGATTTACCCGAAGACGCCACAACAAATATAAGTGTAGGCCTGCCGCACACGTGTGCATGCAGTATAGTATAATCTAGAGCGTTATGGCTGTGATTGATCGTCCCAAAGAGTAACAGTATCATTCACAGCAGGCGACATGTTTATTGTTGCTTTGTTTCACAGCGAGTCCACAGATTCACAATTCATTCATAAAGTACATGTCTGTGCCATGTCAGCTGGCTCTAAATTTAGGTTCAATGCTGCTATATAATCTAAACAAATGGTACAAGGCGCCTTCAATTGAGCATCATGGGGGCTTGAAAAGTCATGTTTTTACTTTAATATTTCACTTTTCGGCTGCACTCCATCAACCCGCTGCCAGCTGTGAGAGAAAGGGTGAGTGAGGAAATTGAAGGCAAAGGCTGTTATATGTAAGAATCCCCACACCACACTTCCTGATTTATTTTGTTTGCTCTCCCTCGACTCTTTTCCCTCGCTTAGCTCCCCTTTCCCGCTCACTCATTCTCCCTCTCTCAATGTCTTTCTCGCTCTCCCTTCACAATTATCTCTTATAGCCTGTGAGGTGATTAATGGGTTTCATTTGACGTCCTCTCCTACCCTTCGCCGAGCACCAACAAATAAAACCAGGGCCCAACACACAAATTGTCCCTCAGAAGAGCCGTAAAACTGGGGGAAATACGGGGGCTGCAAAGACAATGAAGCAGAGAGATCTGGCCTTTGGAAAGAAAAACATTTGCTGAGGAACGGCCTGGAACGGTTTCCTCTGTAGCCTCTCTCCCCAGAGAATGTGCCCTACTGCTAATCTACAGTTATTGCTACTGCCGACGGCAGTCTCCAAATTAAAGGAGGGAGGGGGATGAAAAACACTTAGACCTTATCATCTCTCCACTACTCGCTGTAACACTTTTTATGTGTTACAGAGAAGCCTTGCAGGTGGTGTTATTTGACTCGCCATTGGCCTAAGATTTCTGAATGAGTTTATCGATCAAAGTAGGTTTCCTTTTATTTTTTGGTCAATGGTTGCTGGAGGAGCATTTTTTTTTTTTTGGATTGTTTTGATTCTTTGGATTTGGGAATACCACTTATCACCACCTCAGACAGGTACTCAGGCCAGACAAGTACAAATGTAGGCAAAGAGAAGTTCTGAAATTCAAATGTCCAGCCACCAGACTCACATATACTGTGATGTGCCTGAAGTCTAAGCTTGAGGGAGCACACGTGTTATAAGGACTTCTAAGACCTAAGATTGGTGTCAGGATTTTAACTGATGCCACTATTTTTATAAGTGAGAAAATTGGCACGTTGGAATTTGTCCCACAACTTAAATATACATGAAAAAAATAAAAGAAAGTAATGTCAATAAATGTGTAAAATAAATAAATTTGTGTTATATGTAGCTATACGTTTCGGTCCAGACTGAAAGCCACTATTATCAGGTCCCGCTCGTTAGATGTTTTGTGTTGTGTTTGTACTTCCTGTTTTATTTTGTTAACTGCATGTTCCCTCTCTGTCTGTTGTTTCTACTTCCTGTCCCCAGCTGTCTCCACTCTGTTCGTTAGTGTCTCCACCTGTGCCTCGTTGTCCCCTCCCACTTCCTGGTGTATATAGTCTGTGTGTTGTCTGTCCCTGGTTGCCAGTTTGTCTTCGTACTTTATGTCAAGATTTCCAGCGTTTATCCAGTTTTCCGAGTTCCCGATTCCCCGGCTTCCTCGACCCTGTTTCCGTGACCTGACTCCGTCTTCGCCTGATCCCTACCTGTTGTTCTGCTACGCTGAGGACCTACCTGTGCATCCACCTTGTTTCCGTGACTCGACTCTGCCCTTGGACTTCCCCTGTATATTTGTATGTCCTGCTGTATTTCTACTTTACCCAGTAAAGTACACCATCATCATCACCATTCTGTCTCTGAGTCGTACTATTGAGTCTCTCTCTCCGTGTGTACTGGTCGTACCGTTACAACTTGGTAAACACATTCATGGTCCCCAGAGGATGAGTGCTACTAACTTTGGTGATCTACTAACTTTCCCTCTACCCCCACCAGTAGGTAAATATTTTCACTAATCCTATAAAATATGGAATATCTCCTCTACTTTATGGATTGGCAATGTGTTTGGTACAGACATTCAAGGTTCCCACATGCTGTATCCTACTGACTTTAGTGTTTCCAGTGTACCATGGAATTGGGTACACACACCTTCACGTCCCCCTCAGGATGATTGGCAGCCTAATCATTGTGGTGATCCTTTGACTTTGCAAAACTGAGTACTTTTCCATCAGTATCTGCTGTACTTTGTGTTAAGAGCTAATTAACAGATGTTTGCTTTGACACTAAACTAAGATAAACATGCTAAACATTACATCTGCTTAACATTAGCATGTTAACATTGCCTTTGTGAGCATGCTGACATTAGCACTTAGCTAAAGTACAGCCTCACAGAGCCGCATGTCAACTCTTAGTCTTGTGTTTGTCAAACAATTATTTCCAATTTGATGCTAAACTCATTGGTATCTTATATTCATATTAAAAACATGTAGCATTGCCACATGGACAAGACCTTCCTGATAAAATGTAATGCAGGAAGTCTGCATGAGGCCACTTACAGACTTTATAAAGTCTATTTAAGCATATGATCACAACCCTAAGCATTTATTTCCCTTTACATTGTTAGACTGAGGTGGGCTTTTACTTCTTGCTCTAGGCCATTTTCAGCAGTCTTATCCATGAGGCATGGTGGGAAATGCCAGCCAATGACATTCAGCTCAGTAAAGGGTACATCAGTCCATCTGGTTTGCAGTTTGCAGCTGTCTGACCACTTACCAAACCCTGTCTGGGCATCATTACCGTATGTTCCCCATCCTTCTGACAACTGGACCCTATGTGAGACAAATACAAAGGCAGCCCTGAGGTCATCCAAGAGTAGAAGTACCAGAGAGGAAAAGGACAAAACTAATGTTACTGTGAGACACGCTCACTGCTAACACCCTACTAGGGTGATGTAAATGTCCTAGCATGCCATTACCATCATCAGTACATGCATGCAGCATGACATTTAAGTCATAACCACAGGCTTTTCATAATTCAAAGTCTTTTTTTTTCCCTGTACGGAGGATCAAACAGGGCAGTGGAGTCACGCAGCCTCCTTAAAGTTACAAATATTCAGTTGCCAATTAGCAAATGGTGAAATCTAACCCACACACCCCACAAGGTATTCAGCAGAAGTGGATCTTGAATCAGCAAAGTGCCAGGGTACACCACAGTGTTTTACATTAACAAGGAAACTAAAGCAATGTGTAAGTAAGGGAAGATATAAATCATTCAAATCACCTGTCTTGAAGCCTTGAAGGAATTTATCGCCGAGCGTGGAATGAGAAGGTGGGCAGTGGCAGCGGGGGTGTCTGAGTGAGCTTTATAAGCCTCTCAATAAACATATGAATAATTTTGGGAGAGTCGTAAGGAGCCGCCCGCACTCTTGATCCTAAATCGATGCATTGAGGATAAATGAAATGCCACCAGAGAGGGGAATGAGTAAGCAGAGGAAGGAGCTGAACTGAGGTGATATTACAAGGTGATTAAAACAGTGTCTCTGTAAATTGCTACGCTGGGAGGCTGGCGAACAATGAGGAACAGGGGTGTAAAAGAAAAAAGGCAGGAGGCTATCTTTTAGCCCTGATTTGTCGAGGAAGCTCTTTTTTTTTTATTTTTTTTTTTTTAGAATGTGCCGATTTCAGCTTTTACATTGTAGTATTTGTAAAGCGTCTGGTAAAAAAAAAAAAAAGTGTCGTACATGCTGCTGGACTCGTGCGTCAGCACAATTGTGACTCCAACTGGTTCCTTTGAACATAATACTCAAACACTTTTTAGGCATTTATCCAAATTTTCCAGCCCCTTGACAAGAAGTACACACAGCTTAGTGAAGTGAGTATTAATGCTAAACAGTGATATAAAAACTGAGCCTATAGTACTTCTATGCTTTTATACAGTATATGCTCAGGCTTAACCATGACAAATTGCTATTAAGTGCTGTCATTGTTCTGTCAGGACTCTGATGCGCCATATTGAGAGGAAGAACGTTTGGCTCCTGCCTTACACTGGATTAAACTAATCTGATTTGAGCCTGCGATGAATCTTATTGGATTTGTACAGCAATGCCATAACCCGCTGAGGCTGGGGAGTGCTAAAGAGAAAAATAGGTGTGGAGATGAGGGGCAAGACGAGATCAAGCAAATAACACAACCTCAAATGCATCCCCTTGAAATCCAAAACGACTGAATGTGCGTTAAAATCTGCATTTACTCATGAGACAGAACGGGGGCATTAGGACAGAAAAAGCTAATTATTATGTTCGCACAGCAAAATCCTTTGAATTGCACATGAAAGCAAGTAAAACCTATTAACTGCCTCATAATACGCTGGTGGCACACAAGCTCTTATCAAAACACACTGTTATTCAGCCCCTGGCAGACAATAGTAATGGCATGGTATGGCTGGATATGTTACCAGGATGATTGCTGCTTTTGCTTCAAGGGTCCTGTTCTTTCCAAATGTCATATTTGCTTAGCTTGAGAAGAGAAAAGAAAAGTTCATAGCCTGAGTGTCCTTAATCCATTGGCTGGCGTTTTTTTTTTTGCGCTCAGCGGCAAAGTGATTTACACCATCCTGGTAGTGCAGCCCGAGTAGTAATACCATCAATTTGCCCTAATTCAGTTTCAGTGACAAACCTCTCACACTGGGAAAACCCATTCCCTCTGATCACCTCACTGCTTAAGAGGCCAGAAGTTAGGAGTGTGGGTTTGTAGCAGAAAGCCCAGTGTCCCAACGTGATGATGCCACTTTGGGACCGCCATTTTAAACCAGATTACTGTCAAAAGCTTGAAAAAACAAGCAGGTACGACAATATTTGGCACCATAGGGATTCCAATAGATGTCCAGAACTATGCAGTGAAAAGAATGTTGTCCATGTCGACTTAAAAACTGAGGTTCAAAGACACCTAACTTAATAACTTAATGGCTGTTCTGGTGCTTTCGATGATATCACATGATCCTCCCCATCAGCCTGGTCTCCTAAAAATGACACTGTAAATTACGCTTTGAGAGAAAAGTATTTTCTCCCGGATTAAATTTTGTTTTTGACGTATCACAAATACGGTTTTTAATAAGTCTACAGAAGTCTTGCCGAAGATGGATGAGAGTGTCAAACATACTCAGGACTTACACTCAGGACGCTAGTGTCCATGTTCCAAACCAAAAGTCAAGTACACTTGTTTTAACTTACGTCCGTAACTTGAATAACGTAGCAAACATACTTATTTTAAGACAAACCATGATCTTTTACTAAACCTAACCAAGTACTTCTGTTGCCTAAACATAATCCAGTAGTCTTGTTGCATTTTTGCTTTGTTTTGTTTCAATTTACGGCATTAACCACGGGTTTAAAACGGGAGAACGTGCGCTTTGTAGGGTTGCTGTGTGTGTTCTTGTGTGTAAAAAGTCACAAGAAACGCTTCAAACAAATGCTGCAGTTTGTCTACAAAGATGCCCAAGTACCTTTTCACATACAAATTGTTCCCAGCTAAGCATTAAACAGCCATTTCCAAGATATGCAACTACTTCCTACAATAACTTCTTAAAGCTTTAGTGCCTAGAAATGTATTTCCCTTAATGTTGGTAATATCTCTCTATTGTCTGGACCGATTTCTGTAAGTTAAAGCCAGTCCTTTATCGACTTTCCTCCCGGAAAGCCAACTACTGGTACTCTGTGTCCACTTCTGCTCTTTCCCTCTCCCTCCATAGATATCTCATCTTAATAACAAAGCCAACCATGTGTGATATTGGCTGTGCTGGCTTTCCAATGCCCACGATCCAGCCACTGCACTGCAGCCGTATTTTGCTTCACCAATAGCGAGGAAACCATTGGTTATTCTAGCCCACATTTTCTTCCAAGAGGACGGCATTTCTCTCGGTGACAGGGCCGCAGAAGTGACTAGGAATAAACCAAATGACCCTGGTGGTCATGCTCTGTCTCTGAAGATGGAGGTGAGGAGCTTGTCTTGCTGCGTCCTGAGGATCATGCTGTACTTTATTAAAGAAGAAATGTTTGACCTTCTAATATGTAGTTTGGCCTTTCTTTCTCAACAAGGTGCAATGAGGAATTCAAGCTCAAGCTCCCGAAAAAAAAGGCTGACGTTATATGCATAGAAGCGTTTCTTATTCCTCCAGGTACAATAAGATGATCAATGAGAGACCCTTCTGTCAGGGCTGAATTTGCTCCGGGCATCCAGACAGTGCTCCTCCCTCCAGGCTTTTATCTATTCTCTCTGTGCAGCATTTGTTACAACAACTTTCTCTCCCGACTTAGACACGACGGAAAATGTTCTGCACATGTGTGATCTGTGAAACGGAACATGGTAGGGTCTCTGGTCGATGGCGGTGGCGGAAGTGCAATCAATTAGAGCATTCTTTCCTCCGCGGCGCAGCTACTGCCGAGTGTATGCTTCATTTCTATCACTGTTGTGCTTGTTTCCATAGCAATGACTCCCGTGCTCCCACACTCTCTACTTCCAGGTAGGCACTGCCTGGGTGACAATGCTTCACTGAAGACTTTCTCATCATTACAGCTCCTCTGCTAGACTAAAGAGAGATATTCTAGCAGCAAGTCAATTGTCCTTGAGTGTGCTCCAGTAAATTTTCATTGATATCTGGTTGGAAGTCAGGAGTTAAAATTCAACATAGCAGAGTGGTTTTATACTTATGTCTCTCTGTGTTAAGATGAATAAAAAGAGTCGAAGAGGAAAAGGACTGGCATGGATTCATTTTTTTTACTCATGATGAATATAAAGGGGAAATGAGAAAGATCTGATCAAGCACATCATTGGATTTCAATATCTACATTTCTTATTTCACAGATTTTAAAAGTATGCTGTCATGGGATACTTTGGCAACTTCTTGGCTCAGAAAGAATGTGTTTTGGCCAGAATTTAGCTCCCATCGCGAACACAAATTGAACATTTCTTCAAGGTCAGCGCCTCCACATTTCACTGCACCCTCCTTCCACCGACTCTGCTGACGTTGCTCAAATCCTAACTGATTTATCTGGCTGCCTTTGTATGATTCAACAAAATGACAAAATATATGAGTCACGCACAGCTGGAGCAGGAGAGACATGCTGCTACATACCACAGCCTCTAAAGCCATGCATTACGACAATAAGTCCATGATAGGGGCTTTGGCAACGTGACTCATTTTTCTCTTGGACAATCATTTTCATTTGTGCATGGAAAATCCTTGCAGCCACAATGCACAGGGATAAGGTTCTTGCAGAAAGTCAATTAACAAATCGAGCCTGATTTAATGTTCTCTCCACCATCTAATCATGCAAAACACTCAAGCGCTGTGGTGATTTATCACGCGCCAATCTTTCCCACTTCCAGCGAGGACCACACAGCGTGTGAAATGGATGGAGTCACTTTGTTGTTTTTCCGCTTCTTCGCTTATTCCAGGCATATGTCCGTGGCCATCCATAGATGCCAAATGAAAGAACCCCAGTCTGTTTTCTTTGGAGAGCATATGCTGGTGGCTCAAAGACAAAAAAAAAAGTAATTGTATGTGTCTCCTCAATATCAACTTTTCCTTTTTCCTCGTTTTTTTTTTGCACTCATTGTAATAAACTTAATTCCATCCTGAGGAGCCACTTTGCTAAAAAAAAAAATGTTGCGTGCATCATCAAATTTGCAACTCGAGCGTGTCAGTCTGAACTTGTTTGCCTCCTCGGCTGACACGTGAAGAAGAAATGGTGTGACTTTACCGCGGCTGTGTGAAAACACACGCGAGAGTTGAAAGTAGCGTATCAAGTCGAGAGTAGTTGTTACAGACAGGCGGAGCAGGTGAACAGATACATTTTTATAAGTGTGCAATTCCTCCTCTCCTCCTTCAGCATTCATCTTTAAGCTATCTGCCAAGACATAAACTGACAGTTTTCTTTCAAGCATCTCCTCCTGCACTCTTGTGGAGCACCATAAAAGTACATTTTTGTTTTCCTTTCCACGCCAAATATGACATGTAAACAAAGGTGAACGTGAGTTTAAAAACCTGCTACTTGTCATTGAACTGTGAAGATGTGTGACATTTCCTTGAAAATACTTGAGAGGCGCTGGCCAAGGGCCCAGTGTGCTGACAGGGAGCCTTTGTCTGTTTCTGTGTGTGTGTGTGTGTGTGTGTGGGGGGGGGGCTGTATTTAATAAGACAGAATAAGTGCATGTCCAGCTTGCTGGTGAGTGTCGAGTATCACAGCTCTTGACGGCAGAGGATCAATGCAGGATCCTCATCTTCACACTCAAAACAAAGTTCCCTGCTCACGCTTTGTTCATCCTTTTATCTGCCTCACTCACAGACCCTGGAAGCAAATTATGTGGCAGAAATAATGTCAATGATATCAGAATCAGCCAAAACGAACATTTTACACCTTCAATAACATGTTAAATGAACGTTAAAAATAAGTAGTAGACCTTATTTCCTGCTTGAAATGTGTCCTGATGTCATCAGTAAAGTAGCCTATTACCATTTTTTAGGAAAATCCTCTTTTCTTCAATATAACTGTAAAATTGACTGCGTAGGTCGATTTTTTACAAATCCGATTTAAAGCCGATTTAGCAAATTACTATCGCACTTCCATAACGTTGGCAGAATTGCAAGAGACAATCAATGCATGAAAATGCTGAGATATCCTGACTTTTAGTCTTTAATGTAGGATAAGATCCAAAAACATTGGCTGATGCACTTCTCACAATGCAGCTTTAATTCAAGCTCCGAGGAACTTGGACTACGCACTGTGAGGCAACTTCTGGTATCGAGGCGTAACACTCTGCAGCACCACAAACACCCAGAACTTAATCTTTGTACAATCAGAATTTGATCCAATACAATTCTCAAAGAGTCGTATAAATGGATGATTTAAATTTAGCTTTTAGTGTGATGGCGCTGGGAGACAATTTTCTCAAAACCGATAAAACTCCTCAAGAGTCACTGTGGACATGTCCTTTTTTTTTTTTTTACAAAGGCTGAATATTACTCTTCACATATAATCCTCAAACTTTCATGAATCTGTTTCTTCTCCCTGTATCCGCTCCTCTCTCTCTCTCTCTCTCTCTCTCTCTCATATCTGTGTTTCATCTCTGTGTTTTTATGTGTTTCTCAGGCCCTGCTGTACCACACCAGTCCACTACAGTTTCACCTGACTGCACCAGTCATCAGCCAACTCCCCGCACAGCTGTTGCTCACATGCTGCTTAGCTCCTCCGTAGATCAGTCATATGCACTGGCCTGATTGTGTGTGTTGTGTAACTAATGTAGCGCTCCAGCTACAATCATCCTGCACCTTGTTTGGCCTATGCACTCCCCATTGTAACCCATGTGAGGTCAGCGAGTAAAGAGCCAAAAGAACACATCCTTATAAAACACATGGGGGCTGCACATCATTTTAACGCCCTAACAACTAAATGCTATCTGCAATAGGACACATGCATGTTTAGCTAAAGAAACTGTAACTAAGCGGCGTTTATTATTGACTGTACTGCATTGTAACGTAATATTTGGCCCCTTCCACACACACTTTATACAGTGTATTATTGATATTATGTTATACACCCAAGCCATGGCCATCTGGTTTTATGTTGGCAGTGTCACACGTATGGAAGATTTAAAATCCCGAAACTAAAACAAATCAAACGAAGAGAGAAATGAAGTGAAATACAACGCACATGGTTACGTGTATGTGTCCACGACTTCTTCAGTCACAGCTTTAACCCTCTGAACCTCACATTTTACTCACTGTGGCGTGGTGTTTTTCACTGTAATATAAAAGTCCTGCACCTCGATGGAAGCCCAACAATCATGGCTAGAAGAAGAAAGAACAAAAATAAAAATCTATGTTTAGTATAACACCGTTTTAATACAATAAATCATAAAATAAGAAGGCAAGTTGAATTTCTTTGGTCATTTATTTTACAAAAAGTGGGGGAAAAAATGGAATGTATGACATAACATTTGATTTTCCAAATGCCCACACGTGTCACCAATATTGGGAACAACTGGGGGCTCTACATACTTTAGATATCTAACTTTGTACACTTTTACAACCTCTCTCGTCCTCTCCTCTCTGCTCTTTGTGAACAGCCTGTCGTTCAGTGGAAGTTTCACTGAATCTTTGTCATGTGACAATCATTTATGGCTTCTCAGTGTGGACTCTGATGTTTGTTACAGGATCTGGTTAATGATTTTTGATATAATATTACAATCGTAGGCATTCATTCGTGATTTATGTTTCTACAATTTCCGCTCATAAGCTCATGTCAGCGATGATTAACTCGCCCCCCAAGCTTTGATTGGACGGTTATTTTGGCATCAGTGATCATAAAAACTAATATCACATAAAAAGGAAATACATATACAACTACGTGCATTGTGTTTCACTTTATTTTCTTTATCTCTCTGCTTTGTTTTAGTTTAGGCATTTTAAATCTTCCGTACTCAAAGAGTCCCCTGGTCTGTAACACTGTGGTTCCTGTGTGGAGAAGAACATGGTCGTTTCAGATGTATTTCATTTGATGGCGTTAACCAAGAGCGAGCTGCCTCTTGAAATGCACTCTGACAGGACTGTAGAAGTAAATGAAAAATATATGAGTGAATAGGAGTAGGAGGCATTGGTTAGACGGAGTATTAGAAGAAAAATATTCAACATGAAGTCGTCTCCCTGACTAGTCAGTAAGCTCCATTTAGTCTCAAGAATAGCGAGTGGGCAGTAGACGATGCAGGTAATGCCTCCTGTCAGTTGATGTAAAGGTAGAAGTCCTGCCTTCATGTTGAAGCAACATTTAAATATCCCTATTTACTAATCAGCTGTTACACTAACAGACATCTCAGGGAGTCAGTTGAATTCCTTCAGTCATGACTAAGAGCCAGCCATGTGTCCCAAAATTGCACAAGCTCGCCACTTTTTAGGGCTTAACCTCCATTAATACCCAAGAGATGACGACCTGCAGGACCAAATGCTGCCTCCATATATTCCTACCGCAGAGATAGAGATAGAGATTCGATATATGTGCAAACATCTCGACAATTTGACTCGGTTTCTTCCCTTGTTTCTTCGCGAAATATGTTTTTTTTTTTTTCGGTTCAAACGCCATGTGTTGAAAAGAAGAAAAAAAAAGCATGATCCCTAGAAAGTTAAGAGTGTTCATCGCAGCTGCCACTGAAATGTTCATCCAACTCATGTTGCCATAGTAACACATTAGCTTTCTCAGTCACATGCACCACCTTTTTTGGTGCATGAGATATAGTGATTATGACAGATTTCCATGACATGTTATACGGTTGCCATGGATAAATATCGAGAGTGTAGCAGTGGGTCTATATTACCCGTCTATTAGTCTAAGATAAGGAATCCTGACTGATACTGGTAGACTCTCTGCAGAGGCCTCATGCCTGCTGCCCTGCTTATCCTCCCCCTTAAACACTAAAGGTGTGCAACTCAACGCAGATCAATAAGAGGCCATTATTCAGCGTGACACCTCCTACAAAATAATATAGTAAATCTAATTAAATAGAAACCTAGAAAGGTCATCTGTTACGCTCGCACCAACTTTCTTTCGTGATGTATTTGTTTTCATCAGCACTTTGGAGAAATCGAGCTGTAAGCATAAATTTGCTAAGGAGTTATAGAAGCCAGCCTCCACGAGAAACACAACAACACACAACAGACCCACGGAAAACATTTAGGCTCAAGTAGTATACCAAATACAAGCAGCTGTAGAATACCTCCTCCAACAATAGGGAGATCAAGTAAAGGGTCGCACGATATCTAACGGAGAGTTTATTTAGTTTTTTTTCTTGTATTGTCCTACGAACGTCCAGCAACACGAGCGATCAGTGCGCCTAAAGTAAAGTAAACTAAAACTGCTTGGTTAGGTTTAGGAAAAGATCGTAGTTTGGGTTAAAATAACTGTGGTTAGGGTTACTTACTTACTAAAGAAGTCAACTTTGACTCGTGGTTTCCCATGGGACACGACGAGTGGTCTCCTGGGTGAAAGCCCAGGCTTTTTCCGGACGCACCCGTCCAAACATTCATGGTCTTTGTCGCTCTTCATACTGGGTCACGGCCCTCGATTCCGTGGGTTATATACGACTTGATTCCGTGGGTTATATACGACTTGATAACGTGGGATATACACAAATTGTAGTGCATTACTTTTAATAGGTGTAAGTACGGACAGTGTATGAGAACAGCTGACTATGTAACTCCTCAAAGAGGAAGTAGCACCTTCACTTTCTGTTTTTAATGTAAAGAGATGAACTTGTTAGCCATAAAACGCACACTTCCTCAATACTCTTAGGGGTTTTGCCGCCACAGCCGATGGTGGCTAATGGCAGCTTACTTCAGATATCACAACGTAACTGACATTACTGAGACATTTTGCTGAATTGAAAGAAGAAGAAAAAGAGTCTCCCATGATAGCAACTGTTTTTCTCGCATTATCTTTTGGCCTTCAGGAAGATATGTCTGTCAGCCTGTTCTGATTGGCACTACTTTACCCACCAGTAGCATGAAACTCAAACTAAATAATTCCCATATTGCAGCCTTTGCAATATATTTTGTCTGTGCTTGTGATTTCAGTTAGACATTCCCAATAGCAATGACTTTGAAAACAGGAAACATGAGAATAAATTCTCTGAGTCAGTGCATAACTTTCGGCGAGGGACTCGTCACAGGGGGTACGATCATTTTGGTGTGCTGGAAATACTGCTTGAAGTTTTTTCATGTATATTTGTCTCTTGTTCTTTTAAAAATATAATTTGAATTAAAGGGGACGTCTTGCTTTGAGAAAGAGCGAAATGTTCAGAAATACAGGCTAACCTGTCCATATGTGGATTCCCCCTCTAAAGCATTGTACATAGAGTGATAGTATAAATGTGTACTTAAACCATCTAATAATAGCTGGTTAAATGGGTCTTTGCATAAACAAACAGCGTAGATAGCTCCTGTGTAATCAAGCAAAGGCTAAACTGAAAAGCTGCCAAAACACTGGATTAAATGTTTCTTTATAATGGAAGCATATGGGCAGACCTGTTATGGTGCTATCACTTGACAAGAATGAACTTAATTACAATAACATTTTATATTCTGAGTATGCTCAATTAACCCAGTAATGTAACAGCAGACTGCATAGTCTAGCATGACATTTGAAGAGTTTCCCTGCTTATTCACATCCGTTCTTCGTAAAAAAAAAGAAAGAAAGTAATGTCCGAAATATATAAAAAACTGTTATACTTTGTGAAGATTATGCGCTGTGTTTAACGTACAACGTGTGGCACTTTTAGTCACAATCTTTGCTTTTGGGGTCAAACATTCACTCCTAGTTTACTCACATAACGCAACATATAGTAACCCAAACCATATATGTTAAAAAAGTATAATAGTATAATAGTTCTGCAGCGGCTCAATTAACAGAGATTAGACAAATAAGCACGGCTCTAATTACATTTTAAACATTTAAACATCTCTTAATGTATCTGTTAATTATGGAGCTGTTTGGTTAAGTTTCAATAACATCGGCCAGATGCTCTAAACTGTGTTTATGGATGTCTATAGATAATGTCACACACCGTCTCCATTTTGGGTGTTGTATTTATTGTGTTTGGTGAGAACAGCGCTACCAAAATCAAGCATTGTGATTACATTTTATTCATTAAAGTCACTGCTATAAATACTGTTATAAATAATAAACAACTACATAATTAGCAAAATAAATAAAAGGTTGGCTTGTTTTCTTCCCCCTCGCTGTGCTAATCAGTGCTATTCTATGAAAGGGAAAGGCAGTCCCTGATCCTTACAGCTGCACTGTTTAATATGTTTTATGTTAACACTGGATTAGATGACGGCTGCCTCACTTCTACAGAGCTCGAGGCCCGAACTCCGATGTCATCAACCTCGTCCAGCTGATAAAACCACTACCTACAACAAAGAAATGATGCGGCTTTAAAGCACCTTTAAGAGAGTGAAGCTCAGACCCCTATGTTAAAATAGCACATTAAAATAAATTTAGAAACTAGATCCCATGGTCCCCATTTCTTGGGAAGTTGTTATTCCTACTTCAGCGTGTTCATGAGCTTTAAGTCGTAACGTGGAAACAACATGGACGCTGCAGAGAAAAGACGTGTTACCGTTTAAACAACGTGTTGATGTCCGTCACTGAAAAAGAAAGCGTGCCTGTAGTTTCTCCAAATGGACAGACAGACGAATCAAGCCGAACACATAAAACATCCGTGGCGGAGGTAATTAAATACACAATAAAAATGATTATCGATCCGACGTGACAACTAATATTTTAGCCTAATGTACATCACATGGTGTTAACTATGTGTGCTGCCTCGTTGAAATACATAAAAGCTTTTATAGGTATGAATGAATCTATTACTATTATTATTATTATCATCATATATTATTATGTCTAAATGTTCCCTTTAACATCAAAAGCTGTGGACATGTGGGTTCAGATTAAAGCCTCAAACAGCTGCAGTCTGACTCCAACTGTTTCCTAAGGTAAGAAACATGTTTTTTTTTTTGCTTTTTTTTAAAGAAACGCCAGGCGGATGGTTTCATGACATCCTGCACTGAAGATAAGAGACTGAACTGTGGCCCAGTGGGAAACACGCTAAGTCACTATACTCACTGCCTGTAACCCCAGCAAGACCACGGCCATAAACTCCCTCTGCAGCATCCAATCCACCCTGCACACTTAAACTGTACCCACAACTGCTGCTCGGAATCACTCAATCCAGCTTAGCAGACACACAGCAATACTCAAATCCCTCTTCCTTTTAATTCACACTCTCATGGCGGGGTGTTAATGGCTTACACAACAGATGTTTGGTATGCTGCGTTTAGGTCCATGTGAGCTGAGGCCACCCACAGTCTTAGACATGCATGACAACCTGTGACTCTGCCTCTGAGCCGTGGCATGGCATGAAACAGCAAAAACAAAGGCGCGCGAGTGCACGCACAAACATGCAACATGGGGGGAGACGACATGAAAAAGCGGTGAGCGGGGAGAGGGAGAGGGAATGCGAAGGGACGAGAGAGAGGAAGTGACAGAGGAAACGAATGCTTCCATCTGCCGGGGAGCTACTGATGGTTTCCTCAGACAGAGGTTTCTCCACTCGGATCCGAATGTATGTATACACACTAATGCAGTAATGAGGGTATTTGACAGAAGTGTGCTCCATGGCGACAATTAGTATGGGAGGAAAGTTGCCTCGTCGTGTGTGGAGCAGCGAATTTCATAAACAGCTGCAATACGTCTGATTGGGGAGGAGAGCGTCTGTGTTCATTATGACAGCGCGCGCTGATCAAGGCAACCCGACGGAGCTACAGAACCACACCTGAGGCAAAATGAGGCTTATTTCATTTTTTTTTTTGTTGCAGGTTTGGAATATAAACCTCTGTAGTGCACATGGAAAGATTTGTGCACAAACCAAGCCAAAATACAGCGAGCATAAACAATTGAGCCCTGTAATATATTTATTTCCAGGAAAGGCTAGAGCAGTCGCAAAGGCTAAAACAGGTGTGATGTGTTCACTGGTTTGACACTTTGACCCCCAGGTGTACATGAAAGGCCGCCACATTCTCTGTTTTTCTCACGCAAGAGTTGATCTTGTCATAGGTAATATTTTCACCTACCTCACCGTGCGGTCACATCAGTACATAGATTCTAATGTAATGGGATTTTGCCCACCGCTGACATCTTGTACTTTGGGTTTGCAAAAAGCTTCCAGCATGAGACTTTAATGCTGTATTCATGTCATATGGGAAATATGACAAATGGAAGAACCTCCTCACACACGCACGCACACAGTAGAAACTTCACTTTCACTTCAGTATTCGGCTGGTAAACACAGTTAACCTCAGCTTAGGGAGTTACCACTACAATGAAGCTCAGCGTGATACGATGGATCCCGGCGACTGAGACTTCCTGAATTCTGACATCCATCTATATATGTAATATTCTCTTTTTCCATCCTACAGCAAATGTTATGTTCACAACTCTTGGCAGGGCTTGACTCTTTTGGACGGGGAGCGGCCAGACTCTTTACAAAGTTAAGATCTTTGAAGAATCTTCAAAGCTTCAGGCAAAATCTAAATCTGCAAACATTTTTAAATATGTAATGCATATCTTTTTTTGCAAACCCTAGAGCCGTGGCCCTAGGGTTGCAGTATTGGCGCACTGGTCTGTCCACCATCTCGGTCTAGACTGGAATATCAGAACATCTATCTGAGGGAGTCATGAAATGTTGTACACGGGTTCGTGGTCCCTGAGGATGAATCTTAATGGCTTTTGGCAGGCAACACTCTGAGGACACACTGGAGGATAGAGACTTAAGTAAGCCTTTGTAAATATGTTTGATTTCGCCTAAAACGACTGTAAAATGTGCTGCATCGATACATATCTTAAAGTAAGAGGTTTCGCAATGGGCCAATCCTTTCTTGAAATTGTCACTTTTAACTTTCGAAACAATTAGATTTAGAAAAAACTGGATTTATTGGATCCCGGTAACATACTTTAGCGCTGACCTGAACAAAAATGAACCAAACGAAACAATAATCAACTAAATGACTTGTTAAAATGCACTGTATAGGATGTTTCATATGACTTGAATCACATAATAGCAAGGTGATAAGCCAAAGTTCCACATTCGTATTCATAGACGTACCTCAACATATCTGAACAATTCTTTTTATTAGATCAACTTTCTTTTATGAATATACTGTAACTCGTCAGTGCTTGCCTCCCTCTCCCAAGGGAGAGCAAACAGTTTTTTTGACCGCAGTGAAAATGTTGTTTTTGAAAGGCTGTACGCCAAACAAATATGAATTGAAGCATGTTGTGAATTTTGGAAATGATTACGTCGATCTTTTTTTCAAAACATTTAGACTTTACGCTCCGGTGCCACTGGAAATGGAAACTACCGACGCAGCCACCACTGGAGTCTAATTCTACAAATAGTATAGTACTGATAATATTAGCATTGCCTAACCTTTATCTGCAACTGCGCAGAAATATCGGCTTTAAACACAATTAATAGACATTTAAATGGAAAAAACAGAAAGATTGCACAGCAATGTTGATTTAGAAATTTGAATGTCAACGTTATGAATGAACCTTCGAACTATTCGGTACAGGCCTAATTACAGAACACTACGGACAACCAGGTCTGAGGGGTCTGCCTATCGATCATGTCTGCTTCATTTCAGTACTATGGACAGCGCCGCAGCTGCACACACACACACACACACACACACACACACACACACGCACACGCGGCTCCTACACACAGCAACGCTTTCCATGGTTCTGAAACAACAGCTAAGCGATCGTCACGTGTGTCTCCGCCAGCAATTTAGTTGTTTTTGCTATTTTCCCATAGATCCATTAAGCTTAAATGGAGGGGGCAGCCAACAACACAACCCTCAACGTCTACATTCATGATTGACACACACATATTGGAATACACATGTTCAGATGAACCCCTTTCCATCCGACACTGACATTGACACACACGAGCCGAGCCGATTTACACATAAATGTACAGACAAACATCCAGTCGACTAGCAATACACACCCAAGTAAATAAAATAAAAAGTCTCACTCGGGAGACATACATCTTCTACACACAGAGACAGGCGCGGTGTACAGGGCTGTGCACGCACCCACACAGATGAATGTAACCAACGCAGTAGTCGAGCCATACCGTAGAAAATGACTGACAGTTACATGTCAAATTGCATCGCAGCAGTCAGCGCAAGCGTTTGTGACGCTGACCAAAAGGCTATCGTTTAAAGTACAAGGCTTGAGTAAAAACGCAAATATAATTCAGGATCCTATTCATAAAAATGATTATATCAAACTCCAGAAGCAGAGGGTCAACCCCCCCCCGGCCACTAGGTTTGTATCAACGTGTCTGACCTTCAGACTTTGAAATAAATAGGCTGAAAGTAATGCATACACTGCACCAATTTTTCACGGGGATTGGCATTTTTTTTAGGGGGGGGACATAAAACCATATGCTATCAGAAGAAGAAGAAACATAATTGAATCACTTAAAAAAATCAACTCAGTGTGGCTTTAATTTAACTTGGTTCGGTGGTTTTAAATTGATCCTTGCCCTGCACGTTTCCTGGTATTTCTTAAAGTGGCAACGCATTTTAAATACCTTTTTATGCCCGTTTGATTTGTCGCTAATGCGAGCGGTATTATTTGCAATCATATAAGAATTAAGCTGTTTTTTCATATCCTACGATCATGAGTTAAATGCATTTAAATATTGACCTTAAGGGAGAGCACAGGTCATGCCCAAATTGCCAAGAGCAGCCTTGGATGCCTGAAACAAAAGGTTACATAATACACGATTAGACACAGGCTCAATCAGCTGGTCCTATACTGGTTCCTATAATGTTTCCCACAATGCAATTTCCCCCTCATATGGCCAGCCATGCATACAGCTCTGTACTGTGGTGTACAGCGCTGGCCCTTGTCAAGCCTAATCTGACACTCATGAGTGAGACCCTCCACCCCATGTGACGTGAGACCCTCCACCCCATGTGACGTGAGACACTCCAGCACATGACATATTTGGCTTTGAAATGACGTCACAGCAGCGTGGGGCTCAGCCGGCTGCTCGTTCGTCAGTCTGAAGAGAAGAGAAGCAGCAGGAGACGGAGCAGCCTCCTCTCCTCCCGAATGACAAACTCTCATTCCCCCTCTCTCCAACTCCTCGGGAACAACTCTCAACCTCCAGGATTCTCCTTCGTCGTTCACTCTCTCTCTCTCTCTCTCTCTTTTTTTCAGTTGCACCTCATTGTTTTTTTTTTTTTTTATTTTTTTTTTTTTTTTTTTTTTGACATTGTTTTTTTGTTACTTTGTCTAAGCCCTCTGCAGCACTCAACACCCCCAGAGATGTGAATAGATAATGAGGACCCCCTGCCAGCGGTGACTTGTCGTCTCCTCCGTGCTTCAAAAAGCGAGCATCTTCATCTTCCACCCCCTTGTTTTGTGGACGTTCATCTGCCTTTCAACAATGTAGGAGAAGGTTCGCTGTCTATCCAGCGACGAGGATGCCAACTACATGCCTTGTTTTTGCTCTCCGCACCTCACATCTTTGTCTTTACAGGAGGGGTTATGAGAGATTTCCGTGAAGGCAAAGTTTGAGGGTACCTCTGTCGGTTTCCCGCTCACCTGTCCGTCTCAGAAGATTCTCCCCAACAGAACAATTGACGAGCAACTTAAAAAGAGACCTGACTTATTGTTCTAGTGTTTTGAGTGGGATTTGGCAGCGTTATTGGAGGAATTTGATGTGCGCAACGTTGAAGGATATGGCTTAAATAATGGTTGCGTTACTGACAGCCGGAGTAAGGTCCGTCACTTGAGTGTTTGTAACCAGCCACTGTCGACTTTGGAGGAAGCCCATCTAAATGGGAGGATACCTGGAGGACTGAGTCGGATTCGGCAGTCGAGAAAAATGTGGATAAAACGGAGTCTCGCGCGCAGGTAAGACACGAACATGTTACAGTAGTGACAGTGTCATTTGCAAATGTTTTTTTGGGGAAACGCAGAAATGCCGACGTTTTGTGTGTCGTTTCTCATTTGACGCCGCTGCTCGACAACATGTTGTCTCAGTTTTTAATCTACGCCACTGCAAGTTAGGAGACTCTGCTGGAATTGAGTGGATTATATCAATATGTCTGTAAAAAAGAAAGAAACCATGCACACGTAGGTTCTCTTCTCCCAATGACACTGATGGGTGATAGGGGGGGGGGGGGGGATGTATATGAATATGTTTTGGGATGTTTAAAAAAAGGAAGAATATGATCGAAAACTTCACATCCTGTACGCTGGGGGTCGCCAACAGCACGGCGCAAGCGACGCACATACACTCACAGACGCGCGCGCTCAAAAACACGCGTGTGCGGACGCACGCGCATACACAGTCAGCCCCAAGGTAGGGTCTGTCACCACCTCCTCACTTGTGAGAACAAACGCATGCACGCGCTCTCACAGAAACGCGCAATTAATGAGGTAATTAGTAAGTGAAAAGATACATTTTTTTTGGATTTGGAAGCCTAATAAATATGAAAGTAGTGGGTGTATGTATTGAGCAGTGCTTATCTAAGCTAATGGATGGAAAGGTTAGCTTCACTTTGTTCATCCCAACAACATCACTCCTTCTCTTCTTATATTGCAAACCTTTTGTAGCCATAAAAACAAAGTGATAAATGGATACTCTCCTTGTTATGATGATGAATACTGTTGTACCCCTAACATGAAGCAGTATATGGATACCAGTCTACTGACTCAGTTAGGGGAGTCTGCAAACAAAAGCTAAAAATGAGCTCACTCATTTGCCGTAAAATAGCTTTAGAGGTAATGACACGCTGTGAAATGAGACCAGACCTGCCAGCGGTTGGATTCTCTTGCCACCTGCTGGATCTCATTCCCACCGGTGGCTCTTAATTCCTCCCCATTTTCAGCCGTTTAGGTTATTATGCGTGACACACACTGTACATCTTAGGGCTGACCTCGCAGGGCGATGGCAATACACGGCGTAGATGGAGCAGTTGCATAAGATGATGAATTGAAATGCATTTATGTGTCATATCTGGAGATGGGATCGTTCAGAGGCACAGAGACAGCAATTTCCATCCGAAGAAATGTCCCTGTCGTTTGCTGACATGATGTGGAATGTCAAAATGGGATGTGGGATGAATGGGAACCGCTATTGTGGACTTCTTATTCGTAGTAATTCACCATGTTCCAGATTGTTTGCAATCACAGGCTAAAAGCTTGTATTGTCAGTGATTTGTATTTATAATCAGATAGGGATGGCAATATTCGGTTTTCTAAACATTTAGTGTAAAGTCTTGCATTCCAGTGGTGTTTAACATTATTATTATTTATTTTTTGTAATAACCACACGAAGAAATAGGCAGTGAGCATGTGCAGAGAAAGCTTCTGTACCTGTTGGAACAGACAAAGAACAGACCACCTACAGAAACTTGAGATGTGGGCGTTCAGTAAAATGCAACAGCACTGACTTTGGCAAACAGAGAGAAGGATGGATAGATTCCTCGGTAGATTAAAACCAACGATTTTAAAGATGGCCACTGTAGTTACTCTTTATGTAATGTGGGCAAGCTGTCTCATTAAGGCGTCTTGTGGACTTTGGCTGGTTGATGAATCAGTATAATTTTTTATAGACTTTCAGTGTAATGGTATGATGATGGTATCATTTCACAAAGTAATGTCATTAAAACTAATCACTCCAAGCTGATTGTAATTTTTTTTTAATGACTGAGTGATTCAAGTTTTTGTATTAAATATGTGCGATTTTCTCTAATGCTATCTATATATATATATATATATATATTCCTTAGTGTGATGGCTATTTTAACTATACTGCCCTGCACCACTGTAGAGTAAGGGCAGGAGCCACTTCTGCTGTCATGGAATTTCTCATGAAATATTTTTTTTTTCAATTACAAAATTCACCCAATTAAGTTTGAATAATTCGATTTAATTGTTCAGTTTTGAAGGTCAAAAGACAGTCAAAATTGCCCATCATAACTTTGCACAATTTGAAGTTGACCTCTTCAAATGTCCGACCAACAGCTCAAAGATATTCAGTTTGCAATAATAAAAAAAGAAAGGAGAAAAAAAAAAGGCAAATACTCATGTTTGTGAAGCTGGAATCAATGAGTGTCACTTTTGCTTAAATCAATGGTCAAAATTAGGGTTGATTAATTTTCTGTCCTTTTGAGTGATTGATGTATCAACACATGACACTGAAACTTTGGCAATGGCAAGAGGTTTGTTCATTGGCTTAAATAGTGTGCTTAGTTAAATTAAACCCTTTCCAAAGCATAACGCTATTGCTCATAATGGTAATGGAAAGGAAAACGAGTGCCAGTAGGAAGATGTATTATGCATTACACCAACATGTTCTGTTAGCTTGACTAAAAGCACATTGCCACTTAAATGAAATTTCAGTCAAAGTAATGGGGTTTCTCAAGTTTCATACATGCACATGTTTCTCAAAGAAGATGCATTTAGTTCCATAACAATCTCACGCCAGCGAGTGTCTCACTGGGCTTATCCAGGAGGGATTCATCTCTCCCAGGCTCAGCGTCTCAGGGCTCAATCTTTCATGAATGTCACACAGTTTTATGTTCTCCATGGAGAGCGCTCATACTGCTGAGGCCCTGGAGATGCTATCAGGCCTCGGCACACCGCAGCTGCAAAATATCACTGGCGGAGACACCGGTTGCCTTTCAGGAGGGCTTCGTTTGCCAGTTTTCCACTTGCCTACGACGACAGGGTTGTTAATTACAGGTGACTGTTCCTACACAGGTCGAGCTTTTATGGCCTGGATAAATTCTTGCAATTAATGGAGAAAGAGTAACTGAGATATGTCAGGTGTGGAGTGTTAGTTCAAAAGGACTTAATGTGTAGCTTTAATTAATCTTGAGCTACAAGAGCTCAGAAAGGATGTGAGAATGCATGTGTATTGATATACCTGGTGGTCATGTGTTTAGTATTCTGCGTCTTATCCCTGCTTTAAAAAAGAAGACAGTTTTGTATCTGAGTAATAGTTTAATTCTAATTAATGTCTCTGCCTTAATGAAACAGGGTTCCTAATATATTACGCTCTTACACAGAGTTGTCTTCTCCAGTGAGAAACAATTGCTCTTGCACAACATCATCAGTCTAAAGCCGCGCAGGGTGCATGGCCAGCCGTCGTCCGCGCTAGCTCTACCCAGAACTCCAGGGCTAAACGTGGCATTACTGCGGAAGGGTCCATCAGATATTCACATATTCCTGTGATTTAGGTGCCATCTTAATAGCCTCTATGAGAGTTATTAACTGGGCCTCTCTGGAGCGTGATTAACCTAATTTGCAGTGAAATAGGCTGTGTTGCTTCTCTGAGATCCTATCCTCTGGAGATGTGTGTGTGTGTGTGCACGTGTGTCTGTGTGAGTTTGTGCATGCGTGCGTGTCATAAACACCCTGTGCTCAGCAGTCTGTTAAATCCAGAAGGAACAGAACAGGTAGTCCCTGTGAAATAGTGTAAGAGACAAAACAGACATGGAAGATGGTTCATTTGAGCGATCCTGGAAATACGGCCAAGAGAGAAAGACAAGAGGAGAAGAGAGAAACCTGGGCGGGGGTGAACCATAAATGTCTCGTCATTGACTGGCATAGCAATTAGTAGAGAAGGGACATAGGCAGAAGTGGACCAGTACGATGCTGAAAATGAGAGAAAACTGGAGTTCAACTCATAGTTTTTGTAAAACTAATAACATTAAGATACTAGAATTAATGCTCTGTTGGTCAAAGTTGTTTTTCTAAATGTTAAATAACAAGGATTATATTACTTTTTGGACTTAAACGCTGTGAAACAGGATTTGGACCATCATGGGACAGTAAATCCCTCCATTAAAAAAAAACGAATTGTTGTACAGAGGTGGGCTAACCGCTTTGTAAAGGCATAGTTTGGAGTGTTTGAAGTGGGGTTGTATGTGGTATATATGCATAGTCAGTGAATTACCTACAGCAGATGGTAGTCGGAACAGCCCCGATTTGGAAAAACAGACAGAACAGGAGAAAAGCAATGTGCTGTTGTGGACAGGGGCAGCAACAAAAACTATTTTAGCCACCTAAAATAAAGGCCAACTGCAAAAAAATCATTATCAGTTTAAGTGTACGCTATATTTAGAATATTTTTCCCCGCTTTACCTTGACGAGAGACAGCCCTTTCCGTCGGGACAACTGAAGACGTTATCTATGCTCGTCAAAGCCACCAGACTCCATTGACAGAAACAGTAACGTTACCTCGCAATCTGTTAGTTTGTTTGTGTTATAGGGAAAATTACTGTTTTTGTCAATAGAGTCTGGTGGCTTAGGTGAGAGCATAGATGGATATAACGACTTCAGTTTGTCCGACAGCAAGGTAAAGTGGTTAAAATATTCTAAATATAGCGTAGACTTAAACTGAGCAGTACATTGCTTTGTTCTTATTTTTATTTTGGGATTGTGCTGACCGCTATCTACTGTAGGTAATAAATGACTATGGATAAGTATCTCATACTACCCCACTTTATACTCACTATCCCTTTGTGGCAGGTTTTTGTGCACTGGGTGACAGCTTAAGGAACTGGTCTAACCTATATAACGATTATTTGAGAAGTGGAAATTAAGGTTACATTATGGCAATGTATCTTGCTGTATTTGGCTCAGTTTACTTTTAAACTCACATCTTTTCTTTGAGTTATTTGGGTTATTTCTTCCCGAAACTTAAATCCCAACATTCGGATCTGAAATTCAAGTTCAAGTTCCCATCAAACTGCAAACAACCCTCACCCTGATTGGGTTTAATGACAAACTTGTCCAGTTTGGGCTCCATGAGAAAGTGTGTGTTCCCATTGTACTGAAGCACAACCATCCCATGGAGTGAAAGAACTAACAGCGCAGAGTTCAAACTTGATTTATGTAGTGAGCTTTTGCTGGATCAATACTGCCTCTACAAAGGATCAGATTTATCCGTCATGGCCCTTCCCACTAACTGGCCTTCTCCAGACACGAGGGGGGGGGGGCGCCTCTCAGCGGGCCACTTCCCACTAAAATACTTCACAAATGAACAAAAAAAAAAGCCCCCCCCCTACACACTTTATTTTGTTCCCAGTGTGAGCCAGTGGGTAATTGATGTGGGATGAGAAATAGGCCGAAATACAAACTTTGACAGCGAGGGACGGGGTTGATTGGGGCATTGTCCTGTTTGTCTGATCCTTTCTTTTTTCACCATATTCCCATGCTCTTTACAGCCCTGCTTATCTTTCTGAGCATGTGGGTCATGTACACTGTAGTGGAGGATATTGTGCAGTGGGAGTAATTAATGGGATGATGCAACGCCCTTGGCTCCATCTTAGACCCCCTCAAACCACACACATATACACACTCCACCCACCCCACCGACAGCCGTGGCCGGAGGCATTTTATTTTTCGGGGGTTGTCCGTTAAGTCCATCTGTCCCACAGCGCGTTGGTCTGTAATATCTCAGGAACGCATTGAGGGAATGTCTTCAAATTTGGCACAAACGTCCAATTAGACTCAGTGACGAACTGATTTAGATTTTAGTGCTCAAAGGTCAAGGTCACTGTGACCTCACAAAACACGTGGAGACACTCTGAAATTGCTAAATATGACAATTTCCCCAAAATTTCTAATAGGATGAAACGATGAAGTGATGACATTTTGGATCTTGAATGTAAACTGCAAATTGACCGGTTTGGCGGAGGAATAGAAGCGCCAGGCGGTAATTCTAGTTTTGTGTTTGTTTCCCACTATGAATTATGTTCAGAACTCAGCAATGCAACGCTGTTTCTTACACTACAACCATAGTAGCAGCTGCCACAGCTCAGCCTTGCAGTTATCGATGGAGTCTGTTTGTTTGTTGTGTGCGTGTGTGTGTGTGTGTGTGTGTGTGTGTTTGTTTCACAGAACCAAGACATTTGGAAGATTTCATAGGATATTTGCCTCCCAGACTCCTGCTGCACAGAAGCATTCCATAAATCTCTGGAAATCTTTGGAGAGCAAACTGTGGTATTTATCTCCCTAATACAGGATATCTACTGAGCAGAGCTTAACTCCTACACCTCAGAGCCTGTATTTTTCAAAGTTACACAACCACATGCTGCTGATATTCTAAGAAACACAACCAACGCATAAAGATAATTCCAAACAGTGCATTAGTGTTTACAAGATGTGATAAGGGAAATTGTATCATAGAAGTCCAGTGAAAGGCTGGTGTTTCTCCAAAAAAAAAAAAAAGGACAAAAGACAGGATAGTCCATCTACAAAGAGGATTCTCAGCATCCGCACCAATGTTTATGACCTCTGGAGAATCACTTAGTCGTTTACATGTTAAAAGTATCCTGGCTAATGTCCTAATAAAGGCTATGCATGTTTCTCATGGAAAGCTAAGGCACTCTTCAAGTTAAAATAAGAGTTTAACTGGGGAATATTGTTTATGTGAGCCACCCTGAAGCAGAATACCTGAGTGATGTGTCTGTTTCTCTGTTTCTTGTTGTTGATGGGTTATAGATGAGAGCAGAGCTTGTGAACACCTGGCCGGTCTCAATGCTTATCTCGCTCAGCGGCGTGTCATTTAGTTGGAGCAGGATCTAGGAGGATTAAGCCACCACAATCAACACATTAGAAAGAAACACAGCATAGTGGGAATAAGCGATTTGGACTCTGTGCATCCTGGCAATAGTTTGCCTCCACGGAGCCATTCGCATGTGTGTGTGTGTGTGTGTGTGTGCTGGGTTGTATTTGTCCTGTCGCTTAGTCTGAGAGCTTGAGCACACAGCCCTCTTCAGTTCCTACAAAGGCAGTGCATATTCAACAGGCTGCATATAGAGAACTTTTAGGGGATGTAGAGTGAACCCCCTCAGCTGTACTACATGAAACGCAAATACTTCCACAACTGCAGTGCAGCTGCAATACAACCAACAACTAGAGGCAAATACTGCTTTGCTTGAGTATGTGTTGCATGCATGCAAGTCTGTATGATCAGAGAATTAGTAGGACTTATGGCCATAAATCCCCAGAAGACATTATAATCTAGAGGTGACCCCGAATAGTCGACGATTAGATTCGACGACCGACCTCCAGTTGAATATTCGCAGTGGCAGGAAAATGTGGTTATGAAACAACAGATCATTCCATTCGGGCTGTACGGGGGGTGCTGAGCGTCTGATTTTACATAGAATTGCTTGGTTTCTCCCAATAAATCATGGTATATAGCCTAGTTTGGTAAAATGATCAGCACATTAATAAGACTGCTAAAAATGTGAAAATAACTTATGTGCTTACAATCCTTATTGTGCGTGAATAAATCAACATGTCGACTAAGTTGCACTAGCCGAATTTGCGGGACCACATTTAAATGTCTTATGAGCACAAAGGACAGAAACATATACAAAGACGAGGTTTATGAGCTGTGTGTTTTCAAACATCAGCAGCGAGACCACCAAAATCTGACACCCCATGATCTTCTCTCAGAAATAAAAAAAGGCTGTTGGAGCCTCATCCCTGAAAAGTGCTCTGCATAATGGGAGACGACAGAAGGGATGAAAAGTGCCAAGCAAAGGAAAAAAATGAGCAGAACTGGATTAAAGTAACAATAGAGCATTTTGCTAATGGTCCATTTTGAGCTGCTGCCACAATATGATTCTATCTGTGAGAATTACGGTGGATAAGAAAAGGTGCTGATGTCTCTAGAGAAGTCCTAATGCTTTGCATGCCACAGTGTGAGGATGTCATTTAACTGTCATTCTTTCTCTTTACCCGTAACCTTATTAACACACTTTAAGGCCTGCAGAAAATTGTGATGAATTAGGCTTTGTGCTTTCCTTAAGGGAAGAATTTACCTCTCGAGTGTGACAATATGTGAAGCACTTCTTCAGCAACGTGCTAAAGTTTACCTTCAGTGTCAAAACAGATTCTATTGTCTCCAGGACTGTGGTCCAGTAGCTAGTGAAAAAGCACTTTAAATGGAATAATGGAAGAAGCCATGTAGCCTCATAATAATTCATAAATATCCAATATGCAGCCCCATTCATCAAGGATGCAGAGAATTCCTTTCAGCATTGTGTATACCTTCTGACATTTTCAATTTGCTTCATCATTAACAGTTTATTGGACTGTAATGGCAGCCCTACCATATTTCTCATATGAATAACACATTTCTCTGAGAAGTTCCGCCTATATAATGGCTGTATGTTTTCCTAAATGACAGTTGGGTGTTTCTCTCAAACTGTACGCATGATTACACTCCCCTTGTGTGGATTTAGTCTTCTGTGGATTTATTTCCTGGTGCAAGTGGAGACGATTCCCGTCAATTTCATCACCACTTAAGAGACATTGTACTGTGGCTCTGCTCGTCTGTCAGGTTTCAGTCCACATTACAGTGTGGAGGAGTAATGACGTGAGACCAGGATAACTGTCTATGACACCGCAGCATCAGTTAATGCATTGGTCCACAATGGATAACAATTACTTGTAGAGTTGTAACATGGATATTTATTTGAACCGTGCACTTTCTCTGGTGTGAGACTGCAGTGATCAGGGGTGTTAGGTGTTACACGTACTGTGGGTCTCGGCAAAAGTCAGTTCCCCAGGTATACAGATAAGAGGATGATGAAACTTGCAAATAGCTGGTAAAAAAAAAGAAGAAAAGTCATACCAATGTTGTTTCTATGCTATAAATAACCCATCAAGACTTTCAAGCTTTAAATAATGCAGAGCTTTTTTTTGCTTGTTGTTCCCAGTGTGTGTAGACAACAATGTAACAGGAGGAGGAACACCGGAGAGGCAGGTATATTAAGGGGGGCAGCTTGGTCAGGGAGTGTGTGTGTGAGTAAGTGTGTTTCTGGACCTTGTAGAATTGAAGCTCCCACATCCCCTTGAGAGTCTTGGTCTGTGCAAGCACCGCGCAACATCCAGTAAGAGTCTCGCATCTAAATGTCCCCAGTCCCGTCGTCTGCTTTACCCCACACTCGCACACAGAAGATGAAGCAGCAGTGCAAAATTAAAACCTGAATATATGAATAAATTCAGTTTGAGACAAGGAAGGAAGTCATTTATTGTCATGTGCATTGAAACGCCTCTCGCGTATTTCCAAACGATGGAAAACTGGTTCCCTGGTGGTTCAGTCAACATGTTACATTCAGTACAAAAGTACAAAAACAGTAATTGTTTTGTTGTTATGTTGCAGTATTTCCTCCCGCAGCTAAAATTGCTGTTGCATGTCATAAGCATACTTACAGTTTGCATCATATTTATGATTAGATCATTTTAACGTCAGGTTATGATGCCTGTTAAATTGCAGCGATCTGACTCCCCGTCTTTATGGAGTGCTAAAGTTCATAGCAGTCCTTGACATTCTGACTCACAACACAGGACACGACGATCCACATTAAACGTGTTCAACTGTTGCGAGAAACACATTTTTTGTTGCCGTTTCTTTGGCTTTTGAAGCTGCGCTATCAGTAAGGTTGTTGTCAATCTCAATTCCTTCATATTTAAAGGCTGAAACTCTTTTGCCTAGGCCCCCATTCATGTTAGTCAATGGCACTACAGACGTATTACTTTTATAGTCACATGGTTGCAACCCTCTTTCAGTTTGCCTGTAAACTAATGTATCACTTTAAACCTGTGAAATATTTCACCAATAACCTCAGTAGGGCGATAGTTTGTAAGGTCTCTGCATGTACCGCTTCTCTTTTACAAAGAGAGCAGTCGCTAAGTTCAATTGCTGAGCTTCCCTACTTGAGGCTGTCTCAGTTTTACAGTACATCTCTGCTGACCTCCTCTTGAAAACAGTGATTATTCTGGGTCAGCCTCTCTTAAAGCTACATGCTGGAATTAATGGAACTGGGAAGGGCAGAGAAGGACTGTTATCGTGCCTTCTTTTTCTCAATATGCTGCAGCGGAAAAAAAAAACCCTTGCTAATCCCAGCGGGGTCAGAGTAATTTCCATAAGATGTGAATTTATGTTTTCTATAAGACAGCAAGGCAATTACCAGCAAATTAAAAGTGAGAGTGATGCAATTATTTACTGTGCGTCAGCGTTGTGGTTACATTTTTTTATGGAGGTCAGTTTAGTCTTTGGGGAGATTAAGGGGCATTTTCAGCTGCTTCATGCACTTGTGATTTTACAGTAATGCTAATGTGGCGTGAACCCTCCTCTATTGTTGAATCTTCAGATCTGTTATCATAGTGTGACAGCGTGTGATGTCATTTATGTACACTGATCAGTCTTAGCTGACCAAGCCGTGATCTGTGGAGTGGAAGATGGATGAGTTCCACGGACAGCGGAGAGGTGCACTTACTGTGAGGATGGAGAGTTCACTTAGATATTACTTTATGGACTCAGCAATGATATCATGTCAGGATGTAGTGCCATACTGGTGTTATGCCACACGTAGAGTGTTTTTGGTTAATTAGGTCAGAATACAATGACATTGTGCATCGTAAGTATTACTATATAGGGCTTGAAAATAATTCAATGTTTGTCACTTTTGGTGGAATCAACTCTTTCAGTTTTTGTTAACATTGTCATTGAGAGGGCATTTGGCTTTGGCGGATGTCTTATTTGAATTAAAAACGTACTGGATTAGTTCTTAAGGTTTTTGTTTAAGATGTGTCAATAGTTTTGTTTATTGCAGTGTATAAAAGTGGAGGGCATTGAACATCCAGCTGATTACTGTATCAGGGTAAAATCAGAACTTCAGGGTTGTATTCCAAAAGTAAGGCAACCTAGTTAAAAAATCACAAGGACATTTCTAATAACTCAGATTACTAAATACATTCTGCCTTGAACATAGTCTTATTAAACAGTATGTCGTGCGATTCTTTTCAGTTGTCTGGACGGGGATGGTGGTCTTTATGCCTCCGCGCCGGGACTTGGACAGAGACATTTTCGAGTTGTCCGTCCCATTCTCGCAAACGCAATATCTCCGGAACACCTTGCTAATAATCATGTTTCACCCAAACGTCTAATAGGATAAAGTGATGACGTGAGGACATTTTTAACAGACACATGTAAACTGACATAGTTGGTGGAGGCATACAATCGCGAGTCAGTAATTTTTGTTTAAAAACGACTTCATTTAATTGTTTTTTTTCAATATATCAGTTTTCAGCAGTCTTACAGAAAGGCTGATAAAATAAATGTGTGACATTTTGCTTTAAGCCTCCCTATCAGCCATGAATAAGCAGTAAAACACATTTGCTAAATGGTTTATAACACATAGAAAGACTCAATAAGAGATGGCATTGAGTTACTGAAGCTGGTGGAACTGCCGTGGCTGGCCCTGTATTATATGGGATTTTGCATACATTTGACATAAAATATTCTTAATATTGATTCCAGTAATATCGTTCAGGTCTCCGGTCTCTCTCTCTCACTTTCTGTGACACACTCGAGGGGCCATTGTTGTAATTTGATGAAGCAGTCAAATGCAGCTTGCTTTGCCAGTGGGGTCCAATCTGCACTTCTGTGAGTCATGTGAAAGGAGAAGTGTCCTTGTTCCATGGCCTGGATGTTATCAGAGAGTTTTACCCCCCAGAGGGGCACAACTGCCACACAGCTCCTTCGCTGTTCTCTCTTTTCTTTCTGCACCTCTGTCACTCTCTTAAGGTAATACAAATGCATACTCCACACCCCCCCTCCCATCTCTATTTTAAGAGTCTTCTCCCCAGTGTGGACAGGCTGTGCTTGAGGCTGGCAGAATCAGGGAAGGTGGAATGAATGGAAACACATTGTATGAGTTCAACCGGCGGCGTCCCACTGTCTTTACTGTGTTCTTAATCCATAATCCTTTAACATTGTTCAATGTAGCAACACAAACTAAATTGTACGCTTCAAAGTGTATGAATTTGAAAGGAAGACATAACCAACCCACACATCCCCTGGAGGCTTTTGAGGAAAGCCATGACAGTGTCATGTTTTTCAGACAACTTGGCTATAAATAACGTCTAATACAGTGATCCACACGGGCACTGGATGCCAGAATGGATTTTTCCAACGAGAAACGTATCTGATTGTGCGGACACTTTCAAAGAAAAGATAAACATATTCTTTCAGATTTGAAATACTTGGTTTTACTGTGAGAAGCTGCTTGGTAAATATGAAATATGAATTGACTGACACTAACACAATGTTGAGATTATGACCATAGCAATGTTTCCAACCAAGTGTTTTGTAAATTCTAAACACATTTTTCAAGAAAATCTGCTAAAGAAAACGCTAATAAATGCTCGTTTACAGCCACTACCAACCGCTATCATACCAGTGTAGAAGAAGAGAAGTCAACAATATGACTTAATTAAAAGGGCGTCAAACCTCAAACAGTGAAAAATAAAGTACATGACATATGTTTGTTTCATGTAATGTGAGATCAGATCTGTGTGGAGCAGCTTCAGTCACATGCTTCATGTCTCATCATTTATTAGCTAAATCTGTTTCCATTGCATTTTTTCACTTTTAGTCTTTTATGGATGCACAAACATTTCCACCCCAAAAACCTTTTTGCCTAAAGGATAACCTTAAGAAGTTGTCTTATATAAAACAGGTTATAATCGCATGGAAACATGTTGCTGTTATATGATTTTCATCGGTTTTGCTCTATTACGATCAACTACAAGTGTTCAGTGAGAGCAGGGATCTTATTTTAGTTGGTATATTTAATGTAAAGAAGAAACCTATCGTTACCCTCATCTAAACCTGAATGAGGCTCCCACCAATGTAAACATAGTCACTGCTGCTGACAAGGAAATCCTTATTGTGCTGAAAAGCAGCGGTGGAGTCTTTTCTGTTCAAGTGTTTGGTTGAGCCCAGAGGCTCCGCATCTGAAAGTGGTTATGATTCAACACAAAAGCGTGAATCACAGGTGGAGAAGTTCCTGTTCTTAAAAAAAATGTTTCCCCTGAAACGTCGTAGAGGGTGAATCCTTTTCTCAAAGAAAATATTTTACATGACCAGTGGCAATTTACCAGCATGTGTGTCCGAGCATTTTTTTTATAAAGTATATCTAGACTGACAGCTGCAACTGAATACGACAGTAGAACTGCAGTATCACTATACAGTATAGCACACACACAATTACTGAGCTGCTTTCTATCACAAAAGCACAACTTGGCGGAGGCAACTAGACAGGAAACATTTTTTATTTTGCATAAATTCTTCCCTAAACGAGGTAAAGCAAGTTTTTTGGGGGAAATCAAAGGATTTATCATCCATTAAACAGACAATTATTTTCTTTTCATGGATAGATTACTCGACTTACAAACATACCTGTTGGTATCAAACGGAGTGATGGATTCATATTTAATGTATGCGTCTGTTGACGTCCTTGTATCAATTGAAAAATTAATAATATTGTATTCACACATCTAAAGAGTGCCTCAACTAGGACAGTGTTCAGTCTGTCTCTGCCAAAAAGCAGTGTTTGTAAAAGCATAAAAACAGGTCAGCTTTGCTAAGTTACCAGCCTTAGAGATTCTCGTCATTTAATATTTATTGTATATCCTTTATTACAAGAATTCCAGGAAGCTGGTACATTTTCTCAACTTCCTGGAGTCCACACAGCAGCAAGCAAAAGAAAAAGTCATGTCTGTCATGCTGTCCTCATGCAGTACATGCTAACAAAGTCTCCTTGTGACCTCTGGCTGTGTCTGTTTGGACCCACCAGAGAAAACCACCCACAGCAGTTTGAAACTTCATGAACTGTAGCTGGTGAACCATTTCCCCAGTGGAGCTTTTCTTTTTTTTTTTTCTTCCAAGTGCCGTTTTTAGAAATGTGTGGGAGAGACATGGATACCACAGTTCAGCGTGTAAATGCTCTATCAATTGCTAGCGCTACCCTGAATAAAAAAAACGCTGGTTATTTTTTTGTACTCGGGGAAATTGTTGACACAAGGCTGAATAGCAGCATCGTTCCCGGGGCAGGAAAAACCCCACTGAGAGGTTAAAGAAAAAGAAGCAGACCAGTGATTCAGTCTAAATCCCGCCTGGAAGATAGCGTCTGCCATCACACCCGGCTTTTCATCGGAGTTGGTGTCACCTTCAACGAGCCACCTTTCAATGCCTGTGTTGGCTAGAAAATGATGTGTGCTCAGTGGCAGGGCTGTCGAGTCCACGCTGATAAAATTCCTATTGATGGCAGCCCGGGGACGCAGGGCGAGGGGATTGACGGAGGCATGCCTTTTTCACCTCCCTCAGGTGGGAAGCCCATCTGCTGAGGCCTCACTTCTGGAAAAAGTTCTAATTAAGACCTAGTTTGCACAAGTGATCACAGTGTGATGATGACACAAGAAGTGGGCCAGAGATACAGTGCCGAACACAATAATTAGGTGCAATATCTGATTAGCTGCAGAGATAATAGTTTTGTTTTACTGGGTCCAACATGACGCAAAGGATGAGTTCAAAGAGTCAGATAATCCTTCATTAGCCCCTTGTACTCTCATGACAATCATTTATATACACTGTAAGGAAAGAATCTGGCTCCAAATTTAGACTTTTTTTTTTAATAGCCCCTATGAGTAGTGCTACTTTAATGTATTCTCTACTGTTTTACCACTTTTTGTTAAGCTTGGCTTCTTATGATTACTAAAACATCGAGGCTCTGTGAAGCATTTTTTAAAAAGGCTTCAGAGGAGCCTTTAAAGTTGGCCTCATTCACAGAGACTATATCCTGCCCTTTGTGTCTTTGCTTATCTGTGCCCCACGAGCACATGGTTTGCAGAATCGCTGCGCATAATAGCCTACACAGCACTCAACTACTTTGATCTTCTCTGACGGGGGGGGGCAGAATCATCAAGCACTGGGCCCCGCTCGCCTTTACAAGACATTTGACATGTTGCAAGCCTCAAGTATGTGATGATCTTCCTCTTCTTGCAGATAAAATGGTGGCTATCACTGGATAAAATGTGTCACATGCTGTCTGATGAGATGATATCTAATGCTGATTTGATCTGCATTTACTACTGCCAATCAATATTGTTCACCAACAACGTTTTAACCAAAATACATAAAAAATATCAGTAACAATAGATGGGAAATTTGGGTGACAAAATAATCCCCGTAGTAACGTTTTTTTGGAGCAATGCTCTGAACTACACACCAGACGACGAAGACAAGGCCACTCGTACCCGACGCCAAAGGCCGTCTTTGAACAGGTATGAGGGTTGCAATCTGTAAGACCTCCTTGCCTGCCATTCCACGCTAAGGTAATTGGATGAGATACGGTTAAAAGCTCTGGAAAAAACGTTGGTACACATGGTGTTTATCATTCAGTGCGTGTGCATGCACAGTCAACTCTCCCGGATGTACGTCTCTGTAGTAAATGCCTCTGCATGTATGACTCTTGAGTTAGCACACATAAAGGTTAGCCAACTGTGCATCATATCACTGACGACTTGATACGTACACATGATGAGTCATGCAGTGGAGCTAATACACAGATGATGCAGTGATATTAGTGCAAAGTGATATGCAGAAAACAGTGTCGACTGTGAACTATGAGTAAGATGATATGTAAGGGTCAGGGTCATTATGGGATTTTCATAGCAGCTAGAGAGCCTGTTGCCACCGAGGTACAACCAGATCAGTTTGAGCATCGCCACGCGAGACCCTCGAGCTGATGCTACATATGAAGCAGAGGGAGGGGAAATGTACTTACTTCATCCAGAGTGCCTTAGTCATTGTGCTGCTGAGGACGAGAACCCTCGAACGTGCTATGGCTGAATTCACAGCTCATGAAAGAGTGAAAGACAATAGGCCAGCGATCATAAAACAGAGCAGGCCACAGTAGAGCACTTCACATGTCAACAATGTGACATGTGGGACTTAGACAACATCCTCTTGTGCAAAGCAACCTGTATCTTCAAGGCAGAGCAGTCTGTGTGTGAATGGCCTTTTTATTAACCGCTCTCACCCTTTGCTCAAGCATTTGATTCAGGATTATGCTGTGAATCTTTTTCACAGACTTCAAAGGCTGCTCTTCATTCATTTTGGTCTTTTGATGGCATTATGTTGGTTATATGAGGTTTCCAGTTTCAAGGGCAGGTAAATTGTATTAAGTACTGTGTGCAATGGATTACTCAGTCTAATGTTTCCCCTGTTTGCACAGCAGTGCAGCGTGGGTTTTGAAGAGACAGGAGTGACGGGAAATCATAAATATGTCCACTTTGGTTCCAGCATTAGCGAGACAGACGCTCTAACTCTGCTGCCAAAGTTTTCAGTTGTACTTTGTAAATCTTATTTTCAGTTTTCTCATGTGCAACTCCGCACTTTTTTAGAAAGCCTTTTTGGCCACGGGCATTTTGTAAACATAGTTGCAGATTGTTATTTATTCATGACTAACTCTATAATGCAATTTAGCTGTATAAATCAGACCTTGAGTCATATGCCAATGATATTTTAATAAAATGGGAAACCCTAATTATGTGCCGCAGACTGTGGTTCTCAAGCACGAGGATCATGTGTTTAACTTGGAGTGCCTGTCAGGGCCTAATCCTAACCCCCATGATAGGTCCATTTGTAGGAATCTGCAGAATAAGTTGGAAGTAGATTTACTGAATATAGTACAGCTTAAACTGGCACAGAGGAGAGAGAGAAGTGAAGCTTGGTGAACACTCCTCCAGCACTTTTTTCATATTTTTTGGGCTGTGAAGCATAATCCAAATACATGTATATTGCTCCGAAATATCACATCTCACACACACTGTTACATCACTCGCTTGCTGTTGAAATTCTACATTGCTTGAGGTTGATGAAGGACAGCCGAGGTTGAGATCACACACTCACTCACTCACACACACACACACACTAACACACACGCACACACACGTACGTTCCTCTCAGCTCTTGCTGTTATTTCCATATTTGTAGTTGAACACATTGCAGGCATCATGGTCTCTGGATCGATAGATACAAGAAACAGAGATAACAGCAAACATGGCATTTACAGAAGAATTTAAATTGTGTTTGTGTGTGTGTGTTTTGATGGTCGAGGCTCCAGCAGTGGGTGTATGCGCAGTGCACAGAGATTTATCTTTTGACCTGGCTGCCGGTTTCATTTGCTGTCTGTCAAGTCCTGGTTTAAATCATCATTCCAGCAAGTCTTTAGCTGACCTTCAAACCAGAGTCCTTCAGGCCTGCAGACGCGCTAATTAGCGGTTCTCTCCATAACTTCACAAAGTAATTTCCTTCCCTGTATGTCTGGATCTAGAATGGACTTGGCATACAGAGATCCAGGACGTGAAAGTAGCATGTTGGGTCAATGAATACTGCCCGAATAATGCATATAAAGTAGCTCACAGTCCACGTTTACTTGAACTAGTCTTCCAATAAACAGGTGCATAGGAATGCGCCCTCCTCCACAAATGTACCAGTCTTTCAATTTCTCTTTTAAATGTGGTTCTGCCATGAAAATCCATCTGCCTGTGTGCCCCGCAGCGACTGCGTGTACAATCACAATGCTTTGTGATGATAGAAATGTGAGGCGGAGACTGTACAAGCTCAGAATCAGGAGACGTCACAATCTCCACTAAAGGGATTTCCTGCCATATTGTTGAGGCTTAAGTATATACTGAAGTTAGTAATGACGGCATGATGGAGCATGTGCTTATAAAATAGGACACCAGACACACAATCCCAGCAGAATGCATTCTGGTATGTTCACGCTGTGAATGCTGCACTTTATCTGCCATCTGTGCAGTATACTTCCAAATGATATTTTCATTGTGTGGGAGATTTTTAGACAGTCGTTCTTTAATTATGAAACTACAGGTCTTAGAAATTATTATTTGTAGTTCATTTGTATCTGTATCTTGCTGGAAGTCGAACAATTGTATGTATGTTTATAATTGTACTCAATGTCAACTTTGGACACGCAAGTACCAAGACAGTTTATAATTTAATAATAATATAATATATATATATATATATATATAATAATTGCTAATCAATGATTACTTACTTAGAGCTATGTATAAAAATTCTGAAAATATGTCATCCTTGTTGATAATAATTGAGAAGAGAATAGTTTGGGTTTAGCTTCTTATTTTAACCTCAGCCAAAGAGGTAAAATCTGTTTGTTTGTCAGCAGGATTACCTAAAAATGACTGACTGATTTTCATTAAACTTAGTGGAAGGGTGTCGCATGGGCCAAGTGAGAGCTGTCCGAGTGCCATTCTTGTTTTAATATGAATCAGGCCGGCTAATATAAAAAGAAAAAAGCTAACAGATGAAAACGGTAGAGTCTGATATGGTAATAAATGACGTAAAACTTAAACAACACAATTAATAAAGTCATTACATAATACATAGCTTATTGTTTACACTGGTCATTTAGTTCCACAACACGCACGGTAAATTGCAACCTGCAGGCGGAAGCGCGTTGGCGACAGAATCCCTCAGTGGGCCACGTCCTCCTTCTACCAATTAAGAGTGATGGAGTAAATAAAGTGGTGAGTTTACCCCACTACACCTCACAGGCGGACAGTGAATGCTCCTTTAACTCTCTGTTTGATTGGATGCCAGCTAATAAACATCTAAATGTGTCAACGCTACAACAGTAGACATGCAGTGTGAGAACCACAGTGAATGGGACAATACAGGGATAAATGAAGTAGCTGCTACTGGACTTTCAAAAATAGTTTTAAATAAATATATACATCACCTAAAGACAATGTTGAAATGTAATTTAATATTAATCATTCCATTTAAACATTGTGTCTTTAGACAGGTAATATAGATAGTAGGTAATTACCTGAAACATTTGAATGATTACACCTTCTGGTTTATTAAGAGTTGTATTATTGTGTAATCAAATTGTGTTTTATGCTCATTATTTAACACAAAGCAAGTCTTTAACAATTAGGGGGCACACTACTATATACATATATATATATATATATATGCACACACACACACGCACACACACACACACACAGACACACCAGCTGTCGTTAGCAAGATAACAGATTAAGTGGCAGAGCATGCTCAGGCATTGGCTCTGAGCTGGCAAGCAGTTTTAAACATTTTTGACACATTATTCATGTTTTAATGTTAGCTACTTAAGACACTGGGCCTTGATTGATTGTGATACTAAAAATTATGTTAGTGCAGCTGTAAAAACTACCATAATCAACTTTTAATATCAGTGCTTGCTGTTGGGGTAAAACATGAAGATTCACTTTTTTTTTTTTTTTTTCCTTCCTTTAGCATCAAACCTTCTCTCTGATGTTATCAAGCAACACTGTTTATTTCATGTTCTGTGGAGTTGGATCATTGCACTGTAACATCTAACGTATTCAATAGTAATATTAACTATTTCTGAGGAGGGAATACACCCATTTTTTTTTTTTTTTTACAAAGTCAGTACCAAGCTTGATTTCAATGTAAGATATATGTGGTCTTTGAATGTTTGACACTCAGTGCATGGCCATTAAACTTTTACAGCTCTTCCTTTCATTCTGCTCCAGATCACATTATTTATGATGAGTAACGCCGCTTTCCTTATCTGATATTGCATTAATGTGGCTCAGAGAGTTAAACTGGAGTCACCCTGAGTGTGTTTATTGGGGATGTGCCAGGATCTCTGTCTGAGGTCACAACCAAAACACTCACACGACAAGTTATTACCCATATTTTTAACTGTCAATAATACACTGACCTTGTCACTGCTCTATAATGACCACATCAGTCATCATTTATGGCTCAATTAAATTGTCAATCTAAATTATTTATCAGTAGCTGGTCCATCACAAGTCAATGAAAGGTGGCGTGAATAATAAAAACATGGTTCAGAATCACTCAGAGTCAATGTAAGTGTCGACAGAAAGGTTGAATAAACATCACTTGAATTGTCTAAAGTATTCTTCTTGTTCGAGTATTGTCACTGGCATGCTGAAGTACGACTGAATTTAAACTAAGCCACATGTCAATGATGGATGAGAGAACATTTCAACATGTTTTAACTCCTCATAAATGTCAAACGATGTTTTGCAACTACTACACACCGTGAAAAGCCACATCCAGTAGTAGGGCTGTACTAATGGGCTGTAAATAACACGGAATTTGTCCAAATTAATTCAAATGCAACCCACAAATTATAATCCAAAACTATGTTGTTGAACTACACTCCACTACTTCACTTAAGTGACAAGCTAACACTGTCATGCAGTTGGATTCACTTTTTTCCCTCCATTTCGTGCAAGCAAGGAGAACATGAACGGGAGCAATTTACTAACAGGATAAGTGGGCATGCAATGGGGTCGGACGGATTGGATTTCTGATCCAACAATATTTAAAATCTATTGCAAAGCAGTTATAATACATCAAATCACTTGTTGTGAACCTTCACTGGGTTTAGTGCAATCTCTACTGTCTTTGTCCCAATCTGCTGAACATTTGTATCTGAACACAACAATGTGGATTTGCATGTGAGAAGAATCACTTATGACTTATTAATCGTAACATACCCACTTTCCAAACAGAAGTCCAGTTTGTCACTGCAGTATAACTGGACGATAAATAGTGACTTGTAAAAACAAAACTTCATGCGATTATGTGAACGGCGGACATCTCCGCGTCAGCCTCTGACAGTCGATGAACTCATTCACACTTTTCCATCTCTCATCACCTCTGTGATGCTTTCAAAATGAGTCCTCCGTGTGGGCTTAAATTGGCCAAGGACAGCAGAGATGAAAGATAGCCCATAATGAGGTTTCTCCCTAAGGAATCAATGTGTAGCTTTGTCCCAGGGGCCACTGAAGGTTGTCTGTAAAATCAGTCTATTGCAGGGTCCTGGCCTGAACAGCCAGCCTATCTATCACCTTGCCATCTTGTTGATGGGAAAAAGTGAGGTTTATACATTCACAAAGGACATTGTTGGACATAGTTTGGCTTTGAATACATTAATACAGTTGCTGCATAGGCGCCGCTTTCTGCGACAAACTTGTCACACTGCGTCTTCTGCAGGCATTGTGTTATACCTCCCCGATCATTGCGCTGCATAATCAAATTGCCCTTTGGGAATCAGATGACTTTGTGTCTGAGGGAGATAATGCAGAATATGATGATCAGCTAAACCAGGTCTGACCTTGTGTGTCGGTGTAATCATCCCTGGATTGATATGAATCTGTAACATCAAGGATAAGTCCTAGCTGCATTTGACAGCTGAGAGCAAAGAGTGCAAATCCATAATCTTTCACATGTTTTACAACATTTACTTTGTGTCTGACCTTTAGACTGTAATTCAAGAGGCTCTGCAAAGCTAATTATTATCAAAGCTTTAATTGAGTAGGAGTTGAAGAAGTTGTGGAGTAGTAGCTGGCCAGGAGTGCAATTAGAGGGTGAATCGGATGTGAATCTTTACAACAGACCATCAGCTTGATGGTGGGAGACAGAGGGAACCTGATTTGTATAGTGTGATGACATCGTAAACTGTGCTTGGATCTAAAACGTTTGCTCTCATTTACTTTCTCTCTTCTCTGCAGTCCGTCTGCTTTGAGGCCAGGCAGCTGTGTGGGGCACCGGGTGTGGATCCTGCTGGCCATGACCCACCTCACCCTGGACTTCTCTGTGTGCAGCCCCCTCGGTCAGGGTATGGGGGTCAAACTCACGCCTAAATCGGTGCCTCGCTCTCGACCTCGCTGGCAGCCGCTCTGGGACACCCCCAACAAGCTTCACTGGAGAACAGTGAGTCCGTTGGCCCGTCGCCTCCTCAACCCTATCCCTCCACCCCAAGACAACAGGGTAGGGATGGGGCCAAAAGTCAAGGGTCAAAAGCATCGGAAGCCAGCACATAAAGGACAAGCGGCGTGTAAGGAGTGCCGGTTGAGATACTCTCAAATGGAGACTGGTGATCCTTTGGCAGTAATAGCGGAAGCTCCAGCAGCTTTATCCAGCGGCAGCAGAGGAGACGCAGTGAGGTTGTTACTTAGAGCCAGGAGGCAGCTCAAATGGGACAGCTATGATAAGTCTCAGGAGGGCCGGACTACTACAGTGGCCGGATTTATCGACTGGGGACCCACGGGGGCAGATAGCATAGATGAAGACGGGCCCAACGTAACGCTGTCCACCAAGGTCTCAACTACCACAGTGGCCGCAACCACTAGCACTACAACCAGGCTCTCCCAAAGGACGTTCACTGTGGTGACCACACCGGAGGCCAAGAGGCTAAGCACCACCAAGGCCACTGTCAGCTTCGGGGAGACTGTCAAACCACCAAAGCCATATGGGGACACACCAGGTAAGGCACACAAAGCAGCTAAACAGCCAATCCTAATCAAGTGTGAATGTCATGGTGAGTGAGTAAGCTTTGAAGAAATCTTTGTTTGAAGTGCTTTTGTTGCATCTTTTGTTTCAGTCACACTTTACAGACTCACCCTATGTCTTCAATACGAAAAAGATGCAGTAGTGTCATTTCAGCAAAACATTAGACAAACTAGAGACAATTAACAAATTCATGGAATCCTTACTGTTAACGAATAAGAAACCTGCATGGCACAGAGATGAACACCGTGGATTTAGAGTAGTGTCTCAAGTGTCTGGCATCCAGGAAGGCTTTTGCTCTGCAAAGTTCATATGGTATCTAAGACTATGTTGAAACTTGCGTATAACATTTGCCTACCTTTCATCTATGTTTGCACACACACTATGACAAGCTCAAAACAAAGCGACAGAATCAGAAATGTTAGGAGCATCAGCTGAATTTGTGCCATTTTGGAGTTTGCAAAGACAAATAAAGTAGTTTTAATTCTGAAAAGTCCATGTGTAAGGGGAAACTTGGACACGCGAATAATGCAATTAATTTTTTTTGCCAATGCCCTATGAATTGAGACAGTGTGGTAAGAGAAGGTGCATGTCCACTTCATGGTTAGGGATTCCTCCATATGGGGTTTAAGTGTGAAAAAGCACTTTCTGACCTGTACTCTGCTCCTAACTTCCTCCTCAGGGACGGGACAAACGGGGACAACGGCCGCGATCCATAGATAATTGGGCATCACAAATTAGCGTGAAAATGAGGGTAAATTGCTAAGAATAACTCAAATATAAAACAAACTATAATATGAAGTCTTCTCCAAACCTGTTTTCTCTTATGATATTGCAAAATCTTTTCACCTTTTCCCAGTAGCGCATGATGATCCACAGTATTGATCTACTTTTCAATAATATGATGTTTCCGGTTGAGGGGAAAAAAAGCACCTGATTCCCAGTGTCCTTGATGGCCTCTTGCCTGAAATACTGTACATGAGCATAAGTGATTTTTATGGACAGTCCCTCTCTGCTGTGAACACACAGACCTCCCTGTCAGGCATATTAGATTTACCATTTCATTTAGTCCATGAGGAACATGGCTTTTTAAATGGACCATACAGGTAGTCATAAAATGTAAGTCACAACTTATGGAGCAAGCACTATGCTAATTAAAGCTGTCCCATTTGGTGCATTAATATAAATGTCATAAAATTAGGCAGCTAACAGTAAGGGTGATCAAAAGTCTTTGGCCACCTCCTGCTCAATTACAATGAAGAATGTCATAAAACTCGGAGGAATGTGAACATGTATGGACAGTACGAGTCGTGCTGATATAAAATCGCTTTCACTGTGTTGTTTGGAGGACTGTGGTGAAATAAAAAAACACATTTCTGCTCACGTATATGACCCAGGCACATCACAACAGTGTAGAAACAAGTGGCATAAACTGTAACCAATAACAACCTCCCTCCCCACACGCAAACAAAAAAACAAACTTAACGTTTCAGGGTTGACGGAGACATTTTTTATTTATAGTGTATAGATTTATAGATATATTTATAGTGTATGGAGGTTGTTTCTGTCCCTGTCAAGCTGTGCGTTTGGTGCTCCTATATGCACATATTTCAACTTGGAACTGTAATAATTTCCTCAGTAAATGTGTTGTACCAGAATTCCAGCATCCAGATAATAAATACAAATAGCACAAGACCCAGAACTGGGACCACAAGTAAACCTGGATCTTATATTAAAGTAGCCCCTCAGTACTTTTCATGTAAAAAAAAAAGAAGAGAGAAACACTCCTAAAAGTAGGTTTCAGTGTGAGTTGTGTACTTATATGTTGTACTACGATGACGCAGGTGTACATACAGTATATAGTATAAGTGAAATGAAATAGCTGCACGTAATCGTCCTGTCAGCATTGTTGTGACGTCTTCATTTTCTCTTGATTGGGAGGTGTGTGTGAGGAGACAAGTGATTCCAGCTTGATATTTTATCCTGGAGGAAATCAGCCACCTCTTATTCCATTCCATGATTATTCCGACTGTGTGCACCTTTATTCTATCAACAAGCAGACTGCTCCTCATCAGAGCAGAGGAATAAAATTACATTTCAAAGCAAAGCCCTCGTGCTTAAATTCTGCAGAAAACTTCGCTTTTGCCTTCACAACACATTAACCCGAGTCTGCCTCATATTGGCCCCAAAGCAAGACATAATTACCAGACCGACAGCACCGCACCGGATGCTGATGAAATGAAACTATTACCGAAGGAGAGGTGCTTCACTTTGTCTCTTTCTCTTATTTCTTCCTGCTTTGTCTTTGAAGATGTTTTGGGATACATTACATTCAATCCAAGTGTGTTCAATGTAAACTTGGAGAGGAGATAACAATTTAACTCACCGTGATTTATGAATCTCCGTATTTTAGAGGCTGAAAACTGCAGTTTTTTTTTCCATTTTTACATGAAAAATTACTAAAACAATCGATCGATTATCACAATATTTCGTAATTTTTCTGTCGATCGGCTAATCGATTAGCTGACTAAGCGTTGTGGCTTTTATTTCAACTCGGGTCTTAATTTTGCGAGTTGGCCATCACTTATATCGACTACGAAAAAATGTTTTCCCAGTGTAATAACTTGGCTTCATTGCAGTTTGATCAATGGGATTTTTATCTGTCTCGAATGCTTCTTGGTTGCATTTAAACTTCGCTTTCTTGCCATCGGATTACTTTACATTACATTACATCGGACACCAGGTGAAACGTTATCTTGAGCCTCCGGATATAATAGAAGCATGTTAGCTGCATATTCAAATTTTGACATAAACGCATAATTTAATGGGTAAATGAGCTGACATAGTCATCCAAATTATACAGTAAATTCATAACATAAAGTAGTTGCTTCTGCCTCTTAAGACTGCTGCATTACAGCATGATATTTATGTCCGTGCTTAAGACAAAGGGCTGCTTTAGCGGTGCTGAAAGAGATTTTTCTGGTGCTTGCTCAGACAGATTCAAACCGTGTCAGAACATAACTGAATAACTTTATTCAGGGTTGATTTTGAGAGTAGGAGTTACGCTGGCCCACATAAACACAATGACATGATAATTGAGATGCATTACACGGGAAAAACTGCACAACTGTTCAAAGACTGTGTATGCATTATGTATGTCTATCGCTCATGCACGCACATACTTGTAGTCCTGAATCTACAGCGTGTTGAGATATGAGTCGTGTGCATTCGGCACCCAGCTGCTTGGTGTAAACTGTACGTGGCTTTCTGTGCAGCGTTATTTTTGTCTCGTTGTTCTCTGGGCTTGCACTCACTGTGCCAATTTAACCGTGACAACCATCTCAGGTGAATGACGTAAGATCTACGATGCTCATGCAGTTCATATACAAGCGAGGCAGGGTGCATAACATGCAACTCCCCCAGGTGAACTGTGGGAAAATCATCCCAATCACGCGATGCTGTTGTCATTCCTCGTTATTTGATTCGTCCCATTAATCAGAGTATCAGCGAGCTGCTCCGTGTCGTTCTCATCCAGCGTCTCAAACAGAAACGCCTCAGCTCAGAGTGAAACCTCTGGGAGAAATGCTTCCAGCCTGACATCCCAGCTAAGTGTAACCTTACAGCGCTTAATGTAGGTGTCTCATAACATGTCTGTATTATGTGAGTATATTATATACTATTGATTTCCATATTTGTTCGTCCCATTCAAATTTTTTCTATAAAATGTTGTAAAAAAAAAAAAATGCATATCAAAAGTTCTGTAACTATATATGCATAATATTGAGTTGCATATTAAACGATACAGTAACATGTAGGTTGGCCTAAAGTGCCATGTATAAACATACCTTTTTAATGGTGCATACAACACTAAGCTATTGAAATAATAATACTTAACTGTAGCCACTAGTTCGCCATCATAGACTATTAGTGATTAAGCACAGGTTAGCTAGCTACTCATGGGTAATGGTTTTGTTTTTTTACAAATAGGCCGATTAATCTTTTGCGAATAATATATTAGATTTATGTTTCTGTCATGTATATTTTCAGTTTTCAGTTTTTTTTAAACTTTCAAAACCTATCAAAACTCTGAGGACCCTTGAATTAGAGTATAAGTCTTTGGAAAAAAATAATACTTATAATTTCACATGAACGCTTCAGTCACTGCCACTGGGCACGCTCTCAGGAAATGTGAGATTACAGCATGCAAATTCACTCCTGCAATAAACGGCCTGCATGAACTAATTCACTATGACTCATGAACACTGTAGGCAACCAGCACAAATTCAAACCATTAGTGTACTTTGTCTCAGCCATGTCAGGCATGTGCGTATCATGACCATAATCATCTCGCGCTGTGTGTGGGAGTGTGGGCACATCACTGTCAAACAGGGATGCAAGTGGTTGTTTGTGGAAGGAGGTCGAGAGCAGGGGAGGAAATTATTCCAAAATGCCTTTCTCAAAAAAGATGTGGCGCACATATTGAAGCGTAGTCTGAATCTTGCAGTTTCTAGCACGACTGTGGTCCAACGTTATCATTAATACGTCAAGTGATGAAGACAAAAGAAACATGGCAACCTTCAGAGCCCACTGGAAAAGTTGCCAAAGTTTCCTGCCTCCTAAAACAAAATGTCTTCAAAAAGTCCTTAGACAAACAGGCAGAATGTGATCATCCTAAATCTCCTCATTATATTACTTGTTGTTCCCACTGTGCAGAGGCATCGCACCTCGACTAGATACCACTAATTCATTCATTTTATTTATAATATCACCATGTGATGCCAGCCAGGCCAGTATATCAGATACAGTGCGCGTGTTGTAGTTTTGTTGCCATTTTTATCCGTATTGCTGCGATTTGATGCTTTTTATGCCCTTAGATTTGGACATTTATTTGCATTTCCAGAGCAGATAAAATACACTTTCTGAAGACGGTCCAGCTAGAATCGAAACATTTTCTATTTAAACTAATGTGTGTAGAGGTCAGTCAGTGAGCAGAAATGAGCCACGGACTTATATCCACATGGCCGAGCTCTGTGCTTGTTCCATTAGTTTTTCTTCTGTGACATTTTGCCAAGCAGTTTGGTTTGGTTGGAAACCAACTATGACACAGAAAGTACATGACAGCTCGCCACAGCTTGTCTGTGTTGCACTTATTGACTGCAGGCTATGTGCCTTTACTCCCACTCACTGTTGGCATTGATAGTGCAGGACAACAAAAGGGACAACTCTTTCTCTTGTTTGCCGAACAAGTTCACACCCTTTTCCCGGGACAATGACGTTAATGATGCTAATAATCAGTCAAAAGGCCTTCGGCAAAAATGTTAAAACTACTGTAGAAGGGCACTGGGAGAGCGCAAACCTCCGCAAAGGCCATTTGCATAAGTGGGAAAAAAAAGATTTGGATCTGCCCCAAAATGTAACAAATTCTTCCTTGGCCCGGGCTACACCCTTCCACCAAGTGACATGAAAGTCGGGCCAGTAGCTTTTTTCGGTAATCCTGCTGACAAGCAAACTGAAGCGAGGACATGACCTCCTTGGCGGAGGCAATAACACAGCAGGCCACTGGTCATAGTGCTAAGTAGCCATAGCCAATCCAGCCTCGGAGGTTAATACCTCAAATGTAATTTAAAATGTCATTTCCTGTGTTGAGACGATGTGAATTCTCAGCATCATAATGTATCGCGAGCAGATCTAAGTTAGTTTTAAAAAATGAGTGTATCTGGATGCTGCAGCTCTTAGTAGATGCCTCCTGTTGATCCTGCTCTCACAGCGCTCTGGCCATCATTCAGGATTTGGGAGGAGAAGGAGGAGGTGGTAGTGGTGGTGGCGGTGGTGGTGGTGGTGGGGTTGTACTGTAGTTGTGGTGCCTCCAGATGCTCGCTGATTGTTCCCGGTGATTGTGCTGCTAGTAACTGCGACCCCCCTCTACTCTACGCAGATGGAGCTGTCAGCTTCATTTTGGGTATGAGATGATTAAAACTGCACTCAGTAAAGCCACTACTGATAACTTAGGTCTTGTTAGACGGGCTGAGAGTCACGGGGTTAAATGTGACCGGCTTGTGTGAAGTAACCAAGAGGTACCATGTGTTCCTGATAGATACCGCCTTACAGTTCTGCCCTGTGGCTTTCTGAATCAGCCATAGGATGTTTGAAGTATAAGAAGGTATTTAAAATGAAAAAGATCCATTCAAATCGCACTATCGAGATCGTGAAGGGGATGGAGGGTTAAATGAATGGTATAAATAAGTAAGTCCATCCACTGTCGAGCAAAGTGAGCGCATGTAAAATGTATGTTAAGTGTTTTAGGAATCTATTTTTGAGCGAGCTCAGTGAACATTGTAATGCAGCATTTTGACCTGCGGTAGACCTGTAGAGGCGTACAATACAGCCTCTTCAACAGCGAGAGACGCACAGAGAGACAGAGAAACCACTTTTACCCAACCGTTACCATGGCAATCCAATAAATTTGCCATTACTCTCCGTATTGACTCTCAATAAAGTGGGTAAAAATGAATCTCCTTTTCTCGAGCGTTAAATCTGGACTTAAATGCTGATGCCTGGTGACAGGCGTGCAGAGTCAGACCCCCTCTCCCTGATTTACAGAAAAGCGAGCCAAGAGGAGATGGAGGGGCAGGACTGAGCAGATGCTGCTTCACTTTTTGTTCCTCTGCTGCGCCGCTCTTTCTTCATGGCTTAACACATCTGCCTGAAGGAAGACAAGTGCAGATGTTGACCGAGATTTTTGGAAGCAGGAGATTGTTTCCGTCAATCAGAAGGGATAGGGCAGAATTTTTTTATTAGACTTGTTTATTTATTTTTTAACTAATTGCTGTTGATTTATTATAGCTTCTGAGATATTTCAGTGTTGTTGAAAAAAACGACGGTGTTGCCCGACAGGAACGACAGAGAGGATGATAGAGTATGCGGAAGATTTCGACTCAAAGCCAAAACAGTGCAGGTGGTGTGTTTCCATTCACCTGCTCAACAATTCAGCGAAGCTTTGTTCAGTAAAAAATACCTCCCGTCTCCGACTTGACAGCTCACAGATTTCCGGAGGGTTGATTGAAGCTGCCTTCGTAGCAATGCCATTTTACTCCCACCTGAAAATTGCAGTCATTCCCATTTGTCTGCCGTTAACAGTATGCGCCTCTGTGTGTTCTCCACTGTTCCTAATACAGGCAGTCAAACACGCCAAGTGTATCTATCTTCCTGTAAGGGACGCCATCATCGGAGCCATAAACATCCTTTTTTTTTTTTTTTTTTTGGGCCATTCTAGCATTTGCCATCCAACCTGACGGAATTATGCAGCAATGCCTTTGACACGGAGAGAGAAGGCATGTAAGAGTAATTGTTTCTGATCTCTCCCTCTTCAACTTTACCCTCCTCTCTCTCTCTCTCTCTCTCTCTCTCTCTCCGTCCCACTCTTCTCTCAGCACCCTCTTCTTCAATAAGTGTTTTAGATTGCTTGGTGACTCAGTGGAAATCAGCCAAGATTGACACTTTGACACCGACGTTAATTGGCAATTCCTAACTATCAGCACAACGCCTGTGACGGAAGTCTTCCCGCAACCTGTCCTGCTCAGGTGCCCGGTAGTAGGTAGAGACGATCTTGGAAGGGTCATACAGCGTATTAGCGTGTGAGGAATATGCCTGTACGAATGTGACTTAGTGCTGTGTGGGAGTGAGATGGCTCAACCTCTGTGATCTGCAACTCTGTTTTACAAATGAGGGGCCTTCCCGACATTTTTCAGGAGCTTTTAAGCCAACACTGCGTGGGCGTTAGTCCTAAATGGCTCTTTGCAATGGATGCCTTAAAGAGGACACACACACACACACACACACAACACTAAAGACTGACAGTAACTCCTACATACATGCAAAGTAATTAAATAGTCATTCTCTTTCCCTCATCATTTGTCCAGTATTGCCTTGTTATGTTACTCAGAGGACAGTTTAGATGTTCATAATTCACCATGTAAATTGCAAATGGGCAAGCCAAGGTCAAACATCGCCATATAAATGGTTGCATGTTCAGGCTGAATCGCCTTTGCTTACTAAATATTATGTCTGGCAGTAATAGCATGTACTCGTTTGTTTTTAACATGGAACTGTATGTCCATGTCCACAAGTGCATTATTTCTTAAGAGTTTTATTACAGGATGTGGTCTGTTTATGACAATTTAAATATGAGCGTTATTGTTTTTAGTTGGAGGAAGTTTATTCACGGAGTCTGTACGTTTCAGGCACGGAAAGACAATGCATCACTGTATTCCTGTAACTTTCTTCTACCGTGTATTTGAGCGATAGGAGAAGACACTTTGAAATGTCACAAAAAGCTCACAGGTGTAATTGTATTGTGCATGTCGTGACTTACCGTGACACTCGAGTAGAACAGAGACGTCGTTAACGTTATGAGTAACGCCTGTGATCTTCTTACCGTGACAAGTCAAAATGTGCTGGAAGAAAAAAGGTCTTATTGTCCTTCATTCGTCATTATAAAACGACTAATTATTTAATAAAAAGGAAAATAACATACAATGCAAGTATTCTTTGTGGTAATAATAGTTAAAGTTTCTGCTGAAATTTCAGGTTTGTCTGGACTCGGGTCTGCAGTTCTCACACTGAACTGACACCTCGGGATTATCTAGTTTCAGTGAAGCAGCTATAACCAGCATTAGCAAATTACACCTTTGTTTAGGAGCGGCACTAACGTCCACTTCACAACTCAACAAATGTGTTGGCTTTTAATTATCGTCCACATTTCTCTGACTGATCCTTCAGGTTTGAGTTTAAAGCATCATTCATACATGTTTGGCCACTTGGGGCCAAGCAGCTGTAAATGCAACATTGACATTATATCACCTCATAAAGTTATGGTCAACGTTAGCAAAATGGTCCGTTTTTACACATCCGGTCCAATGTTCACTCTCCTTTTATGGTTTTTACGTTGTCCACCAGCTCCTGAGGGAAATGGCCCTTTAGCTGACTTTGTCTGCTGTTTGATGCTTGTGAGGTAGCATAGAGTTGATTTATCAGAGCTTTCTTTTTTTAAACTAAAAACCACTGCGTCTGGAAACTAGGTTGATGGGAGCGGTGAGACTGAACCACACGCACAGTTAAGGGTCTTAAAACTAAAACGATTAGCTGAAATGCTAAAGTAGAGCTGAGGGGAATTGAACAGTCTGGGTTTGTCACGACGAAAGACAACTCTTACATTACACATGGACATTTTCTATTTTAACATCATGCACACACGCGCGTCACTAGACATTAATATACGTACGTTGAATGCACTGAGATAATGTGATGAATAAACCACAGTGAGGAGTTTTGAAACCAGACTTTTCCTGGCACATTTATTGACCCCACACTGAGGGTTTTTTTTTTCTAAGCTTGGGTTCTTTTATTAAAAGTAGGTAGCAAGGAGAGATTTCATTTAACCGCTATGTTTTGCTTTGACATGTTAATCAAACTGTCATAGGCAAGAAGGCAAAAAAATAAAAAATAAAAAAATTCTCATTTGTTTCTTGCTGGGAGCATCAATGGAGGCTCAAATCCTGCTGCCATAGAGGTCACACGCTCGCTGTCCTCCATCCCTTTCTGTCCCTTTCTCTCTCTATCCATCTTCCTCTCAGCCTCTCTTTGTTTGGCAGTGATTCGACCAAACGAAACCTCACCGGGTAGCTCTAAAGCAAGGTGACTGCCAAAGGTGATATTTCAACCTGACTGCCAGGACACAATGAGTTTCAAACAGCCAGTCCAAATTCTCCTCCCTCTATCTGGCAGTCCTGGATGAAAATACTGTAGAAGTGGCCTCTGCACTCAGATTTGTCACCCATGTCATTATCTGCTCTATTACCCCTGCACCCTTAAACATACTGCCATGAAAAGGAGGCTATAATGAATTTAATGTCCGTGTTTGTGTCGCTGGACCTCACATTCTCGAGTTCATGTGTTCTATTAAAGCGCTGTACTAGGAAAATATACATATTTTTTGCTTCAAATGGCAGCCTGAAGGAACTCTTAATGAGCTATTTGGACCGAAATATCCTGAAACCATGCAACATAGCATCAGTAAACTACACACAGCATGCTCGTGTTTACCAGCTGAGCCAATGGGATTCCTCTGGTATAAAAATCACAGACTGGCGGGGCTGCTAAACATGCGTGCGTTGTGTTCGCTGACATCGCGTCGGCCAATGGATGGTTGCATGCACTTCATGACAGTTTGAATTATACTCAGAAGTTTCCCTTGCATGGGCAGAGGAGTTTCCATTAGAGGTAGGGACAGAGCACAGCCTAATTCAGTGCCATAATGTAATTTAATCAGACAAATTTCACCACGAGCAGCTTTCCATTTGAAATATCCTGACTGAGAAGTACTCCCTTTCACTCTGACTTCAATTTAAAATGAAACAGTTCTCAGTAGAGATCTCAGCTATTGATCAAGGTCAGGGGCAACCTCTATTATGCCTGAACTTGGGCAGATGTTAATTTTTAACGGAACACTTTCAACTTAACAGCCTTGACGTCAGCCGGAGACGAAGCAGAGAGGGAGACGAGGCAGGATAGAGAGGGGATTTGAGGGAAATGCAAATGACTTGACAGATAAGTTAATGTGCCTTTGCCGTGGCAAGGGATTCAGATTGCGCTGGGAAGGTAAGGCTTCCCTGAGCCGGCCGGAGATATCATTAATCCAAGGTTGACCTGGCCTTAAGAAGTTTATTATCCAGGAGGAGGTTGTCCGGGCAGCAGGCCGGCAGAGGAAAGACCGTGTTGTTTTCCAAAATGACCCGAGCCGCTCTTCCTTTTGAGCCTTCCCGAAAAACAAATTGGCTTGGATCAGCAGCTAGGCAGCTGGCTGATGGAGAGGTGAGATGTATAAGGCCCACGTGGGCATTTTCATCATGACAGCTCCCCCCCCCCCCCTCTCCTGCAGCATGTCACCTGCTGCAGTGTGTCATTGTGTCCTAGTTGCTCTCATGCTCTATCACTCACCCACACACATACAGTACACAACACACTAACCATACTGTACAGTTGAATAGGCTCACACTAATCCTCGCTTTAGACACGTAGCGCACCGTTTTGTTTGTGGATTACTGTCCTGTGGCAAAAGTGAGAGATCAGCACACACCGGAGTCTTACGAGTTTAAATAGGAACGATATTTTTGTACTTTTTGGTCGTAAAACAAAAGGGAGCAAGCAGAAAACCTTTGCTCTGCATCCCCTGTCACATCTGCAAAATGCCGCATAGCTTCTCGTTTAAATAATCGTATAACTTTATGTTGACTTTAAAAAAACAGCTTAGCAAAACAAGACTTTAAACCAGATTCATGTCACAGAAGTGTATGGATTCATGACGACGTGGTTAAATATGAATGAAAGAATATTAACAGTTGTTGTGCATGAGTTTGAAGAGAATGGATCAAATGACTGTGTGTGATGTTAAAAGAGTATCTTGTTCCACAGCTCATTCATTCATCTTTTAGTTACATTTTGGGGTTTACAAACTGCTGGATGCTTCCTGCCCTGCATCAAACACAGACAGGCAAAGTTTAGAGAAGGTAGAGACCAAAGCAGAGCCAAAAAAAAGAGAGTGAATATAAGAGTTAAGTCCAAAACCTAGAAGACTAGAGACCTAGAAATAATAAATTATACGTTTCTCTATTGCTGGACATGTGAAAAGTGTTTTCTAACACATTTGACATTTCATCATTTTTAAGGCGATAACACTCGTCAGATGTTGTTTTCACTCTGTGTCGCTGCCGCCAAGTGGCCAAAAAACTCCATTAATGCAGCTTTGATTAAGAACTTTCAAAAACACAGTTACTGAATTTTTGAAGCTTTTGAATTCAGTTTAAAATGAACCTGACACTTTGTAGAATTGATGATATCAACCAAAACGATGCAAATCAAGGTATAAGACAAACGATGTGAATGGTGTAGTTTCACAAGATGTGAGTTGTTATGATTTACAGAAATATTCAATTTAATATTGTTCCGATTGTCTTAATGTCCATGTCTAGTGTTTGTCTTTCTTTATTTTGGTATGAAACAGTTTTAATTTCAATGTATGACAAACACTACAGTGTCTTAAATTCCTCTTTGAAGCTCTTAAGAATAACATGACACCCTCATTTATTGCTCTATCAAACTATTATCTATCTATAGTGTACGATGTGTGTATCCTCCTTCCTCCACCCTGCATTAACACCACTCCCTTTCCAAAGCGCTCAGACTACTTTTGATGACATATTTTATTTGATATAGCACATCAAACAATCTGCCCTCACTTAATGTTTAAATAAAAAGCCCTCGCGGCAAAATCTACAGAGATGCATTCAGGTGAGAAAAGGTTACACAAAGCATAGCAAAGCAAGGAATGACATAAGAATAATACGTAATGAGAGAAAAGTGTCGTCAACACTTACTGACGAGCAAAGTGGTTCTGGGTCGTCGTCCTCTGCTTTTCAAGTGAGCTGCCCTCGGTACTTTGTTGAGGGCAGCGCGTTGGTACAGGACAGAAAACACAAAGAGACGCTGTGAGCAACGGCAGCGAAACCGTTCCCTCCACAAATGTAATTTCCCTGCTCTTGTGTTTATTTTCTTTTTTGCAGGTTTGGCAGTTCACCAGATAATCACAATCACTGTGTCTCTCATTATGGTTATCGCAGCCTTGATCACAACGCTCGTCCTTAAAAACTGGTAGGAAAGATTCCTTTACTTTTTTTCTTTTTACCCCCGTAAATACATTCAACTGTAGAATGTCCCACTTTGACAGAAATCCAGATGACGTGAAGGGTGCGAGGTATGATTTTATGTTCGTTTCTTGTCTTTGGTGCGTGTTTTTGTAGCTGTGCGCAGTCGGGAAATGGCCGCCACAATAGCCATCAGCGCAAGATCCACCAGCAGGAAGAAAGCTGCCAAAACCTGACAGACTTCACCCCAGCCCGGGTGCCCAGCAAGGTGGACATATTCACTGCCTACAATGACAGCCTGCAGTGCTCACATGAGTGCGTCCGGACTGCCGTGCCCATCTACACTGATGAGATGATCCAGCAGACGCCTGTCTACAAGACTGCTTACAATGGAAACAGGTACGCAGGCCCGGGGCTGTTTATAGCACAAGGTGGATGCACACTGGAACATTGGTTCAGTCAGCCGGCAACGGGAATCCACAGCCTTTTATGCTTCTCCAAAGTGATGCCTCTACGCACGACAGTGATTATCATTAATGGTATTAGAGGTTGATGGCCGGAATATTATGAAACCGCTTGCTGAAGGGCAGAGCCAAATTAATTTCATTTAGGGTTAAGAAATCAATCTAGTTTCCTAATAATAATTATAATAATAATAATAATAATGCTTTTACGAGGGGATACATGTTCTAATAACTTGCACATGAAATTAGAAAGCATTAAAAAAAAAAAAAAAAAAAGGATGACGAACAGATTAGAGAGGCAGATTAGGGGATGGGTTTTTCGCAGAACGCGCGCGCGGGGGTAAATAACGCTCGCAGAGACAGGCGCACCGGTGCGACTGATGAAACTGGTTTTTTCGCAATCCCTGATAACAGTCGTGGTGAATCTGTTTTTTCTTGATGAAAGGCTTGGACGGCTCTCTCTCTTCTCCTTGCATGTGCTGTTACTCTGAACCACAATCAGCGTCAGTCACAGGCTTGCTTCCCAGGGAAAGCCACACATAAATTGGTTGCCTTTGATGCCGTCGTCCATCTGCCCGACACCTGGCTGAGCGCTGTGCCTCGGCACGCTCAAGCTCCCTGTGATTTTAGTTGTCGTGTAATTTGTAGATGTATGGCGACGGGGATGTGAAGTCTTTCTGTCGCATTGAAATGGCAGACAGGTACTGTATATATATATATATATATATATATACTTCCAAAAAGTGAACTTCGATACCCAAAGGTCACGTAATGTAATATCGCTAAACTGTGCACAACACATCTATGTTTACCGACCCAGCTAATATGTGCTGCTTCATACCAAAAGGGAGGCAAATGATGCAACACTGGTGAGTCATTGGTGTGTTTGCTTTTCACTCTGATCAAATCGCCTCTCTCTGTGAGGGAAGATGCGTCTCTCTTTGTGATAGAAGCTGACATGGCGGGAGTGTTTTTACATAGAAATCTTCGAAATAATAGGAAATAATACCTTAAACTTTCATTTATATGCAGCGTGACAATAAGCTTGCTCGAGTTTTGACTGTGTTTACTGTCTGAGTGGATAACAGAAACAGTCATCTAAGCTGCAGGGCCAGCAAAGATGGTCACACTTACTCTGTGTCTCTAAAGCCTGTAACAGATTCATTATTCTGGCAGTGAGGGTAAGATCATTCCTCTGGTGTAAATAGTCCAAAGTGTCTGGATTTAGTCACGGAAGGATGGCTGCATTTTTAGCAACGGCCTTGCTGATTAATCTCGGATTTTTAACTCGACCACGAAGTCTCAATATGTGATTGTCTCTGTCTCTCCGTTTGCGTTTGTCTGTGACCAACAGTATAGTGTTAACCAGTGTTGGGCAAGTTACTGAAAATCAGTACTTAATTACACTTACCAGTAACTTCTCTCAAACGTAATTGAATTACTTTAGCAATTACGGCATGTAAAATGATTAAATTAATAGGGGAAGTAACTTGATACGTTAAATGAAAACTAGAACAGACATACAATCTGATACACACACACACACACACACACACACACACACACACACACACACACACACATACACACACATACACCAACGCGCCTCCTTAGCAATCGGGTCAGAATCAATTCAAGTTACAAAGCCATTGACGACCAATATAGTGCTGATTGGATGTAATATAAATATGTACCCATCCTTCAGTACTAACCCGCTCCACGTCTTTGTCCCGCAGGCCCTCCCCCACTGAAAGACAACTGATTCCTGTGGCCTTCGTGTCAGAGAAATGGTTCGAGATCTCTTGTTGACGAGCTGAAGGCCTTGTTCACTTCCTGTGGGTGGAAGACACTTCCTGAAATCACGCTCTGGTGGGTACTGTGCCATTTTTGTCTCGTCGCACAAATCATCGTGTGAGCATTAGCCACCTCTATCCCCGTGGTGATGCTGCCCCACTTTGGGACTCGAAGGGAACTTGGCATATGTTTGCTTTTTTTTTTGTGACATGATTATGCTCCTTTCCATCGTCGCGCAGGGATGAAAAAAGGGTTGAGAAATCCAGTTCGGTGCAGTATCAAAGCTCTTTAGTCGAGAGAAGAAACCATTATTATCATGAGGTAATCAGCTATATGCTCACCATTAATGATTGCACTCCTCATATGCGAAACGCTTTCATTAATATTTCGGACTCATTCTTACAGCGTATTGTTTTGAACACTCTGAACAGGAATGAAAAAGCTCTTTCACTCGACTTGTGACATGTTTTTTATGCACGGCTAATATATGCTAGAATGTCCTGCATTTGAAATTCCAAGCGTGAAAGTTAAACACACGCTCCGGCCCCACAGTGTTGCTGGAAGCCCGGGGGGAGGTGTAACGTCTGCTATTGACCCAGATTTTAAAAGGAATAGATTGCCTGCAGGTAGCGTAGTGAGAGGACAGCGCCTCGCCGTTGTCTGGACACACATTAGTCTCAGTCAGCTCAGCTCTACACAGCACGTCCCCTATGTTGCAGCCTTATGAGATCCTTTATTATTACACTGCAAACCTAATGTATTTCTTAGACTAAAGTCTATGTTACAGTACAGATTTTTAATAAAGCATTGTCATTTCATCTGCTTTTGAGAAAGGCATTGGGTTGCATGCTTTTTTTTTTTTTTAGGCCGGAGCTAGATACCAAATTAACCGAACATATAGGGGTTTAACGGGACAAAGAAATTCACGGTTTGGTACGAACCTCCGTTTTGCCGTCACAGCTCAGTACGTTCAAAGGAAAAGCGGAAACAGTTTTTCATTTATTTTGAAAAATATAAACATTCAACAGTGTCTCATTGACCGTAAAACTACCCGTTAAGGCTCTGAAATACTGGGATATTAAATGCACAACATAAATGTCTGCAACGTAAAGACTGACCTGTTGGTCTTTTCTGAACGGGGCTGCAGCTTGAGCTTGTTTGTGCAGGCCTATCTGTGTTGCAGTGATTGTTTTTTTTTGGTGCTGGGCTCATAATGAAGGATAATTGTGATTTTGTTCTCCACAGGATCCAGTTGGAAACAAGAAACACACAAAACAGCTTCTTTTGTAAAATAGTGCGATCACTCTTTGGACACTGGTGAAGATATTTATTTTTCTAGAGATGACAAGCAGAGCAGCCACAACGCTGCCACTCCATAGTTCCAGGAACGTACAGTCATTTAGCTATAGATTATATATAGGTATATTTACAGGATGTGCGGGACAAGACTGTGGACGTCACAGAGGTCTCAAGGAAAACATTTAACACCTGGAAAAAAAAAAAAAAGGAAACCCAAGGAGTTGCTGTGGGTGGAAGATGAACTGTAATTCTGAACAATGTGCCAATAATGCCACTATGTGCCACAACCTGGATAAAAGGAAGTTTCAACAACAACTGATGGACTAAACAAAGAGCGCTATATTAACCCTGTATCGACTCCCAACTACATTCTTTTTGTGTTTTCTTTCTTTCTGTTTTTTTTTTTTTTAAAGAAATGTGAAAGATAAAAAATGCTACAAATGTATTTGAATATGTTTTTAAATAGTTTTAAGAAATGTGTCACAAAAGAGTCTAAAAAGATATTTATATGAAGCACTATTCTATTCGTTTTGGAAGAGAGAAGAGGGGGCGGGGGCCCGGGATATGAACAGTTGATTTTAAAACATGGTTTCTATAGGTCCCATTTTAAAAACAGAATAGTTATGTCTATTTTTTTACACAGTAGAGTCTGCCACAGCCCGAACAGTGGAGGTCCGGAGTACCTGGGATTCAGCACTGTTAATTAAATACACCCGAGCTGAGATTCAAGAAAGAAACCCGTCTGAATACACCTGGTGCAAGCCAATCCAACGCCCCCTCCAATTGCTTATTATGTGAGATTTGTACCTGATTTGGCTTAATGGAAAAACGAACAAAAAGGTTTCTGTGGTGCAGGAACAAATCCCATAGCAGCAAATTCATGAATAGATTGAGTAAGGACAGCCACAACAGACTGCATGGAGCTGGGCAGGACATTCATACTGCCTCAGGTCTGTCTAGCTCTCTTGCACACTTTATGTTGGTCTCAGTTTCAGCAGCTGTTTGGGATAAATTCTAAGGGTTCGTTATGATTCAGAGAGATGATTTAGGGTGGAATAGATTCAATTTGAGCCTCAAACTCAAATCATTCATGTGATAATTTGCTTGAAAAGGAAAGAGATTGAAAATGTAATCCGTCCACAGAGAGCAAATGATTATCCCCACGCCAGATTCACTTTTGATAAATAATTTTCGAAGCCTAAAAAAGTTGCGATTATAGTCAGAAAAGTCAAGAAGAACATTAACCAATTTGTAGTAAGATGGATCGTAAAATGATCCTCCGTTTTTTTTCCGACTATAAAGAAGAAGCTGTGAAAGTGCCCAAGTGTCCCTCAGGAGGAAAATGATCTGCGCTGTGGGGTTTTAAATACCAACGGGGAGGAATTCCCCGGACGAATGTGTGGTAGGGGGTCAGTGAGCTCTCTCCGGAGCCAGAAACACACTTAAGGACAATATTTCTAGTAAATCAGAATGTCATCTTTCACAGCCAGGAAGTTGGGGGTTAGTGCACGAGCGGATTGTTTTTAATTTGTGCCGCGGGCAGCAGAGCGAAAACACGATAGAGACTTATGAGAAAGAAGTTCATTTTGTTCTTTCAAAGACCCAAAACACTCCGTCAGTGTATTGTTGAAGTGAGGGGATTATGACAAGCCAATCAGCCGCTGCCAAATTGCTTTAAACTATCTCTCATGTCAAGGTGAGGGAACTCCATGGTCAGAAAGGACAGTAAATCTCCCCTGAGAGTCTCGTCCCAATAATTTTATTATCAACCTCAAGCTCTGAAAGATGGATTACCTTTGTGCTATAAAGCTTTTGAGGAAGCCACCTTTGAATCTACCTTTTATTGTGCTGTGGGTTTGTACAAAGCACAAATACAATTCTGTAATTGTAAACGTTTTTTGGCTGCAGACAGCAATATGTACAGATTTAAAAGGTGGATTTTAACGCGCGTCGACAGCGGATCTCCAGTAATTCGCTTCGGTTGTTTTCAGGCTTGTACTCACTTCCTTAAGGAATTCTAAAGAAACAGGTTGTCCCGGTGAGATCAGTATCTGTAAATGTGAGCCATTCAGGAGGTGCCAACACGGCCTGGGATAAACACTGTGGTGCAAAAACTCCTGCTTTTGCCCATTCACAACATGAAAACCACTCTCATGAATGACCCATACCAATTCAGCCTCACGTGTGTGTCAGGCTGCGCAGTTGCTTCTTTGACATAACATATATTTTTTTGAATGAAGAGTGTTATCTTATTAGTCAGAGGGGTTCCGAAAATTTACTGTATATTATACACGTGTAAATGTATTTTCTATATATTTGCTTCTATTTGTGTACAGGTGTGTTCTATTTTTCAGGACCTCTCCTGTTTTTGGGAAGGTTTCAGCTAGGTCGGGGATAGTGTCTTTGTTTACATGTGTAACTACAGTATTTCTTTTAAAAACACAAATCTAACCTTGTGCCAAGCTTCCTACCTGCACTTTCAAGCAGTACATGTATTATATCTTTAGCTAACCAGTATAATACTTCAGTAGACGCTGCAATAGTTCAGAGACTGGGGAGGGATTTCCAGCTGGAATGTCTAAAAGTACCGAGCGGTTCAAAGAGGTGTTGTGATCATATCTAGTTTGTTTTTGCTGTGTTCATGGTTGGCTGGTAAACCAATGACTTTTTTTGTTCTTAAACATCATTTCTACATGAATTCCAATAGTGAGTGTTTCATCACATGAATAAAAAACAAACACAATCCAACAGTAGCTGCCAAGAAACCAACTAAACTTGATCTAGACTGGGTCACATTCATTCGTCATATTTTATATTTGTACATACATATTGCTACAACTGCCCCAGAAATGTACGGTTTGCCACATACTTATTGTAATGACTGCGAAAAACTAATTTTAGTATATATGATTCATGAAATAATCAGCGAAAGACGTCTAAAGAAAGAATTGTGAAAGGAAGATGGTGTGTTCAGTACGTTTTGAAGCAACTGCTAAACTGACCTGGTTAGAAAATGCTAAGATCAGCGTTACGCACAATGATGATGGAAGCCATTCACTTTCTTTCGTTTTTAAGGGATAATTGTGGTTTATTTCAACTTGGGCCTTAATTTTTGCCTCGACATCCGTCCGTACACTCCTTTGGTGCAGATTGAAATATGTATTTGATGCATTGCCGTGACATTTGGTCGAGACATCCCACAGGAATAATCTTATTGACTTTGGTGATCTCTTGACTTGCATGCTAACACGCACAGAGCAACACACAGTATTGTCATTGTGAGCTTGTTAGCATGCTGCCATTAGCATTTAGCTCGTAGCACCACTGTGCTCACGGAGCCGCTAGCATAGCTGTCGAGACTCTGGGAACACGGCGACACCGCTAAAATGAAGCCTGACGGGGTTAAACACAATCGCAAAACTGTGTACGCACCAAGCCGCAACCCCCATGTTAAAATGGCCGACTTTATAGCGGGAAATAAACACGTTTACAGCCTGGTAAAAAAAAGGGTTTTGGTCTATAAAGCTAATTTCCCTGTTCATGACGATTGTTTGGGTTAGATTTTAATGTAACTCACCCGTTTTATTTATATTATGCTTACAGTTAAGCATTATTAGGGGCGTGGCCGCTTTGAGTGACAGGTGGGTTCCTTCATATGACCATATTTTGTCAAATCTATGACGCGCACACAACTGCCGCATGTACGGCTTGCTAATCCCTAAAGTCTGTTTACTCATTTTACAATTCACCTTTATGTTATCTTAACGTTGAACTTGGATGAATACAATATTATTATAACTGACAGAAAGAAAAAGAGGTACAGTAAGAAGACAAGACCCAAGTTGTACTAAACACAAATTATGCTTTAAGCTTAAATACTGACGACTGTGAGAGATCTGTGCTGAAGTGTCATAAAGTAGTTCCCTGTTACACCCACAATTTAGAAATGTGGGCTGTTGATCATTTGTGGCCATGCTAGTTCTTTGAGTTCCAAACTTCATCAAAGAAGGTACTTGTGGTCGCCAAGTTTCTGTACTGCTAACACTGTACCTGATAATTGTAAAAATGTCAATGTGACCTCACTGGAAATGGTTAGACATTTTATACCACGCTAATAATGATTGTGTAAGATTTGTCATTCTTTTGAGACCTACACAACCTTCAAAAAATCTAATTACTTAAACAGGGAAACTTTGACATTTGGAACTTCTTTCCGTGTTTCATACTGTGTGGAAAAGAGATTATAGGGTTTTACTTCAGTTAGCCTTGGAAAGCGTGTTTGCATTGGTAGCATCCCTCATTAAAACCACAGGGAGCTGCCGGCTAAAAGAAATTCACTTTGCATTCCTGAAGGACTCTTTGACAAGGGAAGAAGGTACCTGCAGCTATGATATATATTTTAAACAGGCTATCCGTAGACATAGTCATACATCACCCTTCCTCCTTTTACCTCTGTCTGAAATCAAACTGATATGTAAGGAAATGCCTTACTGCTTTCTTGCCTTTTCAGTTTATATTTCAGGATAGCTGATGAGAGCGATGTATTATAGCTAAGAGGGAGGAAAATGATTCCACTCCGCTGGTCAGATTTGATTCAGGAAACATTATTTGAGAGCAGCGCAGGCTGAGGCAGGGGGAAGGGAGGGGGGCGGAGGGCTTGTAAAAAAAAAAAAGAGTCTTAAACAGACACCACTCGACATGCCTTTTTCACAACGAATGAATATTTTGCGACTCCCGTTTCTGTGTCTTCAGCAGCCCGCGAAACCTTTGCTCCCGTCAGCGCAAACAAGCTATCAGTCAGCGAGGGGCTTTCCTGTCAAGATGAAGGATGTGCCGTGTGCAGGGACCGCTATTCCTCTTTGTATGTCAGACATACGGAGTGGAACCTATTGACATATGTGTCTGAATTAGATGTATGCTGAACATTTCCAAGGCCGAGGGTTTTTCATAGCATGGGAAGCGTTCCTGAGAGCCGCGGAGTCGATGTGTGGACTCTTCATAATCATGGCCTTCGGGCGTCTGATTGGCATGCAAACATGTTTCACAGCCGGCTTTAATGGTGAAGTTGTGGGCAATTTCATTTGAAATAGAAGTCGATAAGTAACTGTATTAGTGAGACTCAGCGAGAAGAAGAGATATATTTAATCTGGCAACGAAAAGTTAAACTCAAAAGGAGTGGTCACCTTTACAGACCGGTGTGTATCTTAATGAATCCATTGTTTTAGCTGTCAGAAAACTGTAGCCCCTCACTCTGCTCCTCTTCATCGTTTCAGAAAATCACGTACTGTGCGCTTACTGTAAAGCGGAGGGCTCAGACTCTCCTCTCGGGTCATGTTTTTACTTTTCTATACTCAAGAGCTAAGGCACTGTCAGTGCGTATCAATACATTCGAAAGACTTGAAAAAAGAAAAGGAGAAAGAAAAACAACCGTTTGTTTGCAACATCTCAATTCTCCCTTAATCCCCCTGCTGGATGGAGACTGGCTGCGTGACCCGAATCTGCTGTTGCGGCATTTGACGTAGTACAATGCCTTCAGAACAAAGTGTAGGCCTGGAAACTTGGAACATATAGATCCATTGCTCCCCGAGAGTTGATCAAAATCAGAGTGTGGATGGAGGTGTTCAAAAAAAATAAAAAATAAAATAACAATATCATACGAACAGTTTCCAATTTTGGAGGGCTGAGGAAGTTGTATAGGATGTTTTTTTCTTTTCGTTTTGGGAATGGGGGAGGTCTTTTCACATGTGGGCACACAGTGGTCTGTTCATCGAAGCTGACTTACAATCACAATCCATACCTACCATGAAGAACCTGACTCGAGTTGTGTTGTCGCCATAAAAATGAAGAGTTTGTACTTTGTGACTCTTAAACTTTTTATATTTGTGTTTAATATATCAATGAGTACCTCTGTTAACTTTTGTATAAGACTATAGTATATACAAACACACATACACACACAACACACCTCCACAAAAGGGACTCCAGTCTGTCTCTGTGACGGCTAAATGTTGTAAAACTTTTATTTTGTGTCCTATGAACCACATCTCTTCCTTTTGTAGTTATTGGTAAACGTTTCGATTTCCAGGTGACTTTGATTTGGTTACTCTTGTACTACTAAGCTCTGTATTTGCAAGCACTGTAAATGCGATTCTCATTGGATTCGTCCTCTGTACATTTAGTACTCTGATGTTGCTATTAATAAAATGTAAAACAACATGGGCCTGTGCTGGAGGGAGTTTCTTGGAAGTAAGTCCGAGGGGAGGTCAAACAGCGATCGGGGCAAAACGGCACAAAATAAAAAAAGATCTGAATATGAATTCAAGTTGGGTTCTCTATGCGTTTGTCAAATCAAATGACTCACTTTGAAGTTGCTGTGCTTAGTTAGCGTTTGAATCAATAAACAACTCGTGTTTAAATTGATACGCTAATGTTACTACATCATTTAAACAAGACACAATAAATAAAGCATCATCCATCCATTATTAACAATTTAACTATAATGTTATCCAGACACCAAGCAATCGTTTCTACGTGTCTTTGATGAAATCTCATTGTTCTCAGCACGGAGAAGAAGAAGCACGAGTGCCAGATAAACAGCAAGCAGATATCTAATATTACAGTTATTACTGTCATTTATTATGGAGTTATCAGATGATGAAGCTGGTAGTGCAAGAATATTAAACCGTTATCTCACTCTAACGGCCCCCCCCCCCAAAAAATAAAACATGCCACAAACCATCTTAAGATGAAGGTGTGTTCTCCAGTATGAACAAAAAAAATTATAAAAGAAAGGATTTGCTTGGATAAAAGGTTGTCCACAACAAAAACGATAACTATGAAGAAAACTATAAATATATCATTTCAAATATTCAAACTAAAGTGGAAGGCAGAGTCCCAACGATAACGACATCAAAGCGTTTTGATGAACGATAGAAACACTCGCTTCTCGCCTATTTTTCAACTATTTTCTTAGTCTTATTATGCAATTTCTTCTTATTAAGATACATTAAAGCTAAATTGAGTGCTTCATAAATGTTGGACCTGCTATGTCTGACTACGTCCTATTAAACACTTATATAATGTAATACGAGGCTGCAACTTGCACATAAAAACCTAATTTTACCTGAGACATACTGTCAAACGTTCTTTGGCGCTGATCAATATTCATAGTGCTTGGCAGAAAGTTATCGTTCATCAGTGTGGACGTTCACATCCTCGTATTTATTCTTTATTCAATTTTTATAGTTATCGTTCTTGGCGTAGACGCCCCCTCACCTCCATTTTATTACAACCATGCTCTCATTTTGATAGTTTTAGCCATCGTTCCGATCAGAAATAGCGTTACACAGAGAGTAAACTGCTGAGATCGTGCAACGAGGCGACATCACCGCAAAGATGCTCTGAGAGGTTGTAAACAAGCCATAAAAAAAGATTATTTGGAGGTAAAAATCCCCAAAAAAACTCAGAAATGAACTTTGTTGAGTGAAAAGTTATCTTAAAACCCCAACAATTTAGACCAAAGCTGTAATAAACCGGAGCTTGTGCCTCATGAAAGCTGCTGTGAACAGGAGACGTGCTCTGTGTTTGGTCTTGTGTTGTCTCCTCTGATGGTTATGATGGTCATGGTTGGATTGATACAGACGTTTTTTTAAAACTGTAATAATTGTCTGCACATTAACAATTGTGCGTATGTGGGTGTACGCAGATGACAAGACCACCCCATGATATTAATCATCAAATAATTATTTAATAAAAATCATCGCTGCTGTTCTTTTTCGCCTATGGTGTGCAATGCTCGAGTGTTACAAGGGAAATATCATTACAGTTTAAATTCTCCCAGTTTGATCAATTTGCTCACTTGTGATTGTAAATAGGATTATCTCTTCATGGGGTTAAATGAGGTCATTGACACTGGAACATTTAATGAAGTTGAAAAAATAAATTGATGCCAAACATGTGCTAATATGACACCGTGCTATGTTACTGTCAATAATGTGATGGTCATTAGGATCCAGTCATTGGCTCTAATGCACTATTTATTCATTTAAAGGAAAAAAAAAAAAGAACGCTGGCGCCATGGTCTGTCTGGATAAAAAGCTCCAAAATGAGCAGTGGCACGTTTGTAGTGAGAACCATAAGTGCTGCAAATGGCATTTTTCTACCTGATTAAGGTGTAAAATGTCTTCTCTTTTCTTCCTCTCTCGAGCAGTCAACCATTAATAATAGCATTGATTAAAGCTTTGTGTGCACAGCCCGTTGGTTTAGTATTCGCTTCACAATGTTTTTTTTGCAGACGGTGAAGACTCCTGTTTAACATTCGCTCAAAGTTACGACCCGATCCCTCCAGCTCACATGAAAAAGCCACCGGCATCTCTCGCACCTAGTATAATTCTTTCATTATGAGTTTCATTGCTTTGTTATCGTTCTTATTTACGATACATTTTTAGACGTGTCTCTATGGATGTCAATGTTGGTCTGTCGGTTCACCATTTTGATTCAGACTGAAATATCTCAAGAACCACTGGCTGGATTGGGATTCAATTTTTATTTTCACGTTCCCAGAGGATGAATCCTCCTGCCCTTTCCTCCAGCACCACCTTACGGTTGGCATATGTAATTCAGAGTGAAATATTTTGACAACTATTGAATGGTTTTATGTGAAATGTAATACAGATCAAGGTCCCTAGAGGATCAATTATAATAACCTGAGTTCATTTAGCTCGAAGCACTGCTCAGGGCTGTTTAGCGTAAATATGAAGTTTCTGGTTCATCAATGTCCTAATACATTCTCATATCCATATTCTCCTGTTTAACATGATGTACTAATACAGCTTTGCACTAATGACTAATCCAAGCTAGTATTTGTTTGAGGTCAACTTTTATGCTATCACAAGGATCAAATTTGGTTTTGATTGATCAGCGTGGTAAAGTCTGAAAGGATAATTGCAATTTATTACAACTTTAATCATATTTCTGTAGCTTTGGGCATGATTCCTATTGGAAATAATAACATTGTATTCATCAAAGTAATTGCTGAGATATGGGAACACGGCAAGGCTGCTTAAAAGAACTCGGACAAGATCCTCCAGGAGTTAGACGATCTGAAGATCCAATAAGATGTAATGAACAAGAATCATAGTGTTGTATAACTCACTTCAATGTGACACTATAATTAGATACTATAGACAAAATAATACTTGTATTTGCTGGATTTTTTTGGCTCGTAACTAGTGGTCAAAACTAAGAAGAACTGTCAGTTACACTTATTACTAATTCCTGTCAGTTTAAAAATGCTGGAACACATTTGTACACTGTTTTCCCCGAGTTTTACCAAAGTGCTGTAGCAACAAACAAATGGACGGAGACAGTTTAATAACTCCTTACACACACACACACTCAGCTGATTTCATCGAAGAGAACATAAATGTTAATTTCCCTAAGCAGCCAGTTAGTGTTTTTCCATTGAACAATCTTTAACATCTTTTGATCAGAGGCATCTCTCTCGTTCCCCCTCTGTCTCTGGGTACTCATATTCTTTCTGTCTGGCCCTTGCTTTCCCTCTCATGCTGTCTGGGTGTTTTTTTGGGATCACCTGGAGATACAGTTCTCCTCTCCTGTTTGATGAATCGGCATGGGCAGAATGAGTTCTCCTCCGTGTTCCCTAAAGCCAGGCTCTGTCCTCGGGGAGACCTGGCAGGCCGCATTAGCAAGAGGCCAGTTGGATCGGTCTGCGCTGACTGTGACAGGCCCGGAGCCCCCCTCCCCCCTTCATACATTAAATAGAATTATGCAGCCCTGCCTGCACAGACGGACCCGATCAATGGGGTGGACGACACATGCCAACAGCTGCCAGGGAGATACTTTCGTGCGGTGAGATTAATCACTGCTCCCGTCAAAGACTCCGCCACCACCAAGTTCAGACAGTGCCGTCAAAGTTGATTAGCTCCTTGGTTTTCTGTTGTGGAGTAGAGGGACCATTTATGAGTGGCAGCTGAAACAGGTGTGGGCAGGGCTGAGAGAGAACTACTGTACGATCCTCCTGCGAGTTATAGTTCTTTCATGAAGTTGGACAGCCATGATGGACGTGATTGGCAGTCTCTATGTCTACTGCCATAAAGTAGTCTTCTTTGTAAAGGAGCGACAGCAACTCTGGCTACCAGTTCGGTTTGGGACCAGAAACTCCTCACACTTCTTCATCTGATCATAGCTGATCGGGATTCTCCCCAGAGCAACCCTGGAAGGTCAGTCCAACAACTTGCAATTCAAAATGTTTTGCCGCAGGCAGCTTAATAAGTAGTAGCTTGGTCATGCTTTTACCTAAAGTAATAGCTGGAGCGCTGGAGAGCCAGAGGATGGAATCGGCCACATCCTGTTGTGATTATCCTTCTCTAACAAGGGGTCATGCAGGGTCCCAAAGTGTGTTTTCACAATTTTATATGAACCATGTCCTAGAATTGGGTTAGCTGCATGGAACATGGGTAGCGTGCGCTCTCCATTAAAGAACCATCCCAGCAAAGAACAAACAAGAGCGAGGTGTTGCCAATCCTCAGTTGGTAAATCCCCAGGACCAACTTCTTTTGAACAGTTTCTCTTACTTGTTTTTCCAACATCCCCCTCAGAGAAGTCTTGCAAAGAGGTAAACAATATCTCCCCGACAGACAGTGCTAGCTGGAGCTGTGCACTGTTAACGGAGACGGTAAAGTTGGTCAGATCTTCCGTCTTGCCGTCAGTACTCTGCAGGGAAAACATCATCTGCCTTTCCACCCTGACGGACTTCACAGACAGCTGTGTCTCAGCCTGTGGCCCGAGTAGAGCTTCCTAAACTCTACGTCTATCCACCATCAGCTCTTGGAGGCCTAACAGAGCGCACATGTGTCCTGGTTAGTATTTTCAGCTTTCGCATGGGACCGTTCTTTATCGACTTTTCTTTGTGTTCACACATAGATTGGGGACTTAAAACTTGCCCATAAGTGAGAATGGTTGTCTGTCTATAAGTCAGCCTTATGATAGTTAGTGGTTCAGTGTGAGCTGGGATAGGCTTTAGAGACAGCCCCAACGTACAATGATGTGTGTGTGTGTTTTCTACTTTACTATCAATAAAGCCAATAAATAACTGACTGTAGCATCAATAACTAGCTCCTCTGCTAATGTGAGCAAGAGCTGAAGAGTGTTGCATCAGTACCAAGGCTTCACCTCTGCCTTTCTTCCCTTTTACAGATTTTACACCACAACAGATGCAAAAATGGGGGTTAAAGGTCGTTGGGTATGGTAAGTGGCACATTAATTAACACCTTATCAAGTAAGAAAAAAACGCTTTTGTGTTGTTTTGGAGGGCAAAGACCAAAAATGTATTTTGTCGTTTAATTTTTGAGGACTTCTTGGCTGAATATGCGCCCAAATACAAATAGCTCTGAAATTTCTCTTAATGTTATTTCCAATCCTGGAGTTATGACAATCTCTGCATTTTGCGAGGTGGATGGTTGTTTTATGTGTTGTTAGATTTAGGTCACTAAAATGCTTGAGATCAGAAAATGACTTTTGTTATTGAGTAAAAGTTATATAACAAATAATAATAAACCCGTAAATAACTGATCAGCTAGTTGATATTTATTGAATTCATTGGCTGTAAAGTAATACTATGATTGATACTTCAACCTTTCAGAGATGTGGTGTCATCCAGGCTCCTCTGTTTTGGATTTTCTGGCTTTATGAAATGCAAAAAATGGTGGAAAACTGGTAAACCCAAACCTAGAGATGACATCGCAGTCCCTACTTCCGTCTTTTTCTAAAGTCTGTGATTAGATCTTAATCCTTCAACTGAGACCAAAAACATATTTTTTAGCCCTGATAATGAGCTAAAAAAAAAGAAAAAAAAAAAAAAAAAAAAAAAGGACAGGACAGGGAGCAAGCGAATATTGCACAGCACTTGCGGTCAAATGCCAAATCCAAAAAACACACTCATCCTTAGCCCCTCCAGTAATGCATTGTTAGTCTGCAAATGGCAAAACATTTCCGCGTGACAGACTAACTTAATATGTCACTTAGAGGAGCTGTGAGATATGCCAAAAGGGAGGGGGGGAGGGTGAGGGAGACAGAGAGAGAGAGAGAGGGACAGAGAGAGAGAGAGAGAGAGACAGAGAGAGAGAGACAGAGA
>CALSBV010010214.1:9392783-9409346 GCA_943590825.1 Bovichtus diacanthus
AGAGACAGAGAGATGATAGAGAGACAGAGACAGAGAGATGATAGAGAGGCTGAGACAGATATAGAGAGAGAGACAGATATTTGGGAGTTAGGACTTTCACCATTCCTTTAACAAACTTCAAAACCAGAGGCTACACCAGGAAAGCATAAAAATGTAAATTGAATTCCTCTTGCAACTGGAAGAAACTCTCCAAAACGGGTAAAAAAAAAAAAAACAGAGCCGCGAGGCGCCCGCGGTGATTTGTGGTGATGTCATCCAGCTAAAATAGCTCCTCATTAGCACCTCTGAAGCAGGTCGTATGATAAATCGTCTACAAAGATTTACAATCCAATTAGAGAGTGTCTGGGTGTGGAACAAATGACTCACCTTTGAGGGAAACATATCAATGAAAAGACCCAAATGGGCTTTTTTGGGGGCAATTTTTGCGCCTCGGGCTGATTGATGCTGCAGTGGATGGGCGATGTCTCTGCGATGATGTTTGTCAGATTCCAAAGGCCATCGCTCACCATGCTGGGGTGGCTCCTCATCGAAACATGGCAAGTCAGTGGGCTCACAGTTTATTGTCGACATCAAACGCTTTGTTGAAGTGATTTTACATTACATCCTGTCAGAAACCAGCAACAAAAAAAAAAGTGGGTCTCAGTCGGAGCACATTTGTGAGCGTACGTGCACACCACGTGCCTGCGAAAGCATTACAGTGGGAATGACTAATTTAGAAGCAAGCGCTTCCCAGCTCTCCAGCCTTGCCTGAAGTTTTAATCCCCACATTTGCATGGCTAAACCTAGATCAGCCTCCGCACATGCACACTGGATATTGACTCGAGGAATACAAATGCTTGTTTTGACTGCACGTTGAAAATGTTGATTAAACATGCATGAGCTCGCTCCTTTTTCCGGGCCTCTTAAACACTACCTGCATATGACACAGCGAGGAAGAGATTGTTATCCTTGTTGGGGCTGGACCACTCTGTGTTCCAAAGAGTGATTCAATTCCTTGCAAATTGGCTTCTCCAAAAGCGTCTTTGGCGAGTTTAAGGAGAGAGCTCACAGATGCGGAACGGATGAAATAACCGCCGACTCGCTGGCTGATAGAATAGCTTTATCACACACTACTTGCACTGTTGAGCTGCACTATTCTATCTTGCTGGTATTTTCACACACACTGAAGTGTACAAACACACACACACACAAAGCGTTAAATGAGAGACGGGGAAATGCATAACAAAGAAAATGCTGTTAGTTTTGTAGCAAAATGCATTGACTTCCATTTAATTAAGCAGGACTAGTGTGTGTGTGTGTGTGTGTGTGTGTGTGTGTGTGTGTGTTATGTGGCTGGTAATAGTAGCTGACACTGAACACATCTCAGCAGCTGCCCGGTCCTCCGGTTTGGCAGAGCTTCTTCTCTGAAGGTGCCTCGGCTTTTGGCAGAGAATGTGTCCGACGCTGGAGTAAGAATAACCCGAGTCACTTGTCAAATAAATGCATGTATGGATATGGATCAATACGTGTTCGACTCAATGAATCCCTTTTTTTTTTTTTTTTTGGAATGAGAGGAAAATAGCCATTGGTTGAACATTGGAGCGACTCCAACTGAAAATGACTCGTAACCATACGGAGTTCAGACAGTCGGGAGACAAATGGCTCAGAGGACGGTTAGATGGACGGACGGATAGATGGACAGATACATGTCAACATTTTATTTGCCGTGTCCAGTCGACTGTATTTGGCTTCAAACGCCTTTTTTTTTTTTCATTTTTACAGTTGACCAAGCATATCTTGAACACACTGTTTACTGTAGCACTTACTGTATTTCATTGGGTAATGTGCTAACTCAGCCAGTTGTAGCTACTTGTAGCCTCACAATGCTGTGTGAATATGGCCTCTATATTGAACTCTGTTCCCAAGGTCCCCTTAAAAGTGGTCTAAACAGCAAATCTAATAGAGCGCCTGTGTAAACGCTCACTGACGTTCAATACTACTCTCAAATTGACCCTGCTCTGACATTTACTGAGATTTAGATGTGGTCTTAACAGCCTGTCTGGTAAAGTTCACTGACACTCAAAAGTGGTCTTATAAACACGACTATTGAACGTAGTTCTGAATGAGGATAAACAATCAGGGAAAGTACTTTCTAGACGTCCACATATTGAACCAGTCTTGTCCAAAAGCCGGCGTGGACCGTCCATGTGAGGGTGAGGCTCCACACGAAAGGAGGGCACATCCAGTTTTGGACTTTGAAGGCTGAAAATATCTTTAGTCTGCAGCTGCCAATGGCAGATATGATATGATGCATTTACACTAAAAACGAAAAACCTCTCTTCATCATACCCGCTGTTTCAACATCATATCATACAAAAAGCTAAATCTTTATTTTTTTGTGCTGAGGGAGAGCTGCAGCTTGACTCAAAATTGCTCTGACTACTTGATCGTCCCTGATGCACACCCCGCTGAGCGTGTTGTCCCACCTCAGTCAGGTTTAGTCACCTTCATGTTGACTCACCAAAGTACCAAAGAGCACGGGCAAGGAAAAGAAGGGGAGATATTATTAGGGTGCAGTTGACAAAAATGCCACATTTGATCCTATTTCACAGGCACAAAGCCCAAGCATTCATCATACACACCACAATAATAGAGCCCTTTATGTTCACATGTGTTAAGGCAACATATTGTTATTACACAAAAATCAGTCAGATGTGATGGTGGTGATGTGTAATCCCAGCAAGTGAACCCTAGTGGCTGAAACGTTCCCGACCATAACTAACAGGGAAGAATAGGATGGAAAAAAACAACATGTGACCATAACATTGGGATTTAATGTACAGCAAATGTTGCATTAAAAATACATCTATAAAATTCTTACCGTGATAGGGTAACATACAACATAACTACAGTAAAATATCTTAACTTTAACTCGACCAGTCTTTCGCAGCCTCAGTCATCTTCCCTCTGGCTATCGAGAGGAAGCAAGTTCCATACATGTCTCGTTTTTATTTCATTCGTAAGCAAAAATGTCAACGTGCTGGTGGCGCCAGATGATCATCTATTTCACACATCCCTGAAAATCATTCTCAGAAAATATGAAGTTATTTTGATTAAAAAAAAAGTCACCTGAGTACTTCCCAATTTTGGGCTGAATTGACTGCATAGCGACCACTCAAACATTTAAGAACACAAGCCAGCATTGACCCGTGCACACACACATTCATACGCTGGCTACAGAGGTCCACCTGCTCATCAGGCCCGATAAACACTGACACGCACCCACAAATTGGGGTTCAGTATCCTGCCCAAGGACACTTCGATATGTTGACTGCAGGGCCAGGGATCGAACCGCGACCTTCCGATTGGTGGATGACTGCTCCCGAGCCAGAGCCGCCCTCAGGTAAAAGCTACCTATGACTCCCGACGTCCATTTTGGCAAGATACATCAAATCCCCAAGCTTAAAAATATGTACCATAATATACCACTAACGTTGGGCGCACTAATGGTTACGCTGTTGAGAAACCTTTTTTAAAAGGTTTTGACTGTTCTCCCAAGCAAGTGCGCCCGCGGCTAAATATAGCAGTTAGAGTCATCTGCCAAGCTAAAAATACGATTTCTCAGAAACAAAATTGAAAACATAACATTAATCTGTCGAGCCTAAGTCCAGCTACCTATGTCTACATGTTGAGCAACATTGAGGATATAATTGAAGAAACATTATTATATGATAATACAGAGTTGGAAAAAACAGCGAAACCTCTCAAGTCTAAAGAGATACCATGTGATGACATCATTAGTGGAACAGCACAGAGCACATAAATGGACCCTGTCTAGTTCATAATCATGGGAGGTTTATAAATGCCAGTTGAACAATACAATCAGATGTTTTCAGCATTGTTGCCCAAGGCAACGTCCAATATGGCTGCCGGAGGGTATGGCCCCTGCATACAATGAGGCCGCTCTTTTTCTGAATGCCTAAACATGACAGTGCAGCGTGCAGTTGAGTTTTTCTTCCTTCCGCACGTAGAAGGCAGATTAGTGTGCATATGGCGTAACAAATCTGTATTTAATGGGATTTGGAGACAATTCCTTTGTCAATCAAACATTCCTGCACTTCTACCTGTTCACACGTAACATGTTCTTAGCCTGTAGCAGCAGCTCGTGGCAACACAGGGAAGTCACCTCTTGAGGGTATTGATTTTCCTCCCTGGGAATGTTAAATGTTTATTAAAAGAGTTCAGCAGCAGCAGGAGAGGCGGGGTGCCCAGAGGCGATATCCTCTTCACTGAGTACCCTCCCCCACTCTCCCCCCCCCTCCCCCACCACCACCAGAGCACTTCATTCTCTCCCTTTGAGTGCGAACACAGATTGACTTAAGGCCAGCTCAAATCCGCCTTTTCCCATTTATCTCGGCTCACTTTCCTCACCGCCCTCATGTCCCTCTTCTCTGGTCCCCACAGAACTTTGATTACCTTTTTCTCAGCTTTGAATGGCCAGACCGGCAGGTCAGGAATCCCACTAACAACACTGGGAGTGGGAAGAATAGGGCCAACTGAAAGAGCTCCTGCTACATTCCCTGTTTGCCATCTTCGGCTTGTTTTCTTTCAGCTGATGGAAAATGACTTCTTTCTCTTTGGCTGAGTTCCCTTTCAACCAGGCTGGAGAAGATCAAAGAGGCAGAAGTGACAGCGAGAGTGAAACTCAATTTTGGACTTAAAAGAGTTAATACAGCACCTACTTCATACATATTTCTTTTTTGTTTTCTCTGTCATTACTTAAGTAGACAGGTTAGGGCAGCAGCAGCCATCTATATATAATTCACTGTTTTCTTTACAAGTTTCCACAAATAGTAAATGGACCTTTAAGCATGCATTATGGCAGAGGCACAAATCCACTGTACATCCAACATTTAAAATGCCCCTAAGGAACCGTAAATGACCTTTCAAAGTGATCGACTTTGAAAAACCAACACACCCTAATCTTTATCTAACAAACTCTACAGGTCATTTATTTTACGTTTCATTTATTAAAGTACATAGGTGACCGCCGTTTCAACTTAAGGGGGTAAACGAGATCAAAGCTGGTTCTGATGTTAATATTTTAGAGAGAGCAGGGAAGAGAAGCGGCTCCTTTCTCTGAGCTGAAAGCTTTCTTGTCGGTTTTGTTGGTGTCGGATGATAGAATTAAACAAACTGAATTTACACACTTTGATGCAACAAATCCTTAACATTGCAGGACTACGGGAGGCATTAAGTGGAGTGAAGAGGATTAATGTAAAGATGCAAATACTCTAAAGTCTGGAGATCAAATTAAACATCAAAGCTTGAATTAAAGAGTTTTATGATCACTTTTTTTTTACAGCTTTACATGGTTAAGTATAACATGCAGTAAATAGACAAAACAAGATAGACAATTGTCTCCGTCAGTCTGCTGCACGTCTCTGAGTGGAACTGTTTCACCATGCATCATGTTCCATTATGAAATTAATTTGCTCCGTCTGACATCCAGATGCTAATTGCCTGCAGGCAACAGATGAGGTGGCACATTGTGATTATAATCACAGATAAGTCGGAGATTTTCATATTTTGCAGACAGCGTGCCGCCGGCTTGACCTTTCAGCTGTCTTCATGGGATTGCCCTGTTTATGATCAATACAGCAGCTGCCCTGCTGAGGATTGTGCTCAGAATCCTTTTTTTAAAAAAAGAATAATGTTTTAACAGCCTGCTACTTCTGCTCATTTTTATGATTAGAGCATCATCTTCGTGAGACTGAGCCTCACAGTCAGGTTCTGGCGCATCAAAAGGCTCTGTGTTTTTCAAATTAATCTGTCTGAGCATCGCTGCTAATGCATTTCCATTTTTATTGTTATTTGAGAGCTATTGTTTTTCCCCAACGAGCACACACACATACTGTGCTGTGAATGCGCTGATTGGCTGCGCACCAACTATGATCAGCCAGCCCGATCCTTACACAAGACTTGATTGTGGCACATTTGTGGAAAAGACATCACTGGCAGTGTTTTCACTGCTTGATTCAACATGGCTGCTTGATCTTCCACGCACGCACGCAGATTTGACACGAGACGGTGGAGCCAAGTACAACTGAAAGACAGCCAACGAAATGTTACAATTAAGTTTCATGAACTGAAAACACACTGTGAAAAGGTAAAGTTGTAACACGAAAACATGGACAACACACACACCGACAGCGCTGTGGTAGCGACCTGTACATCACAAGGTAGCCAAGCCCCAAATCACGCCCTGCTTTATCGTCTATCTACTCTAAATGGGACCATAATTTATCAAATGAACATCATACTGTATTGGAGAAGACTTGAAACTAGCGATTGAGACCATTGTTTTATGGTTACAATGTTTACTGAGATAATAAATCAATGGAGAAGTAAGGACATTTTCTCATAGACTTCTATGTTGTCCGTCGTTGTCCATTAGAAAGAATGCAAGTGTAAGACACTTCTGTATTGTCTTCACTTTTCAGAACCTAAGGCTGGCGCCTGGTTTTCCCTGCTTTGTAGGTGGAATTGAAAATATCGATGTCATCTTCCTACATTTCTTCCTCGCAACAGAAAAATGGTCTTAAAAAACAGCAACAAGTCTGGATGAGACTGATGCAGCTGGACACGTTGTTGTACAAGTGTGCTAAGATTTTCTTCAACAACCTGGTTTATTGTATACATGTTAACTGTGTGAGAGCAAACCTAACCTCAAAATTTGATTTTTATCCACCTCTTACCAAATTGCGTCTTAAACAGTTTTGAAACTACAAAAAAACACAAAGAAGATTCAAGAAGCAACAAGTGAGTGATTTAAGTTTGTAGGTTTTAAGACTGTGATAAAATACAAGAAGCCGTTATGACCCACTGTTCTCGATCAAATAGCCTTTAAATTTAAGTAGCAGTAAAGAAGTGTACAGACTTTTAATTGGCGCAGAGAGTCCAACTTAGAAACGAACACGAGTAACACTTTACATGACACAATGTCACTTTGCAGGATCTGAACGTCCTGTAAAAAGCGAGGAGGACTAAGGAACCAATCAGTGATCCGTTTCTAATAATGATGATGGTAATGATGCTGCCATCATTAACACATACAGAGCACTACCGCCCGCGAGCTAGACATACAGAGAGCTCCAGTGTCACTGTTGTTGGAAAGTTTGAGCTTTCAAAGTCATTTCAGCAGGTTCCATCAGTGGCAGCTGGTGAGAACATTAATTGCCAATCAGTTGATCCTCGCAGTTTGCCGAGGTTAAGACCATCTCATCTACTTAATGTCATCCACTGCCTCTCCCTCCTCACATTGATCGAATGTTGTTTAATTACCAGCCAACTGTAGAGACTCAACGAACTATTAAATAACTTAATTATTTGTCACTCTCCCCCCAATAGTTCAGATCCAGTGAAGCGGCTCCCAACACATATTATACTGCTACCTCGTTGTCCTGTACTCACACCAAACACTTTGTAATGTGGCAAGGTAGGCAACGATCATAAACACTGCACAATTACCAAATCATAAAATACAAAATTGTCATCCTAGATTTGCTCTTTAAAGGCCTTTAAAAAACGCATGGAACTTGTTTATGTGTGCAGCGTTGACTCCATTCCCGGAGCTTGTAAAAAGCATTGTCGCCGCCGCCCCCTCAGCCCCTCCCCATAAGTGCTGTATCACCAAATTGAACAGGAACGTTGCAGGTTTTATGAATTGGTGATGAGATGACTGCAGTGGAGCCCGCCGTGACCCGCTGTGTCAACACTATCAGCGGGTCTCGAAGATACTGTTTCATGCTGCTGCTACCTGCTTTCTTTAACAGTTTAAAAGTGAAAGTTGTGGATTATTAAAGGCAGATAAAAGTCAGCTGTAGTCGGTACCGCTGAGTAGATGTCAACCCAACCCACGCGGTGGCCGGCCGAAGGCAGCTTTCATCTTTCTGAAGATTGTTTTGCAGTGCTTATCAGGCTGGAGAGTTATACAGCACAGCAGCTATCCTGCCTGCCTGCATCAACCCTAACAGTCACTCAATGCAAATGCATGAAAATTGCTCCATAAATCATTCAAATATCTATCTGATACGGACCCTGGACTGAAAAGGGAATGCTGAATGTACACTCTTGTTAAAAAGACCACACTGGAGGGTTCCGTCATTTTCCAATAAATACAAATTGTGCATAATAACATCACTGCCGACAACTTTCATTTTACAGAAATGAGAAGCTTTTCTTTTAACCTTTCATAAAAGGTCAAATTTGCCGATCGTTGGTTCCTGGGTTGGATTGTCTAAGAGTATTGCACGACCAGTAAAGCAATGCTTTGCTGAGTCACACATTGGATGCGAGTGTCCCTGAATGCACCAACAGGGACACTTTTCTAAACAGAGTGCTTGTGAGTGATGATCATATTATTGTGCTCCTGATTCATTTGGTATGGCAGTTACTATTTAAAATTTAAGAATCTACAGTAATTATACATCTTAAATCTTAATCTTACGTTCCTTTAATAAATCAGATTAAAGCATGAAAACCGGTTTGAAATTAAAAAAATCCAGAGTTTACGAATTGATCTCACTTAAATTACCTATAATTGATGAAACTGACTCGAATTGAACTAAAACCAATTTACTGCTTCCATCCAATATATATTTATTCCAGTAATTCAATTTTAGAGTTAAAATAAAAATTCCCAAGTCAATTAAACGTGCAATGGTCCCATTAGTGACTAACATGCAGTTCTATACGTATTGTTGTATTTATCCCTTGCTCAAAGTATCCCTAACTGATCCTTATTTTAAAGTAAAAGAAAATAATTGCTTATTTGCTTTCAAACATGTTAATAAATTATTGAGCTTTAGAGGTGCTGGTTGGCAGATTTTCCCCTGTCTTTATGCTAAGCTAAGTTAGCCAGCTGTTGGTGGAAGATTCATATTCAAAATAGACACGAGGAAGCAAATAAGTGTATTGCCCCAAATATCAAAGTGTTCCTTAAGGCGGTGGATCTCAACCTGGGGGTCAGTTCTGAGGGTCGCCAGATGGTTGTTGATAAAAAACTAAAGAGAGTGGGGAAGAGCTTTTACATTACATCGCCTGCACCAGTGACATCCTTTGTGCTTAGCCGTGGGGTTTACAGTAATCATGTGCCAAAATGTTTAGACCCTGAAAAGCATTGAACCACTTGCAGGCATATAGTGCATCTACCCCTGTATGTGCAGACAGTTTATGAGCGATCAATGTGTTTGCATGGGGGGGGGGGGTCCCGTACACCAACCTGATTATTCTGCGGGGTCTTGACTCAAAACGGTTGAGAACCTTGAGGCTATTTTATACATTTTTCGAAATGTAGATACGCTAATGGACGATATGCTGAAAGATGTTGATGATTTCTACTTAAATATGTTTTCATCTGTAATCACAAGTATATAGATATTTCTCTCTTGAAGAAAGGAGTCATATGAGAAATACACTGTACTGGGATTCATCTTGAAAAGTCTTGGTCATGATCCAGCAAACTATAAATACGCTGTACTTGAGCAGGTTTAAGGGTTAGGAACGTGTTGCTCTGGCAACAGCTTCAGATACATTTGAAGCCAGCTCTGCAGAATAAAAACAAAAAGGGGCTTTAGTCAAATCAAGCTAACGCAGTTATCGGTTATTACTCAACAGTTTAAAAGTTAAACACGACCACTTCCTGTCGTTTGTCTCTTCTCCCTTTTCTTAATCTGTCTGATGCAACATCCTACATTCTGCTTCTTTTATAGCATACAGTATCTCACTGATTTTTTAAATTTGTTTTACAATGCAGGACCTTTTTGAGCTGAGTGTAAAAAAAACAAAACGCATGTGGCTACAGGTTAGAAAGCTTGGTTTAAAATAGTTGTTGCCTCATAGGTGCCAGTCTTTTGGATGCTATCTAAATATGTTTGTCCTGAAGTCCACAGAGACAGGGAAGGTGAGTCATCCATCCTCAGCCCTTTCCGTGATGCCATGACACAGTCTGACCATCCATCCCGTCGCTCTGCAGCGCAGAAAAGCTCCCCATTCATCCTCACTATGCTTCAGCGTGACCATCCATCCATCTTCAGGTTGCAACAAAACATTAGCATCAACGCGCCATACATCTTTGACGGCTTTAGAATACAAAGCAGCCTGTCGGCTTTCCAAGTTTGGGTGAGAAGATTCTCATTTCATGTTACATATTTCAAGACCCGAACATGATCAAGAACGATGATCAACGCTTTTTCAATTCAAACCGGGAGAAATTTGTGGAAAGTAAAGTATCTCTCCCAACTTTGAGAGACCTTTAGAGATAGATAACTGTCTAAGGATTTGAAAATGTGAAGGAAGTCATGCCCCAGGCAGCGTTATGGCGCTCCACCCTCGCACCGTTGTTAGAGACTTCAAATGTCAAGATTTTAAGGTTTGATTTGTCACCTCAAGTGTTTCGCGAATATTTGCGACCTAATTGGGCAAATCTACAGTTTCTAATTTAGTGTGAATGCTCTGTGGCGCCAACACTTTTTATGCACTCAGATGTACGTGTTTGCAGCTGTGTTGTCGCACCCTCAGCGCCATAATGACATACTTAGCATCTGCAGGGCAACACGGAGTACAGCAGATGTAGTTATTACACACTCATTGCATTTTGTGTAAGTGAGATATTACTAGGAGAAAGCTAATTAAATATTACTCTAAACGTTGGGTTTAAGGAGCAACGTTCCTTATTGATATTGCTAAATACTTCATAGGAGCTATTATTTTTAAACAAGTTTGCAGACCTCGGAAATGACTCTTCCGCGCTACAATCCTGAATAGCAGTTGCATCCTCAGTGCTCTTATTGTCAGCTGAAATGAAAGGTAGTGGAAACATTTCAATCCAAACCTGCTCTATTTGAAAGGATGAAGACTAAACGTATATCAACATTTAAAGGGGCCGGCGATGGGAGGGTTATGGATGTGTTATCTCTCGTCTGACATTTGGAGTGTAGGATAAAAAAGAAATGATCGGCAGGGATGTAGCCCTGATCCAGGACCATGAAATGACAGTGATCACGCAACCCAGACATTTAAGTCACTCAGAGGTTCATAAAATGAATTACAGGAAGAAATGTTGAAAAGATCTCACTATGATAAGATATTAAATGAAATACACATAAATGAGACTTTAATCAGGAGCACTGTTGCATTAAATCGGCAGCGCACCAACAGTGCAGCTGAGCGGCCCTGAAGTCAGTGAGAGAGGAAGTTCACCGGATCCTTCTTTGAATTTACTGTAAAGAGTAAATTCTGATGTTGGTCTACTGGTTGGTCACTTTGGTCCAGACTGAAATATATCAGCAACTATTGGATTGATTGCCATGACATTTTATATGGACATCCATGGCATCCCGGGCATCATCCTTAAATACTTTGGTCATACCCTGACTGTTTTTTTGGCGAATACTTGGACTATTGGACAACTATTGGACGGATTGCAATGGAATTTGCTACGGATATACATATGGCGCACAGATTACGTACCCAAATGACTTTGGTGATCCCCTGACTTTTTTTCCAGAGCCATCATCAGGTTCGCATTGTCGTTTTGTGTGAAATGTCTCAACAGAAGACTGAACGGTTTGCCATACACACATTCATCTTCCCCTCAGAATGAATTGTACTGACTTTGATTTACCTTTCCTTTTCCTCAACATTTCATTTGTCCCATATGATTTATGTCCAAGTTCCTACCAAACTAATGACATTCCCATCAGCCTCAGCTGTACTTTGTGTTTAGTGCTAATCATCTTATTGTAGCAGCTAAACTAAGATGGTGAACCTGACACATAGCTCAAAGCACTGCTCTGCAAAGGTATAATCTCAGACAGACCATTGAAGGACATTTTGTGGAGGACATATGAAGAGATCAACGAGGCCACCAGAATTTGAAAACTACAATAAGTTAGGTTCATGGTCAACAACAGTGTTGGAAGATATGAAGTGAAATATGTGAACTAGGTCACTCAAGGGGGGTGGGTGCAAAATGACCATGCAGCTTGACGAAGAATACTTGTAATCACCCCAAAGGGAAAGACCATGTGTGAGGTGCATTTACTGGAGATGTATCCTACAGTTTTGTTTACTAGCCTGTAGAGCAGTAGGCAAAGGGCCAATAACACACAGTTTTGTGCATCAACAAAGTGAACAAATTGCTTGAAGGAAGAGAAGCATCTTTGTCTTTGTCCTAGATTACTAAAACGTGTCTCCTGTGAATAGCCTCATTCTCAGTTTTTATGGCATCTTCCCTTCAAGTGCGACTCCTGCAGCCAGGTCTGCCAGGTTTCTTGACAAGACCAGAACTTTTGACTCCGAGCGACACAAGCAGGTACACGTAGATTGAAACTTGCATCAGGTACTTTGCCACATAAAAGTATTGCCTTACCAAAGCAGCATTTTCCCCCTACATCATTCCCTAAAGATGTCCTGGTAGTACCTGCATACCCTCCCTCATCCGCCTCTTCCCCTGACTCCCAGCCTTTTGCTATTGTAATGAAGGGAGGGAGAGTAGAAAGTATTGAAAGCCTTGTTTTCAGCAGATGCTGTGTGTGTCTCTGTTGAGTTTTTCCTAATTACCTCCCAAAGGAGCTCTACTGCTGTCAGACAGAAAGAGAGGAGGTTGAGAGCGAGCGAGATAGAAGAGCGGAGACAATGTAGGGGATAGGCTGAGAAGGGAGGCAGAATGTCGACGGGAACAGGAAGCCAGCAATACACAGTAAAAACAGAGCGAGTGAAGGGAAATAAAGTCGAGGCAAAAAGAAGAAGCTTGCATGCAATCTCCCATTCAGCCTCAGTCTGCCATGTTGACTGTCACTTCAGCTCTGGAAAACAGGTAGAACGCCTCCGTCTCCAGTACGGGGTTTTTAAAAATGCATGGAGCCACAGACATATCCACAGGCTGAGAGCTAAAACACTGTAGAGAGGACTATATGAGGCCTTTATCTGCACTGAGAGCACTGCTTTCACATCCCATTTACTGTACACTCACTTAGAGCGAGACTATGTAGGATCTGCTGTGGCCACAAGAGGCATCGACAGTTTAATGGCACATTGACTTTCCCTCCGTTTCCGAAGAGACGTTAGCTCCAAGCTAGTTGCAATGGACACAGCGGCCGTGTGTGCCAGACCAGTGTGGCCAACTCTCTTGCTAGACTTTTGAAGACCGAGACTTTTAAGACCCATTTTGTTGATTTTGTTCAAATGTAGCGACTTTTTAGGCTTGTCCCTTTAAGGGAGTCGCCAATATTCCTCCGCGAATGTGCTCTCATGTGGCTCTCTGGACTGTCTGTGTTTAGTAGGTGCGGGACAGCAGCAGCAGGTTAAGTCGACCAATCAGCAGCCCGACAGAAAGGAGAATGATGGTCGTGTCTCGATGGAAACCCTCGGAATAGTCTCGTGAGAGGGTTAAGGTCAGGCATTGACCTCGAAGGGTTAAGGTGAAGTTATGTCGTCGGGCAGCGTTAATTGCAAGAATTTATTGCAAATATGTAGGAAATCGACACAAATGACCTGTGATTATGTAAATGTCACAACCAATCACCGATCCACATTATTTGTCTGGGGAACTCATTCTCCTTTTTTTTCTAAATTATTGAACTTGACTATTTATGTTTTTCTTAGAAAGAGTGACTTTATTCCAGTGTCTGGGCACATTCTATACAACAGCCTTCACAAAAGCATTTTGAAATGAAAAGTTAAATGCATATCGATGAGATGATGACTTAAGAAATAATAATAGCTAATAATAAAGACTTAATATGACTGGCATGGAGCAAACCTTTGGCTCTTTTGGGGAGTTACCATGTGTTAACTTTTAAACATTTAAATGCACGTGTGAAATGCTCGAACGTAGTGTAACAGTGGCACAATGGCCATAAAATCAGCAAACTGACGTAATGTCAGTTACACAGCAGTATAATGTGAACTAACATTAACCACCAGAGAAAGTAATGCTGTAGCTGCAAAACCCCTAATAATAAAAATACGTTTTTTTTGCTTTTGAATTCAGCTGTTTAATTGTAAGAAGAATATTCAGTTATAATATTTTTACGTTGCATTGTGATCAGGCTACTTTTTGCTTTACTCTGTGACAATCTGTCACACAAGTTATTGAAAGGAAACTCATGGAGATAGTTTAGTCATACGAGGATCTTGGATCTTCCAAGATTAGTGACAAACTCAACAGCAGTACAAACAGGGAGCTGAACCTTGGCAATCAGAATCTACAAACAGCAAATACCCTGGTTATTGTTCACATTCGGTTTAAGGTATTTCAGATCAAGCTTTTTCAGTTGACATGAAGTCTTTCTTTTACAATAAATATACAAAATAAGTATTCTCACAGCACGGTTCTAATAAAGGAAGATGATCTAGTGTGCAGTGTTTGTTTGATTGTTTCATTTTGGATTTGGCACTCTGAGGGTGTTAGACCGACAATAACGTACAAAATACAAAAGCAATCACAGTTTCTGTGCCACAGAAGCACATTTAATATGGAAGTAACCGTGTTTTTCATGATCAGGAGATGAATTTACGCAGGTTATTCTGATCCACTTATTCTTTCATGCGTTCACCCAAAAAACAGGTTACTGGAGTTACCAGGTCAAGAATGTAGTTCTCTGTGGAGGGAATTGAGGCCACTCAAGAAAAGACTCTACGCTGTAGACAAAGAGCTGTATTTGGGGTTTTTTTATGGTAATGCAGACACATTTTTACATTCTACTTCAATTAATTATCATCAGAGCAGATCCTGGTTTTCGATTTCATTAATAAATCCCCTTTTTATGAGTGGAAGTTAAAACAAAACGGCAAAAATGCCTTTTAAAAGGAGATCTTTCTTCCTGAAAACAATACAGGATTTGGTCCTGGATTTTGCTACACACTGCAGTCTCACGGAGGATTAGTTATCACAAATCAGGGGATGTCCCAGGTAACATTCATCCTGTGTAAAAAGGGCCTTAGAGGGCTATAATAAAACACACTCCCACTGTGACAGACTTAACATGGTGGCAATGAAAGTGAAGGGAATAAGTGTAAATTATATTCAAGGTTAAAGACATATTTCTTACCTCAAAAGTCAAAGATTATATATTGCTGACCAGGAAAAAAAAATGTATCAACCTACATGTGTGCCTACATTCAAGGTATAAAAACGAGCATCGTATCTGGTTAATTATCACACTTTGAAAATATAGCCTACAGTCATTGCCTGCAGCTTGCAGCCTTGTGTATAATACACAATCCTATTAAATCCAGCAGTGATGTTTGTTGTACAGCAAGCTTCCCCGAGGAGAAGCATCGTCAGTTAATTTAACATAACACTCCCATATACAGCTTTAACACAAATTAAAATCAATAGGCACAATAAAGTAGAAAAAGGCAAAGAATCTAAAAAAAATTGCAATTTAAGTTTACAAAATTGAAGATTAATATTTGAAAAATCTGACCTTGCATAATAAGAGAAGCACAGGTTTTATTCAAGTGTACAATACAATATGAGGAGCCTGAAACTGAAGCAGTTAAATGGATTGGAGCCTTTAATCATTTTTATTATTTACACCTTTGCTGTTTCTGCTCTGACATGTCGAGAATTATTTTGCGAAAATACCTGCAGCAGATCCAGGTGTGAAAACTGTAAAACATATTCTGCAAAAGCTATGACGTTTAAACACTTAGGCAAAGAAAAACATAAGCAACAAAAATGAATAATGGAAGACATTTTCTGCCACCTTTTGTAGTCATGACCTTAAAGCCCCGGTACACAAAGCTTGCAGACACGATCTGAAGACAAAATGTACCCTCGAGTCTATAAAATGTGGAAAGTATCGTTTGTTTCTACTCCACAGATGCCATTGTCTTCTAAAATATCTTTACATTAATATGCATGCCAGAAATGTTAGTGTCTGCTGAAAAGTATCTCTGCATATTGATATTTGTACTGTATATTTGTTCTGTTTGCTGCCGTGAAAGCAGATGGATTGGCACTTATTGATGTCCTGCCTTGATTTACTGACATTCATCTTGCTCCAGCCTGTTTGCAAAGTTTGCACCCAGATACTCCAGGGCCTGTATTTATCAAGCTTCTCACTCCCTCTTTGGAGTTGCAGTGAAAGGGAACCTTGGACTCAACACACTCCTACCTTAGAGTAGGACTTGAGAGTGATTAATAAAGCTCAGGAGAAAGATTGCTCCGAGAAAAGAGTGTGTTGTCGCAGTTAGTTTTAACGACCGTCTCTCTGCAGCAAAGTAGCATAAATCCCTTATGAGGATGGATTGTAGTTTCCCGACAGTCGCGGTTTGGAGTATCAAACTTATGATGCCAGAATTATTAGTTTCAATCTCACAATGATACTTTGTGGAAATCTCCACAACACCCACACTGTCCCGCCTGGAAGCTGGAAGCAAATTAAGAAGGAGAGAGAGAGAGGGGGGGAGGGAGGAGAGAGAGAGAGGGGGAGAGAGAGAGAGAGAGACAGAGAGAGAGAGACAGAGACAGAGAGAGAGAGAGAGAGACAGAGAGAGAGAGACAGAGATAGA
>CALSBV010010214.1:9414346-9445276 GCA_943590825.1 Bovichtus diacanthus
GATAGATAGATAGATAGATAGATAGATAGATAGATAGATAGATAGATAGATAGATAGATAGATAGATAGATAGATAGATAGATGGATAGATGGAAAGATGGAAAGATGGCTAGATGGATGCATCAAGGTGTAAGCTCCTAATTAAATCCTTGACATTGCCCCTTGTTTGATGCTGACACATCCTCCTTATCTGCTTTGAGCAGAATGGAGGGTTATTACAGTTAAATACAGGCTGACACTCTGTCAGCTAATCCTTGGGGTGGCCATTACAGAGAGAGCTAATAGGCACATCAGTAATCAGGGCCAAATTCATTGTCTTATCTCGGCCTGAAAAGCACCTCTGGATACCTCTGTAACAATCACAGTAAGAGGATCTCTTCCAATATTTAGGAAGAAGTAGTCTTTAGAACTGGTTTGTGGAATTTCAGAAAGTTAATAAAACTGAACCAATCACCTGGAAAAGAATCAGTGATGGTGATTGAAGTGAAAAACGTTTTGTTAAGATGGTACTTTCCTTATGACTTTTCATACGCTATGAGCATTAGTTTATATCTTTCTGACGACACAGGGAAGGGATTCCCCCCAAAACACACTTTTTCATTAAAGCTGCACTAATCAATATGTAACAATGGAAGAAATGACTATGTGTAAAGTGTATGGGGTCACTCATGTTGACAAAACATTTTTTTTTTTTAGCTCATTGTTGCAGTCCACAACTTCACTTTTTTCAAAGTAAAATCTTAATATTATTGTGACTTCATGATTTGAAACACCACCAACATTATTCAAAATGGGTCAAATCGTATATATATCATAATAACCACTGATATGTTGAGCCTACATAAACAATAACAATTATATTCATATAATAGAGTATTGTATTGGTACTATAGTGGTCAGTTGTTATTTTAGCCCATGGGGGAAGCAGTCTAAAGCACTAAATCAACATGTATCTCCTTTTGCCAGAGATGTTGGTTGGTCATGGAAATGTAAGAGCCCTGCGCTAACTGTATTAACATGTGAAGAATCTCTATAAAAATGTCAAGGGGTAAACACTAGGCAATTCCATTAAACGTCCAAAGGAGCAAAAATACACAAGTTGGAAAGCATACATCATTCAAATCCACTCTGATTCACTGCTGTTAGCGCGCTCAATTTATTGAATTGAGTTTAGTTTTAATTTGCATCCTAATTTGACCCTAGCACCTCTGACTAAAGCTCAAGGGGCTTTTATTGCTCCCCACTTTGTAATCAGTCAGTTATTCATGAGTTCTCTGAATACCAATGGTCCTACTCCTCCAGCTGCTGAGAGGTGGGAACAATTCAGGCGTTGTTATTGTTCACAGGCTCAAAGCGTGTGGGTGGTGAAATTTGATACCACACTTATATTTTTGTAAACAAGCAACAAAAGATAAAACTATGCAAGTTGTGCCACTGTTGCTGACAGATGTCACCCGTCAAGTGCTTTGAAGTAGAAAATATGAAGACTGGATAACAGGTTGAAAGAATATGTCAAAGCCAAAGTCAAGATTTGAATTTTCTGAGCACCACATTTTAAACCCTTTTATGTGCGATATCTCAGTTGTGAGATTTTAACTTTTTGTGTACTTTTACTCAACTTTAACTGACCTAAATTCCCCAGCATGCCCCTTGGCAAACCCCAGAGTGTGTGCTTGAATGAATAATTTGTATTGTAGGTAGTGGATGCAACAGGGCTGCTGGACATTTTCCAGGCGAAAAAACAAGACTCACCCTTCCCAATCAATATGCGACTTGTCAAGATGCTTTATTGCAGCCTGGTCTATTTTGGCTACTGGTGTACACGTATAGTATATTTGCATCTTCCATAATGTGTGAGCGTTAACATCAGCGTGACCTTTGTCTTTAGCTATGCTTGCACCGTGGCTCTCGGGAAAGCAAGTCAGTCAGTCCACCGCTTTGATCTAGACTGAAACATCCCAACAATTACTGGACGGACGCCAGGAAATTTGGTGGCGATATTCATGGTCCCAAGAGGAAGAATCACTGCAACACTAGCAGGTCAAAGTCTTCACTTATCCCATGAAATAACTCAACATCTACTCGATGGATGTATTTTCAACCAAAATACTACATTTTGTACAGACATTCAATGGTTGTTGTATCCTAAGAGCTACAAGCAGGTTGACATTAGTCATTTTGAGTGGAATTTCTCAACAATGCCATGAACTTTGGCACAAACATTCACGTTGAATTGAATGATGAATTGTAATATTTTTGGTGACTCACCACAATACTTTGGTTTATGACAAAACATTGGAAAAACTCATGACAATCCCATCAGCCTCAGCTTTTCTTTTTACGTTAGACCTAATTAGCAATTGTTAGCACACTGAAATGCTACTCGAAGATGGTGAACATGGTAAACATTATTCCTGCATTTAGCCGAAAGCACTGAAATAGCCTCACAGAGCAGCAAGTGTGGCTGACTTTCTTATCTTTGTTTGCTGTGCTTCAAAAGACGTTTACCACTTGAGTCTAAGGATGGCAACGTCAGTCCAACTGTTGGTCTGTCCGTCTGTCTTCTTGTCCAATAATGTGGTCAAGTGCAAGATATCTCGAAAACACATGGCTATATTTCCATGAAACCTTCTGTTGATGTTCATGCTTCCGGACGATGCTGATGTTTTTGGTGACCTTCTGACCTTTACTCTAACAGCTGCCTAAATAAAAAATAAATAAAAAATCGAAATGAAATGGACAGCTGAGCTTACCATGAAATGCTAAGTCTTTCATATGAAACAGAGGATTTGCATTCAGTTTGGCCATTACTCTAATCCCAATTGATCAAGTTTGTACAAAAGATAACAAAACTGCTGTCGTATTTGTGTTTGATAGGAATGCTTTGCAGAGAATGAACGCTGGTGATCTCATGGCCCCAAATACTGTCTAGCAAACTATCCATTTACACAAAAATGACAATCTAATAGGCTGATTGTCAGGACAATTACTGAACCTATTTATGCTCCCACAGGATAAACCCTTAACCTCCATGACCGCTTTTGCATTGTAGATTATACAACCGTTTCTGTTTAGCACTGACCACAAGTGTTTTTTTTGTTGTTTTTATCATCACCAAAATATTTTGTTATGGATTTTTCGTTTTATCATTTTGCAGTCAGCTGAGCATTAACAAGACTTGTGTGTGCCTCATTGTAAATTTGACTGCAGAGGCCTTCACAGCGGCAAGTTTCCCTCCTGTAAAATATGAGTATTTTTAATCTTCACACACGTTCCATTCCATCCCTTCCACTTTTTTAGTTGAAGGAATATCTTTATCTGTTCTGAAGCTTTAAGAAAAAAACAGCTTGAGCAGCGAGGGTGAAATAGCCATTCCTTTAAGTTGTGGACCACATATGAATAACTCTTGGCTCTGTGCATATGGTGCCTTCTGGAGTACGATGCGTGTTTCAGGTCATGGTAAAATATTTCCCTTGTGCATATGAGGGCAGGCATTCAGTGGCATGATAACTTACTCTGCTCGAATAACTGCCCACATCCCTGTCTGGCTTTACTGACCAACTGGAAAACCCAAAGGACGGTCCCTTCTGCTGGCGGCGCCATCTCCCTGGGCCTTTTTAGAAATGTTGTCCTCTTTTCCTCTCCATGCCTCCCTCTCTGGTTCTCCATTGGCCCCCTAGGCAGCGGCAGGTGCACTTGGGGGGCTATGGATGGTCTTTGCCAGGAGCTTGAATGAAGCCTTTATAGACTGACTTTCAATGTCCCCCCTGTTTCCCCCTGTGCTATCATAGGAAAACCACTATCATCACTGTTATGATCTACAGCCCTCCGATCGTGGCTTCTCCCCGCCCGGCAAGGGGCTTACAAAGACCTCCTGGGGGGTTGTGATGCTCCATTTCAATCAGGCTCTTGAATCACAGCACACCAGCCCCCCCCCCCCTTTCCCCAGCAACCCACCTCCTGCCTCACACACTCACCACAGAGACAGAAACTGCATGTAACTTCGAGGCAGCCAGGCTACAGTGACAGAGGACAAGATCGACACAGGAGTCTGACACCCGAGCTTTCCGTGGAATTACTGTAGAATTAAGCTGGTGAAGTGAGAGGAGAAATTAGTCAGCACAGCCTGTCCTTGTCACTAGTCTAGCCTAACACCGGGGCCGCAGTAAATCCAGGGATGCCAGTTAGCTCTTTGAAAAAATCTGCAACATTTCATCTAAACAAACATGTTATGCAACTGCCACCGATTGCTATGCAACAGTGGTCCAACCTATTTTCAGCTCATGGAGGATTTTATAAGTGCTGTTCTCAACACCCGGTGTCTTTACCGGCAAATAATCATCGGATGCTCAGCAATGTAATACATTCGACATTATGTGGTTGGTGTGTGAAATTATTGCAAGAGCTGGATAGTTAACATGAGCAGGTATAGTCCCCAAATACATGAATGCCGGGTTACTGGCCAGTATCCCAGGAGGTGTTTTGTTCCGACATCTACATTATGAATTGGGGCCAAGACGGTACCTTTTGATTCAACGTTTGCCTACTGGGTGCGGACAAAAAAATGCACTGCTCACCAAACAAAACATATTGGATGATTCTGCTTGTTTTTAGACATGATAGTGGCATTGCTCTATTGAGTCAGTGTCCGTCGGTTGGTGCACCTGTTTGTTCCAGCCCTGTCGTACATCCAGCCGTTTTTCCCCAGTCAGTTGCCAGTTTGTCAAAGTTTTCGTGTGCGTCATGCCATTGTTTTCAAGCCACCAGAACCTGAAACTGACCCAAACGCACACGTACCTGCCTGCCTCGACCTTTCCCTGCTATCCCGTGGATTCAATTCCATTTGTGCTTGGGCTGTTTGGACATGCTACCCATGCCTGTGAGCTTTTGTGTCTTTTCTTTTGTTAATAAATCACTAAACTGTCCGTGTCCGCCTCGACTTTCTGCGTTTTAGCATTCTAGAAAACACCCGATGGCATCATTGAAGGCACTCAGTTCGATCAGTACACATAGCTAACACTAATGCAGTCTAATACAACCACCCCACACTGACTAACCTTCGTTAAGGTTATAACGTTAACTATTTAAAGACTAACGTGTCGTATACCAGGGGAACCTGCATGGGAACAGCCTAAAATGTTACCCAGACATGTTAAATGTTGTTGGTGTTCAGGCATCATTTACTCCTTCAGTACTTGATTGAATGATTCATTTTACTGTCAAGTCATCTGAGAGAGAGGGAGTTTATGTGGATGTAAAGAAGTGACCGCTTCACTAGATGCCTTTTTATTTGCAACCTGTCTGCAGCGACGTGCATTTCCGTGATGGCGTATTGACAGGCCGTGATGGCTGGAGCAGGACAAACGGCTCATCATGTGAAGATGCCTTGAGGTCACACAGATGGAGAGGGTTAATCCTGTAAGGTGCTTCCAAAGTCACTTCCTCATTCACTTAGAACTGATCATTCCCCTTCATCCTTCGTTGTATATTCATGAAGGTCCTTTAAGCATATGCAGGGACCACTTCCCATTACATCCTCACTGCCAATGCCGTTTTGAAGAAAAAAGCCCTGAGAAGGGCAATTTGTTAATTATTAATTGACCCATGCACTTATGCACTGTAGTGGTGATGAAGAAATGCTTTTAGGAGCCCCTGCAACCCCCCCTTACCTCCACAGCATGCTTTAGATCCAAGATCTCGATGGAGAAACAATACAAGCAAAAGCCAAATTGCAGAGTTGCCCTTTGCACCAACAGGGGGTAGGAAAATATATTGAGTTGAACTTTCTGGGAACAAATGCCCCCCACCCACCCACAGTGATTCACAATGATCTTTTATCAAACAACGCAGCGGCATTGCCCTCTGTCAAATCGGTTACCCATCAGCCATCACTCCAATCCAGAGGGTTTTTAGCGTTGGCACTGGCACTTGATCAGCAATGTCTCTCTGGATTTCCCAAATGTACTTATCCTGCCAAAGACTCCATTGCCTTATTAAAGTGCAGTCAGTGAGGCAGTGCTGTCACGGGGTAGGATGAAGCAGCCTATGGGAGGGGAGTGAGGAGCAAGTGACAAGCGAATTCATTACACCACTTTTGTTGATGGTGTTGTAAAATGGAGTGCGAGATGCCGCACAAAGGTCATCCGCACACGTTTTTGTCGTCGGGTGGGGATCTGAATGACTGAGTAAGCTAGAGGCGATGTCTTGACCCTTTACTTACATCTGGCAGTCTTATTGATTTTTCACAGATTCCTGTTGTGTTCGAACTAGGTGGGCCATGTTATGTGACAAACACCTTGATGGCTTCGTGTCTTCCATTGCGAGATAATTTTTTAGCAAAATCAATTTAAAAAAATCAGTAGTTCTTACTGCTTATCTTGTGAACGTGTAACACGCGGGGGCAGGACACAATAAAATAAAAAATTGATAAAAGAATGTGCAGCACTTTGTTTATGTAACTGTATGTTAATACAGAGCCAAAGTAAAAGCAGAAGTTCTGTACAAGAAGTAAAAAGAAAAACTCATTTAAAACCACATCGACATTTGCAATAACACAAATTACAAAAAAAAATTAAAAATCCAGCCCGAACATAGCCTCGATTAACAGCGAAGACAAAATTCCAGTGTGGGTGGCAACCCAGAATACGTACATGTGCGTATAAATATTCTGAACCAAACACTGGCAGATGTCGATTCACATTCTTTAAACTTGGACCTGAAACTACACAGGAAGATGTAGAACATATGGGAGTTCTGATGTGTCGTGTTTTGCACGATGTCAGATGTCTCATCTGTTAGCTGCTCAGAGTGAGCACCGGTCAGCGCTCTCAAAGCGCAGAGCGTTTGTTTTTATCTCCTTGCGCAAGTCGATCACATGTTTGCTGCTGCTCTCTGCTCACGTGAGGACACAGAGATTCTGATCAACAAAATAATCCAACTAAGGGTTTACAGGAGAGCAGGTGCCTGGGAGTGTGTAGACCAGAGTGAAGGATCCATAAATGTAATGCAGCTCTATAATGGATGAGGTGTCATTTTTGTCCATGTGTGTGTGTGTATATACAGTATATACACACTTCTTTATTTTGTTATTCAGTAAAATGAAATCCCTTCCCTGTTACATCCCTCTTTCCCAACAGCAGTGGAGAGATGAGCTGTCAACAGACAAGCATGTTAGTTTTAGAATCTTAAGTGTCTCTCTATAACATTAAATATTCATGACTGGAGAAGCATCAATAAAAGTTAAATTTAGGAGGAAAAAAAACAACCTTAGTCCTTATTTATATTCAAATTCAACATTTAAAAACTCTGATCTGCATCAACAGTCAACATCAACACTGTGTGGGTTTGATCAGATATGACATCGAATTCAGATTCAAATGTTGCTAAACTGTGATTGGAGCACAGGAAAAGGTGACATCGCCTTTCTTCAAATAAGCCCCACCCACCCTAAAACAATGAGAAGAAAATAAGAAAAGACAGACAGAAATCTCTAATCTGTAAAACGTCTAACTTTAAAAGAAAACTGCGTGTATATGCAGGGCCCCACTTTTCTGTATCTCTCTGTAAGTTACCTGGAAAACACGAGTGCTGTACACAGTATCACATTCTCAGCGTTGCATTTAAGGGTCTCAGAGCGGTGATGTGAGTTTGAGGGATAAATCCAATGCCTCTGAACTCAGTACACGCACGGTGCAGATTCATTTTCCAATATGGAAACCTCTCCGTTTTGTTCTCTTTGGCGGCACCTATGGCGATAAGCGGTAACTGCAGGTGCACCTCATCTTACTTCCAGGGAGTACATCAGTGATCCTTAGGCTAAATCACCATTGTGTTAGCTCATTCGGTGAACAATAGTGACCTAACAGACATTTAGTTAAAAGGGTTAAATAAAATTTGGTGATAATTAATGCTTTTTGTGTTAATTTTTGGTCAAATTTGACCGGGAACACCAAAGTAAGGGGGGAGAAGCGAACACAATAGGAGGGTTAAATGAAAATCTTCAAGAATATTACTTTAAGGCTTTGTAGAAAGTACAGTATATTGCCATATTAAATCTATGGATTAAACTGCTCCTACTGTGGCCCAAACGTCTCATTATAAAACAAACAAATGTTGACATTTTGAACACACAGCAAAATATAAATAACCAAGGGACTCATTACCCATGTGAAGATGCTTAATTGATCCCAGAGTGATGAAAACATTTGCTTGTTCTCCTTGTGCTTTAACTCCTTATGCATAAAGTGCAAGCAGAGCAAAACACAGTACTTGCCGGGCAGCTGCAACGCAATAAATGCTTAATAGGTCTGTTTTTACACCGTTACACAGAACATCACATATGACATTCTACACAACGGTGCCATTTTGCCAGAAGGACAGAGCACATCAAGGTGAGAAAAGGATCTAGGCTGCAATTACGGTGTGAACTTTTCACGTGGGCCCTCTGCATAATTAACAAACCTTTACAATATTGGGGTCATTAAGAGGTTACAGTTTTAAAGATGCTTAAGGATGAAAAGAGACCAAGCCTAACCCAGCTCCCCATGAACTTTTGCCTTCTGTACTTTTAAACTCCATAATTACACAATCCTGTAAAGAAGCTCATTTGTGAAATAAATTGGCTCCTCAATATAGGATTAGTTGTATGTCACCTTTCAGCTGATAATGTCATTTATTCCCACTGTTTCAGGTAGTGGATACAATGTTGGGGGCTTTTTTTGTTTCACACTGAGCTTTGCACGACTCTCCATCTGTGTTTTGCAAATAGGAAGAGTGGGGAGGCTTGTTGTAAATGTAAACATCCAGGCGTGCCAGCTCCCTGCCGGCAAATAGTAAATGCTCAAAGTGGCGACGCACAATGAGAGCTGACAAGTTTGTTGATACGGAATGTACAGAAAGTCTTTGTCACAGTTTACTATAAGAGTTATGATTCACGCTTTTGGTGAGTGGGCTGCAGAGTGGACCACACAAGCAGCCTCATGCATCACAAATAAATGGGAAGTCAGTGAAATGCGAGACACTACATCAGAGTGTCAAAGCTGATATCAAAAGCTGTCCTTCCAGACTAAACAGTGGATCAATTCTGTATTGTAAATTTAAGTCTGAGAATGAGCCAAACATCTGCATAATAATATACAATTAGGGGCAACCATTTTCTTTTTTTCGTAGGAATTGACCAAATTATGCCGGAAGAAAAACCAACAACATCCCAGTCCAACTCTGACATACGGATGTCAATCAACAGAGTTGGGTAGTAATGTGTTATGGTAATGTCATTACTTTTTCAGTAATGAGTAGTATAAGGGATTATAATTAGAAATTAATAAATTGTACTTTACTTCTACCTCTAAACATGCATTGTTAACATAAAAAACACAAAATAAAGCAGCTTAAAATGAACAGAATCTGCAAAAATCTTGTTCTTTTGCTGTCTGCACGGCATGAATCTGACTTGCAAATGCAAATATTGACTTTCAGACTAATTACAAATTAATTATTGTTGTGCTTGCTCAATAGATTGGTGATTTGAAAAATTCCTTACAAGTATGTACAGCACGTCTTGAATTGGTAAAATGAAGGCGTCTTTGTTTTGCACGTTTGGTTTGAACCAAGCGGCAACCTCTCGGTCTAAAATGTGGAGGCAATGCAGAAGTGTCTTAAACCTGCATTCTTATTATGGTCAGTAGGAGGTGACTCCACTGGTTGCAAAAAGAAGTCAGATTGTATAAAAGTCTATGAGAAAATGACCCTGTTTCTCACTTGATTTATTTTCCTCATGAGTTTATGGTCTCCATCGCGAGTCGCATGTCTTCTTCAATACAGCATGATGCTCATTTTGTAAATGATGCTCCCATTTAGAGTGACAGGTCGCTGTCACACGGCGTTGTCTGCGTCTTCGTCATAGAACTTTAAACCGTTCACGGTGTGTTTTCAGTTCATGAAAGTTAATTGTAACACGTTGGTCGCCTAAAAATGCCTCGTTTAGCATTCAGTTGTACTTAACTCCACCCTCTCGTGTCACTTGTAGTTAAAAACAACAACAAAGATGGCCAAAAAAACAAAGATGAAAAAACAGAAACAGAATCCCAAACTCTTGTCTCTTGTCTCTCTTGTCCACAAACCGATGGAGGACGTCCCGGTGACTACGTCCACTCTTTACACACAGTCTATGGTTTGAACCTCCCAACACTACTGCACTCTGCTGCTCCTCTTGTAGGTGTATCTCTATTATCCACTCTGTGTCATGATTCAGTCAAGCAGGATACTAAATTAGCCTGATTGACACTGAGGTAGAACACTTAATGGCCTTGAAGTAGGCACTGAGCTATATGCAATTAATGTTCGTAATGTTGAGAGCAGGCTTCCTCCGATTAAGAGCATGTTTACAAATGACTTTGATAGGATGAGAGACGCTGAGTCACTAATCAGTGCATCAAATCTTCCTTTGCACCGTTTCACACACACAAGTGTAGTCTGAACTCTTGTTTAGTTGTTCAGGTTCTGAAGCAGTCTCTGTGTTTTACAGCTTCCAGCCTGTGCCGGCAACACAGAGAGAAGAAAATGGCGCTGCTGGCCAAATGAGGATTTAAAGAGAATTCGTTTATCTTGACAGCCCGAGACTCGACTGATCAATGCCGGCAAATATCAGACAAATGCACAAAACTTCCCATTTGCCCTTGAATGACAAACTAGTCATGAGGATGGCTTCAAATTCTACTTTTGCAGATTGTTTACCCCATTTTCTCCCTATTTGTAATGGGAGAGTGGAGACAGACATGTGTGACCTCGATGACAGCTGATGTATCGAGCTACTTTTCACCACCGGCGAAGACAAAAGTGCACCGACAAGACTCACCTCAGCAGCTGTTAAAGCGCAGCACAAAACCTACAGTTCAACAATCTGTGGAGATATAATCGGTTTGAATGTGCGCCCACACCCACCCGGGGCAGTCTTATTGAGTTATAAGAAGTAATGTTGTAAAGCGTTAACCAGTAAGGTAAAAAAAAAAAGAAAAAAGAAAAAGTCATACTCATTTCATTTTGGCATTAATACAAACTATTTTTTTTAAATGAGCTAAAGATCTATCCTCAGACGTGCCTCCGCCTAGTTAACTTCGGTTTCCAGTGCAAAGTCAAGCTCTCAGACTGACTGACATTTTGGATTCCTGTAATGGAGATGCAGGAGAAGGGGGTTTCGTAAAGTGCAAATCTCAGAGATGGTTTGACAGCTTTGCTGAGAGTGCTGGGTGACATGGCCTCATTGGAAATGATTCTCGGAGCTGAGTGATGGAATATCTGCACAGGCTGAAGAAGAAAGCTCGACCTTCTCTCTCTGATTGCTCAGGGAAGGACCGAGGACAAGGTATAATGACACGTTAACCCCGTATAAGAAAATTGTTCACAGTGTACTGTTTTAAGCCGGATAAAGAGCGAGACAGACTTGTTGGTTCTGGAAAATGTCCTGCACTGTGTTGTTTTATCACCTCCTAAACAAGCAGAGCACTTGTGATTAACTTTTTATCTTCTGGTGTCAAGTGGGCCTGACCTCAACAGAGAAAATCTCAACATCAGTGAATTAATGGAATATTTTTACACTCACACAACATAATGTTTTTACATGACTCAGCCTTTATGCAAACGTTCTGCTTACTAAAAGAGTTACTGTGCATCGATGGGCATGTTTACTGTACCGTCCTCCAAACAGAAGAGGAAGCTGCTGAAAGAAAGTGAAAAATCTGGGTGCAAGCAGGCAGTGATATCGTCGGAGATTGTTTTTTTTCACACTGGCTGAGCTCAGGCTGTGGAATTTGTTAAGCAATTATCGTAGAATCTTATTTACTCTTTATTGGATGCATAAACTTTGTGATTACGCGATCTGGGCTGCATGTTAATTGTTTTTTCTTTTGGGTTTTATAAACGCTGTTGCTACAGTATGTGTGTCTATGGCCCACAAGGACAGCTGCTTGACAGGAAGTAAATTCTGGTGGTTTACGGGTGATGAGAAGCCCTGAGTGTGGAGGAGGTTTCATCTCTCTCTTTGGTCGCGTTTGCTGAGCTTGTGGTTTCTTCCTTAATAACTCAAATCCCATGTACGGAGAACCGGACCTCCCTGACAGGGATCAGCTCCATCCACGCCGCACAGAGCCAGGGAGGGAGGGCAAAGACAAGAGAAATCATGGAGTGGTAAAAAAAAACTAAAAAAAAACCTGAATAACTAGAGTAAAGTGGCTACTTGCCCTTTGAATGGGCTTTTCAAGTCGAACAGACAGAAGCGACGAAGAAACACATTCACAGAGCGAGTATAAGAGCGAGAGAGTTGTCGTAGGTCAAGAAGAATGACCTGTACTCATTGAAACAGCAGAAGACAATATGAAACACTATCCAACATGAGTATCATTAGCAGAACAACAATAAAAGCCTAAAGCTCTGATGGCTGCACCTCGAGGCTGCCGTGTTTAATAATTAATTTGTGTTGCTACCGGAAAGGTCATTCGAAAAGAAAGGGTAGCATGAATGTACACAGTACATTTGATTAATTTTCCTATTGGATTATGAGATATCTTGTGTACGAAACAGAGAATTTGCCCCGAGGGTGACGCTAGATGAAAATTCATAAAGTGTCTGAAATGAAAATGGTTCATCCCCTGGGAAGCATGAACAGCCTCAGTCCTATTAGATGTGTTTTGTGGACAAAAACAATATTGGCCTAAAGATGGCACAAAGGAGAGGTCAGGGGATGTGACAGAAACAATTTATCTTCTAAGAACTATGAATATTTATGAGAGAATATCATGGAAAGAGATTTGAAACGCCAGGTCTTGGAGTCAAGTGTTGCTCAAGCCTTTATGGATCAAAGGGATGAAGAAATTAATGAAAAGTGTTGGTGATAGATGAAGGTCCAGAGTGCCAAATCTTAAGGGAATCATCCTTTGATGCTGCTTAATTATGTCAAAAGTCAGAATCACGATTAATTTTTGAGATCAAGATTATTTAACAAGATTATTCATTGTTCATTAAAAAAACAAAAAAGTCTTTTTAACAGTGGATTTTGATGAACTTTAAATGTAATTCTTATTCTGAATAAGGCTCTCTTTCCTGTCATCTTGGCTCAAGCTGAGCTAAACCTTTTTTTTTTTTACATTTTAAAGTTAAAACGGATCAATCTGGTGAACTTTGAGAGCAAAATGAAGTTGGATATATGAAGATTTGTGTGTTCAAATGCTAAATGATCTCAGTCACCAGCAATGTGCAGGAGTTAAACTAATTCTGCATTACCTAAAGTAAACACTCATTTTAGAGTCAGTCAAATTCAGACAAAAATGCATCTTCATGTATCGCACCTGCCATGTCAATGGTAACATAAACGTTGATCGCACAACACGTACTGCTGAGCTCAGAAACCTGGAGTGTTGACATCTTCACTCCAGCGTGTCAGCGGTATTGCTCTGTGCTAAAAAAAAAATAGTGATGACAGTACAGTCAAAACAAATGAATGTGCTCCTAATCTGCATATTGATTGGGAACTTCATCATCTGGCATCCCTGATGAGCACACACACACACACACACACACACAAACAAAAAAGACTTTGAACATGAGATTGGTGATTATGATGAAGTTGCCATTTAGAATCATACGTGGCTCTCCAAATCAAGGTCCACACACATTTAAATATAATCAATTACAATGTTTCTCCTTCAGATCTACAAGAGGGAATGCTGTCGGCGGATAATTACAAGGTGGATGTTTTGAAGCTGATTTAAATAATAACAACCTCATGTCGTGTTTAAAATGCTCTAACTAAAGTACACCAGTGGGTTGTTTGTTCTACAGTTGTTGCTGAATCAATCATGAGGCAAATTCACTTGTATGAATGCACCAAGGGGAACTATTTTAGAGACCGTTCGCATGTCGACATGGTGGCGCTATATTAAAAGGCAAGAGGCTCACCAAAGTCACTGGGATTCATCCTCTATGGACTATGAATGTCTGGACAAAGTGTCATGGTAATCCATAATATCCTGGTTGAGATATTTCACTGTGGATCTACGTTGCCATCCCCAGAGCCACGCAGTTATAATGGCTAAAAGCACCGACAAAGCATTCCTCACTGCATCATAAAGCCAACAAACAAAACAAACTAAAACAAAACAAACACCGACAACCCATATAGACAAATCCCACAGCTCCGGGGGATTCTGCTGCAGAGATTTCACATTTCTTGACAATTATAAGGATTTCTACCATGCCATATTGTTAGTGAGTCCATATTACCTTGAGTGTTGTAATCCCTCACCTAAGAAAGGCTTTTTGCTAACTGGGAATATGTGTCCCCTAGTGTTCCTGAGTCAACCATGTCTGAAGCAAACCAATTAAGTGCTGTCCCAACCCCACCTGACTGTCAGCCAGCATTTTCACTGAGCACAAAAAAAAAAAAAAAGAAGCTGTTTAAACGGTGTGTTTACTCTAGACATTCAGGCCTGTTCTAGCACCACCATAGACTGTATCAATGAGGTGGACGTGGCCTCTGGGGTTAGAAAGTGAAGCCAATGTGGAAGTGCCTTAAGCCAGCATTCTTTCTAATCGCCAGCAGGGGTTCTTTTCTGTTTTAACTTTTTATTCTGTTTTATTTGAAGTCTGTTGTTTTTTCATTATGTGAAACTTATTATGTATATACTTGGCCAGGACTCACTGTAAAATAGATTCTGAATCTCAATTGGAATACCCATGGTAGAATTAGTAAAAGTATTATAAAAGTAAAAAGGGGTGACCGATGTCCGATTGTATCAAAGTCTATGAGAAAATGAAAAATGTCTCAGTTGATTTATTACCTCATTAGACATTTTCCAAGGGTTTAGGGTTACAATCGCTAGTTTCAAGTCTTTTTCAATACAGCATGATATTCATTTTGTAAATTATTGTCCCATTTAGAGCAAAACAGAGGATAAATCAGGGTATGATTTAGAACGGCTGCCTTCTTGCATGCAGTCTATGAGTACAACACTGTGGGGACCATCATTGTCATGGCTTCCTGGTAATGAACTGTGTTTTCTAACCTTGATATACAAATGCATGAACACTGCACGTTTCAACAGACAACTTCATTATGTTTTTTGGAATTGCCTTTCACCATAAAGACATCCTTTAATTATTGAAAACACACACTGCTGAACGGCAATTGACAATGTAGTGTTTCTATTGAATGCTTTAGTATGTCCCCATTTATTCAGTGGGGATTTGAATTGCAGCTGATATATAAAGCATAGTATAGAGACAAAAAACCTCATTCCATTTGTAGCAGAAGCTAATTTGCAGTTTGTTCATTAATGGATTTGTACTAAAGAAAAGATCTGATACAATAAAAGTATATTGCAATTTGGAGAGGGATAGGGCCCCACATGGCTGCATAACTGATTACTTCCAGGAAACTTTTCAAAACTGTATTTAAAATATTCCCAAGCCTATTCAGTTTTGAGTTTAAGTAAAGAAAGGCTGGCTGGGAGGTTTTGTGATCAGGCACTTTTGAATTCCCCAGAGAAGGATCCATAGTATTTGAGCCAAAAACCATAAGAGGTTTGATCATGTTTCTGAGAGCCTTGGCAGCGTGGGCATGTAAGACAGTATAAATAAGTTTAATGTTTGCAAATTTAATGACACAGTAAGTTAAAATGTTCATATTCTTCCAGACGTTGAAATGTATTTGGCTCCCAGTCCAGAATCTTTATTGTTCGGTTGTGTATGAAGAGTTTTGATATGCTCGAGACCATGAAATTCTGTAATGAGAGACAGCTTGATTGTGTAAAGACCTCTGAATGCATAACAATACTCACAGCAAGGATTTGTAAAAAGTTTGTTCATGAATACTGTGTATAAATTGGCTGAAGCTGCTCTGGTTACCATTTCTATTGCACAAATAAAACTTAAAGAAAAAATATAAGGTTACATTAAGATGGACCGCCGGGACTTGTTATCCATGTAGAAACGAAGGAAAAGACTCTAAAAAAAGGTCAGCGGGAGCATACAGAAGCTCAAGGGAAGCTGCTAATTAGATAAATAAATACAATTTTGCTCAGTTTTATGCAAACAATTTAAGAACAGAAATTCCAAAGCCTCTGATAATGGGTTTCTAGATTCAGTTCATGTGCTTCTCGAAGGCCTTCACCACGACAAATGAAGCTCAGATTCTTTATCACTGAGTGTTTTCAAACCAGTCTCCTGTACTGTAGGTGTTGAAACTAAAGCCATTAGTTCAGCCATTATGTCAGGAGTAACGACATCTTATGCAATGTTCCACAATTGTAATTGGTAGTGGAGGCATGTATCGCAATCATTAAACATGCAGTTCAGTGTTTTTTTTTTTTTAATCCTTCTTACATAACAGGCACTTAAAGTAGACTGGGTGGGCAGATAAACTGTTGGGTCATCAAGAAACGGCTCCAACAGGTAATCTTCACTTTTCGGAGCCGGCTGTGTTCTTGCTGAGAGTGATGAGGTCAGAACCAAGATGCCAAATATCAATATCTCGTGTTTAAGACTATAGTCTGTCCCTAGTTTTGAAGTCTAGGTGGAGCTATACAATTCCCTCAGGATTTGTTTCAGGTCTTTGTAGAATTGCAGTTCAGCGTTTTAACTGTTTTGTAAAAGAAAATCCATTAAGGATTACATCAGTTTGCAACATTGTTGGTCTGCGTCTAATGTTTATCTTCCATTTCAATTTAAATCTCACTTCTAGATTGGGATGGTAAAGCAGCTTCCAATATCCCGGACTCACCATAGACAATAACCTCAGCTTTGATTAACATATCACCCAGCAACGACTCCTTGTCATCTGTAAACTCAGAGCTCCCCTTGCCCCCCACCTCCTGTTGTTGCTTTACAAAAGCATAATCCAAAACCATCCTTTTGTACTGTTCCCCCATTTGTTTTTTCTTTTTACCATCTCCAAAAGAAACAAAAGAAATCCCAAATCATCTGCCTCCCCACACACAGTCTATCAGATATGACCCTCAGAGCCGTCACATGCCCAGCACACAATGGATTTATAAACCATTTCCATACATATATCCGTTGCTATGAGTTGCTATGTGTATGTCTATGTGTACGTCTGTCGTGTACCGACTATGAAAACAAATATCCCTCAGGGACAATAAATCTAAATACATTAGCGAATATTAGCAAGTTACGCGTAACGAGCTGGACAGAAGAGGTCAAAGTGTCGATGTCTATACATAGGGAAGAGCATTTTAAACTCGCCACTTTTAACTCACTGGGTAGCCCTACGCGTCAAACCATGGCGCAACGATTTTGTTATGCTCGGGCAACAAAAACAACTTAGGTTTGCTAAAAGATCGTGGTGGTTTGGCTTAAGATATGTATGTTTGTTGTGTAACTTACCTGGAAATAACTCGACCTTGAGATTTGGTTTCACACGGGACAGTGGCCTCTTGGGCGAAAGTCCTGCGTTTATCCGATCCATCCATCCACTCCTCCTACCTACGTGGACTTTTCTCTCTAAATACTACATCTGACTTCCGGAGCACTTGCTCTGGTTGTCTAATACGGCTGCAGATGAGTTTACATTGTAGTTACTTGAAAGCCTGGCGCGTCTCATGCAAGGTACCAGCCAATCAGAGTAGAGAAGCCCCCGTTACCACAGAATCGATATTAATAACCATCACGTCCTAAATGTTTTTGTGTAACCTCATTGTTTGTGCTGCTGACTTTAGGAGAAACTTGAAGAAATATTCATCTGGCTTTTTAGAATCCCCGCAGGAAAGGAGAAGTGATGCACTTAAAGGTTACCAGCTAAAACAACTGTCCATGGCCAGCAACCACGTTGGTCACAATGTTTGGAGAGTGGACGGTTTTTCATACAGAGATAATCTGCTCACCATGGCAACAACAGAGCTGTGTAGCTCGAGGCCGGCTTACTGATTTGGCTTCACAGTGCCAGTATAGTGGGCAGCCAGTCATTGCTTGGGCAGAAATAACTGTCACTGCTGCATCACCACTCAATAGCTCTCACAGCCCACACTCATTTCCTGCTATTCACATTTGTAAAATGTTGTACCGGCACTTGGCAACTGTCAATGGCATTTAAATTCCATGATCGCTGCATGCCAACTCTAAATAAATGACGACACATCAGAGTAAATCACTGTCAAGACATACTGCAATCCATCTCCGAGATTAGGATCTATTTTGAATGGGTGTACTTTTTAAACCCATTTTCATTCTGACCCTACTGCCAGTTTTATATTGTATGATCCCTGCCTTTGTGGTTTTTGGCCAGCATTTAGCCCTCAGGAAACGTTGGCCTATGAATCATAGCACACCCAGTGTTGTCAAAACGAAGCTGGAAAAGCTCAGGATTCAGTCAAACTCGCCCATTTAAAAACCGCAACCCGGATGACTTCCTCTTCATCTCAAGGGCTCCTTAATGGGTCACCAAAGTTCAAGTGCAGCGAGTCACCTGCACCTAAGCGTTGACATTTATGACTTTTACAGAGCTTTGGGAACATTGGAAGGTCTGAAGGAAGCATGGACGAAGTAATACATCAACAACAAAGAATATAACCTTCCACAGTGAATCATAAACCTTTCATTTAATACCTAGTGTCTGTGTTTACCTGGCCTGAGGAGACCTACGGCTGTAATGTAAGGCAGGATGTTTTGTGCTGCCGGACTATCAAGCTCTCTTGAATTATTGTATTAAAAATGAATCTACTGCGTCTATAATCTTAATGTTTTCATGCCACATTTCTTCACAGACAAAAGTAAAAGTAATTATCTTCTGACTTTCCAGAAGTCATGCTTTATTCACCCCTCCGGCTATTATTGATGGGAAATATATGCATTCATGAACCATGAGTGGGAGTAGAACAAACATTCCCATGGAGCATGCAGGAAATAATACACACCTCTTATAGCAACATCAATTAACGCAATATGAAAAAGGTAAAAACTGAAGTCAAGACTGAAAAGTAAAAAGTACACATGTGCACAAAGATTCTATGGCGTACATCTGTTGTATAAATTATTGCAAATTGTGATAGAACAGCTGTTTGTTAACAGTTTGTTAATAATTGAACATGTATGGAGAATAAAGTTTCCAATGAAACATTAATATTCACTTGGACTCATATGAATCCGGTCTGGTTTTTCCTATCATTAAGAATTTAGCAGTTAGGGAAACCCGCATGGAAATCAGCCGCAGCTTATGAATTCTACACAATCACATCGCGGCAAAATCATCCCTCTATCTTCAAATAAATGACTTGGTGTATGTGTACTGTCTCCGAGCATTTGTTTCAACTTGTACCAAATTACATCTTAAAATATTAAATTACAACAGATCATTGCCTTAATGTTGATGTCTGTGCTCTGCAAAGGGTTTAAATTTAGCTGTGGGTAAGCATACTTTAACTTAATTCAACGTGACTTTTATGCACCTCAGCAGCTGTATACTGTGATGGGCATTGTTTGGAATGATACCTTTTTGTCCTCTGGCGATAACTGCAAACAGTTTAAACTTTAACCACCTTTTTAGTAACTGCTACATCGCTTCTTATGATGAGGATGAATTAACGCAGTCCACGAAATAGAAATGCAAGTCTTCATCCCGGCGGCTTTGTGACAGTTACTGTCTTAATACCAGCAGTGAACAGGGCCAAAAGCTGCAGCAGGGAGCATTGAAGAAAAGGGATTTTTTTTTTTTTACAGCTCCTATTGTTATTAATAGAACCCTATTAATTACTCACTGAGGTATCAAATATAGCACAGACAACAGGCCTCGGCTCAGCTGGAGAGCGCTGGCCGTGCAGCGCTGCTGAACGTGGCTCTGGCTCTGGAAACAGCTGCTCAGGCCTCAAACACCTGAGTCCACAACGGGCTCTCCATCAGCTGTGGATTAGCACTGGATTTGCCTGGATTTGCCTTCTCGTTGGATGCGCGCGACTCAATGGCAGCACCAATCGGTAAGCTCCTGGAGATCCATCATTTATTTGTTGCTTCTCTACACATCACCCTGTCAGGATCTTAGTGGCGGATTTAGTGTGTCAGCTGACCATCGCTGTGCTCTTCATCAGCTACAGCGTGGAAAAAGCAGATGATTTTGTTTTTTTCGTGTTTCTCGTCCAGATATACGGTCTGTCCTGACCTTCCAGATATGTTGAAGGTAACCTCATGATAATGCTGCAAGTCAGATTTTTCGCAATCTTTGGCAACCTCAAAATATGTATATTTACAGCTATTGTTGGAGCCCCTGCTGCGTTTCCCCTTCTGCGATAACAAGATCCCCATAGAGCCAAACCAAAAAGGTACTTGGCACAGAGAGCCAAAGAGAGTTCTTTCTCAGAAGTAAGAAAAACACGTCCAGAATCAGACATTTTTAATCATATCTATGAATAAAAGGTTTCCTGTTAACCACCAAATTGCTTTTCGTAAAAAAAAAAAAAGGTACAAAACAATTGCAGAAGCAACGATGTAATGGGTTTTTACAGAAACATGCCTGAACTGAAATGGCACAAAGTACTCTTACTTCACCAGAAGCACTCTAACACTCATCGGTGAGTTCATAATTCTTGTAAGACCTATAGATGTGGCCATCAAAACGCTGTCAGCAGTGATGGTCACCAAAATGCAGCAGCCCTTGCGGCAGATGATATAAATACACGTCTTGCCTCTTGCCTCTCAGGTACAGCAAAATGCTTTTATGCTGTGACAGAAGAACTGTATGTACATGTTCCCCTTATCGCAGGGCTAATGTGCCACACTACATCAGAGCTACTCCACAATCTGCATGTTCCTGAATATGCATGAGGCAGAGGAGGGCATGTACTGCGTGACTGCGGCACCAGTGTCTTCATTGTTTTCCGATGAGTGGACCATTTTCTGATGCCCAGTGACAAGCAGCGCTGTTCACATCAGAGGCAGGTTTCCAGCCGCGTGGCGTACAATAGGGAACACACTCGTTATGCTGTTGAGGAACACAATGCTCGCCATGACATGAGCAAGGAGCAGCAAAGGCGATGTGTCATTCTTGACCTCTGACTTGGACATTGTTGGTGTTTGGCCTCCATTCCACTGTTTACATGTATCCCACATGGTCACCTCTGTCAGCAGTTTGAAAAACAGAGAGCGTATCATGAAATGAAGACGTGAGGAGTGAAGAGAATCTACAAAGAGCAAAGTGTTTCAGCTCGCACTGCTTCATCTCCACTTCACGTGATTGACTTCAAAAGTACAATCAACACACCAGCAGTGTGGAGCGCAAATGTACAGAGCGGACGTTTGATGCTCATAACAAAGGACACTTTTGAAATACGAAAACACCAAACAGCCGCGGCCACTCACAGAAGACCCTCTCTGCCCATCATCGAGATTGCGCCGTGCGCCGCAGCCTCGGACTCCATTTCTGTAACCTTTTGTGGAATGCGAAGGAGGATCAATGAAATTGCAATGGCTGTAGTGCTCTCACGTATTGATCGCAAGTTGTCTGTGGCTGTAGTCAATAACCTGTAGATGTAACTGAGGACCAGGGCCGGGACAATCAGCACACTCCCATAAGGCCTCAACAATGTGCTTCCCACATAGGCTCGCCATTACCAGATGATTGCGTGGCTTGTGAAACGCTCAATAACAAATCTAAAAAGGAGGCCATAATGATAAAAGTTACTTTGCTGCTTTGGTAGGAGTGTCACGCTGCTAAATGCCACGGTGCCCGTCTATCTGGGATGTTTGGAGGTCTAGTCTATGAACTTTATTCCCCCGTTACATTTACTGAACTCTGCTAAAAAGCAGACGATACAAAATGCAGGGCTTTCGTTAAGCATACCGTGCCAACATACTCTCAACAAGAAGAGCATCAGTGTATAAATACTGGGATTATCATATGCTCTTTTTTGTTTTCTGCTGATAATGAGTCATGTTATGCCATGTAGCTGATACATTTATGAATCTGTCACTTACTCGACCCCATAAACTAACTGTGAAAAATAGAAAATATGACCAACTGCTCAAACACCTCACCACTGGCTATGTAATTATGTATAATGGTGGGTGACCCCCATTAAAATGAACTTGTTTTGATAATAATTATTTCTTTATGTAGATATTAAAAGCTCTGGGCTTGACACACATGACCAAACGTGTTCAGTAAGATCACACTGATGACAATGTCCTTTTGAAGGATATTGTTACACCATATGCTGTTTTATTATTAGATGCTGACGGATTACACTTGAAAATTGTGACTTTGACCCAACACGATGAAAATGCTAAGAAAATATTGTTCCATGGAGACTACTAATAACCTGATTTTTTTCCAGGTTTCCTATTTGCAGAGGCACCAGCTAAGGCTACTAAATGCAAAATACATGGCTGATTTATCAGAATCAGAAATCCTTTATTAGTCCCACAGCTGGTTACAGCAGAAAGGTAAAAAAGGAAACAATAAAAACACACGTGAACACTACAATATATATATATTATATACCAAAAGATAAAAAATATGAGACACTGTCATGCTGTTGTAACCAGCTACAGTAACTAACAGAGTAGCTCGTTTTCCAGAGGTCAGATAGTAAAACACAAATACGCTAATTAGTTTAGAAAATATGATTTATTCTTATCTGTTGTTTTATGTTTTATTCAGGTGTGGATTCATGCATCAGTGACGGTTGTGTTCAGGGATCATTTTTGTCAATAATGGCAAAAAAAAAAAAACGTCAGCCTGTTGGTCACAACCGTTGTCTGGATGGAAGAGGATGAATCTTAACTTAACTTTTCATCTAGTGTCAGAAATGTTCTTGTCCAGTATTTTGCTTCACCATATGCTGGAAAAGACGAATGACATTCCCATCAAGCCGACGTGTCATTTGTGTTCAGCGCTAATTGGCAAAAAACAGCGATGATGAATATTGTACCTCATAAACATCTCCATGTTAATATTGTAATGGTGAGCATTTTTTGCATGCTGACAATAGCAATTAGCTGGAAGCGCCGCTGTGCCTGGACAGCTTCACAGAGCCCCCAGCATGGTGTGGACACTTGGTTGGAGCGCAGTAGCACCACTTTCTGTGCACAAATTACGACGTTGTAGATGTTGACCTCGTGTGGTTAAATGGTTACATTTAGTTTTAATAAAATAATGACTACCTTTTATAGTGCTGCTGGAGGGAGGCTCCCCCCCCCCCCCCTGAGGAAAGCAGGGATTAAAAACCTTTGACTCACATTACCAGAATAAACCACAATTTACATAACCCCATCCATCTTCTGGGTCACCGGAGGTTGACCATCTTAAGCCCTGTTGATTTATGCCTCTACGGAGAGTCTTTTTTCTTTTTTTTGTCAGCACTCCGAGGTTATTAAACTAATAGTCAATGGATCATCTCACAGTTACTACAAAGACATTTTCTGTCCCTAAAGACGTTGTCCGAAATCCCTAAATCTGTAATTGGCAACCCAATCGGGAAGCAATCATCATTCTGTGGCAGTCAGCGAGTAAATTCTCTGAAAGTGGCCTGACGAACAAAAACACTGCCTGCAGCTCTGATGTGGTTAGCAGGTATTGACCACAGAAACATTTGCCTCTTCTATGACACACACCACAAACCACGGGATCACTTTAAGTTAATTAGATTTTTCTTTTTGAATCAGATATATAATCTCAGAGTTGTTTATCACCACAAAAGCGACATGTTCCCTCTAATTATTATGTAGTATTGTTTGTGTGAGTCCGTGTTCAACAGTGGGTGCATTTTTCTTTTTCCCCAGGCAATTATCTCTCCAGTGTGTTTATTTATCTCACTGTTTCTCCAAGTTGAGCCTAATAAATATGTATGATTAAAGCCACCAAGTCTTTTGTTACTTCATGTAGAACCAATTAGAATTTAATGACAGCTTTTAATGCTGCTGAATCTGGTTGGCAACCAATTAATCACAATTTTATGAGCAATAGATCGCTACATTTAGCACTTCGGTTATGATAATATGAATCAATTTGTGAAAGAGGCTGCTGACAAACCCTTGTGCTCCGTAGATGACCTGTGACTCTGAAGACTCTGGTCCTCTTTATTCTGTTGGCGGAGCAAAACTTTACAGTAAATAAAACCTTTTTATTTTTATTTTCTTTTACCATTCAAGGATATTAGTCTTTCACCACTGAAAAGCAGTGCTTAAACTTGCAACGAGTCTTCTTCGCCAATGTCAGACTGAGAAAGAAGTCAAACTCGGGCAAATTGAAATCGATTGGACTCACAGTTGAGATAGAAAGAAAGGACAAATTTAAAGAATTTCTTTTGTCAAAAAAGAAATGCGGCGATCGGCTCCGACATAATCCAAATCCGCATGTACGCATTATTCATCCGTCTGCCACCCACCCGAAGGAAATATTTACTCCAGTTTGAGGCCCAAACCCGCTCGGGCACAACACCTCTACCCGTCCCTGTGTGACGGCGCAATGATAGTCTAGTCTGCTAATTGTGTGCCTTGTGAAAAATTATAAAATATGTCCTTCACATTTTGGAGAATGTCATTAATATGTTCCTCATAACAAACAAATAAGCTTAAAATAAGTTCACATTTTAGAAAATGTAAATAATATTTTCCTCATCAGTGACATATTATTTCACCAACCCATCCGCTATTCATCACAAATGTTCATTTTTATGACCTGCCCGAATTGCACGTTATAACTGCAATCCGCGCATCATGGTAGTACAGCAACACATCAGGTTGGAAGTACTAGATCAAAAGTAGTGCAGCAGAACACTTGTCCATGTCATTGATTTTACACATGCATCTCCAAGCCACTGGGGAAATCCACCCGCCTTCACATTATGAAGACGAAAAAACCCAATCTTGTGTGAAATATTGGTCAATGACCTGGTCAATATCACAGCCGTGAACACGCAGAATACAGGGCAGGTAAACTCTTACTACTGTAGGAGTAGAGCAAATTTGGGATGGGAAATATAGAAAGAGAGTAGGGCTACATCTAAATGCACGGACTACTTTGCACTCGCAGGATGGTTCCCGGCAAGTCTGTGAGTGCTTAGAGTTGTCCTTGTGAATTTAAGTTTGCAATTGGCCTCAAGCTGCCTGCAGTGTCGACAAAACCAGAGGCTTTTAAAACAGGGAGGCGTGCATTTTCAGGGAGACACGGGAGAGATTTTGTTTACGATTTCTCCCCCATAAACGACCACCTGTTATCACATGACCAAAGCTCCACACTTTGGTCCAAAGGCAAGCGAGTTCACGAGTTCAGAATGTGGACATCTGGAATAAGCCATAAAGTGGGTGGGTTTGGCATCAAGGGGACAGACTGGATTCAAGCCAACGATGGCACAAAGACAATTAGGTTAGAAGAGAGAAATGTAAAGTGAATTAACGAGGGGCAAAGCTTCACGGTTTCTTTCTCTGCATCACAGATCATCATCACTGCCGGTAGTTTTCGTTGTAGGGATGAATAATTTAGCAAAGTGGAGTTTCTTTCCAAAAACAATTGTCATCCAATCATTTCTGGCTAACATTTATCGTTGGAGAAATATAATGAAACAGTGCAGGCAGCTGGTTTTATGGACAGTTTCAAGTTGCTGGCAGCCACAGATCTATAAACGCTGCATGTTTGAATGGCTTGCTTCACTAATGCTGGGGTAGCATATTTCCTACTGACATCAATGATTTAGCGTAGTGTGGTGATGGTAGCTGTGCAGTTGTTTAATTGGCTGAAGTGGCTTACGTTAGCTTCAGTATTAATGTTTGGGCAGCTGTGTGTTGCAGTGGTCCAGCACTAATCATGTGAAACAGGCACGTTGGGGAGCAGGGTGTTCAATCACGGTCAGTGTTTCCACTCCGGGTAGATAAAGGTTAAAAAAAAAAAGAAAGAAAAAAACCTGTAAATCTATGAATAATGATTTTCTGCGCTCCCGTCTCAATCGCTTCAGTGCATTGATCCATGTACAGCACGCTTAGTTCTCCGCAGGGCTTATAAACCCGACTTTAAAGAATGCATTTGTTGCAGTGAAAAATACAAAGATCATACAATAAACAGCAGCTAAAACAATCACGCGCATAACGTACATGTATTAACCTGACGTCTATGACGGGCTAACTTCAAGCAATCAGATCAAAATGATGTGACGAATGCTCTCCGGTTCTGATTCAACTGGTGCCATTGCAGCCATCTACACTAACCTCTTTAGGAGCCGCAGTTGTTCTTTTGAATGTCAAGTGAAACACAGCGAAACCAAGTGGCTCCTCACGGGACGCCGATTGGTCCGAATCGCTTTGGTTTCGGACACAAACACATTCCTCGAAGCCTGACAAGAAGTAGGGCTTTTGTGCGGCCTTGTGATATATCGCAAAGGTCAGCTGCCGTGTAAGGAAACAAATATATGGCACCTTAAATCGTATGATAGCACATAACACATTTGGTGCTTTTGTAGTTCAGTCACACTGTGCATCCCCCACCGGTGTTAGAAAACAATGCACTGATTCAAGGTGAGGAGCCAATGAGGACATGCAGCAGCCTGCAGGGACAGTTTTGGCTACAGGAGGGTTCATAAACCAACCAGTCTGACATCCATGGAGAGTGCCGCCGGGCCCCCCAGGCCTCATGTTAATAAATCCTCTCCTGTTGGAATATGGAACATACAGCCACAGAAATTACATGCTCACAATTAAATATTGTGAGCAATTATATTATGCTATATTGATATAAAATTGCCCAGTATAGTATATTATATATATATATCCACAAAAAAGGTTGGTAACCTGTAAAACAGCTCTCATGCAGGACCGTCACAGCACATGTGATAGTCCTGAGGTATAGTTAAGTCAAGCACATATTTAAGTTGAACTTCACAGCTGCAATTCAGGCTGTTTCACACCAGTGGAAGTGTGTGTGTCATCCTTTGTAATAAATCCAGTGTAAAATGTTTCATCTGATATAGAATATTTTATGATTTGATTGAATGTCTTGAACTAATCCACAGGACTGAGGATCTATTTCACAATTATGAGACTAAGACCTGGGTTTAAAAAAAAAAAAAAATAGTATGTCACTATCACTGAAAAGCTATGATACATGCTGGCTATTTTTTTTTAAATATAGCCTGCAGTAAATAGAGCCATTGAGGTTTTACAATTACTTTACTAGGTTTAACATTGGCCTACTGCACCCCATGTGTGCACTGTAACACTGTATCATACAAAAAATGTAAATATAATAAAGATTAATATAGGATTAGGGACCAAGGACCAAGTTAGTATAGGCAAATATAAGACAAGTCACCAAGCAACAGTTGCATCTACTACAATGGTGGATCATAAAGGATGTTACAATGATAGATAAGAGGAGATTGTTTTGCTCATACCACGGCGATTTGCCAACAAGGTGCAATAAGTTATCACATTTTACAAATATGACGTCTGGCGGTTCTATGCCTCTTTGGGTGTTACCCCTTTACCTGTTCCAGATGCCATCACGATTCAAAGACACACAGGGTTTTTTTTTCTTACTAGAGGACATATTCTGTGACTTCCTAAGGAATGATTTACCTACAGAGACCTGTGAAGTAATTCATCAGTGAGATGATTACAGACCCTGCACTTCGATTTTGGTCATCTCTGTGTCGCTGTTTACCTTTTTTCTCACCCTCGAGGGCACAGTGTGCGGGGAATAGCAGAAAATGAAAGATCTATTTTTCTCCATCAGATACCACTGTTTCACTTTTGGGAGCTTTGCTGCCATTTCAGCTATCTGAGCTGCTTCACTGGCTGAGGGAAACGTTTGCAAAGCCTCTGTTGATGAGACTATTTCCAGTGATAGAACATAAACTGCCAAATAAATCCTCTCGATGGCGAAGACTAATTACTATTGAGAGTGCTGTTAGTCTTTTTGCTGTCTTGACATGCATGCAGGGGCATTTGGTGAGAAAAGATGAGTGGAAATGGTGCCTGTCGTGGTGCTCACCCATGAGTAGGTTGCACATTGGCCAAATATATTCTAGTGTCTGCAGTTTTAGTATTTATTCCATCCTGATGGGAACACTGTATCTGTAGTCGTGTAGCCCAGGCCTGTGTGTCTAGATTAAGTCAGCATAGGGAGCACGTGTTGGCGTAGTATGTTAACAAAAGTAACTTCTGGTAATGTCACTATGCATACTCTCATAATGAAATAACCGCCCAATTCATTTATTATTCATATACATATGAATTTATTGGTTACATTCAACTTCAATTGACCAAATGTGTGTTGCATGAGCTCCTAATCACATGACCTGCTGGTCATGGGACCCAACTGCAAAACAGGAAGTGAGATATAGCTTCTTATTTATTTATTTATTTTTCCATTTTTGTATTTTTTTGTTTTTAGAACCTCACTGAAATCAGCCTGTTTGTCTGCTGTGAACAAGAAATAAATCATACACCTGATGAAGATTACGGCGCCGTACAGTATGTCCCCGTTACCTGTCAGCTAATCCTTTATAGTGTTCTTTTGAATTTAATTCAATTTTTTATTTTTCTAGAATAATTTAGCCCTTTCATTCACACCATAATCCAAATCTCTTTCTCTCTCGTCTCTCCACATGTTTCACTCAAGTGTATGCATCTCCGTGTCTATTCGTACCCACTGGCGTCTTTTCTGTTGTGCTCTGTATGTAATGCTTTTGTTTAAAATTCACCTTGCGTTGTGTGAACACATCTTCACGCTGCTGTTTGATTCATTCCTTTAAGTCGGTAAGTTTACTGCCATTTTAGACAGATGTTGCTGTGTGCTGCGCTGCCTCCACTGGGTTTTTATGCCCTCAGTAATTGCTTGCTGGTTTGGTGGCAGGAGGGGGAAGTAGTTGTTGTGTTTTCTACTTGTATTAAATCTATGCTGTAAGATTAACGATATGATGTCCCAGACACGGATCGCTGTTGTCCTTTAGTGGCAGGGTTTGTAGCGTGTCGGCTTGCAGAGCAGATGACATCTGCTTTTGCAATAAATTGATTGTAGGTAATTGTTTTGGCCAGTCAAAGTATCCTCTCCATTAAAAAACATGCTGTGTTGGTCTCATACCTTGATATTTATTTTTCAAAAGTGTTTTGGGCTTAATGTGAGCAATAAATACATTTTTATTTCATTTTAAGTTCAATTTCCACTGCTGCTTTTTTGCTTTCACTCACTGCTTTCACATTGCTTGTGATGCTTTTACCTGCGTAACCCTCTGTAGAGTGCAGATCTCTGCTAGGTGTGTCTGCAACAACCACTGCTGTGATGCTTGATTGAATAAATACAAACCACAATTTCCAATTGATTCCCTAGCTGACGCCTAGTGGAGTTAATTAGTGCTATATTTGCCAAATCATTTTAGCAATACTGTTTTTATTGGTATATTCTGTTTTATTATTCTTTTTTTTCCTTCAGAAACCGTCGACTTGACTTGGACCTACCCCATATATTTGAGACATGACTTGGTCAAAACACTTCAAAAACACTAGTTACCCGAGTGAGCAAAAAAACAAATGATTTAGCAAATGCAGCTCTAATTGGACCTAAGACACGTAGCTTCGTCTTCGTATACAGACATGTTTGTCTCTGTTCATTTGAGCAGTCCATTCTTTCTTCTGGACCCAAATTGATTAATTATTTCATTCTTTCTCTTTAAGTTTCTACAATTAAAACTTCTCGCGCCACTTCGACTTTGGGTTGAATTTGATGTAAAGCCTGCAAAATTAAACATTTTATCAAGCGAGGTTTGCGAAAGCAACACAGTCAGCCTGAGGAACATATGTCAAAATCAGTGGAAATATAATTAGAGCTGGCGCATTACGTCGGGGCGCTGACATATTCAGACCTCCCACTGCATTATTCATACATGTTATAATTCTCACCCGTAAGAACGCCATTCTTACTGCCAGTTTTGGCAACGTGGATTATGCCACTTTCCCCATTGTGGCGGGGCAGAGAGATTTCACTGATAAATTAAGTGACTGTGTCATTTGCGGAGTATAAATGGAATGAACCCCAGAATAGAGAGGTCTTTCATCTTTCCTGATAAGACTGTCCTGATTACATCTAAATGTAGAGCAACATTTAGAGGACTATCAATCAAGTGGAACCATGAAAAAAATGGGGGTGGGGATTGAAAGAATTATGCTCCAAAATGGCCTCCCTCCCTTTAATTTCCTGTGACAGTATGCATTAGCTCTCATCACCACCTCCCTGCCATTAGACTGGCAAATGATTATGGCTACTGCCTCCACCAGCAGCAGAGAGGGAGCTAATGTAGCGTTCTCATCGTGTTTTTCCTCTCACGTCTCGCCCCCGTGATGCCGCTTTTGCATCTCTGCCTCTTTTAAGTGTCTTTTTTAGACTTTTTCCACTCTATCAGATTCCATTCATTTTCACTCTTCTGAGCCCCATCTGCCTCTCTGGCCCTCAGGGCGAACCTTTAAAATGCTGTACGTCTTTTTCATGTTCTCTCCTTGCTAAGTACAGTAACTGGGGTCAGTCAAGCTTCAAACTAACTCAGTGTTGGAGGATCAACACACAAGGGCGGGGACTGCTTGTAAGTCTTGTGACGTGTTTGCTTCAGCTTTAGTCCTTTGAGGGATGATAGGTTTTCATTGCTGTAGCCAGATGAGAGAGAGAGAGAGAGAGCGACAGAGAGAGAGAGAGACACAGAGACAAAGACAGACAGAGGGACAGAGAGAGAGAGAGAGACAAAGACAGAGAGAGAGAGACAGAGACAAAGACAGACAGAGAGAGAGAGAGAGAGACACAGAGACAAAGACAGACAGACAGAGAGAGAGAGAGAGAGCGAGAGAGAGAGAGAGACAGAGAGAGAGAGAGAGAGAGAGAGAGAGACACAGAGACAAAGACAGACAGAGGGACAGAGAGAGAGAGACACAGACAGAGAGAGAGACACAGAGACAAAG
>CALSBV010010214.1:9445376-9462201 GCA_943590825.1 Bovichtus diacanthus
AGACAGACAGAGAGAGAGACAGAGAGAGAGAGAGAGAGAGAGAGAGACAAAGACAGAGAGAGAGAGAGACAGAGACAAAGACAGAGAAAGAGAGACAGAGAGAGAGAGACAGAGACAGACAGAGAGAGACAGAGACAGAGACAAAGACAGACAGAGAGACAGAGAGAGACAGAGAGAGAGAGAGACAACGACAGACAGAGAGAGACAGAGAGAGAGAGAGACAGAGAGAGAGAGAGAGAGACACACACAGAGACAGAGAGACACACAGAGACAGAGAGACAGAGACAGAGACGGAGACAGAGACATTTCCTGTGTGCCAGAGAAAATATATGTGATTATGTGAGCTATCTCTAAAATTGCAGGAGCTACAAATTGCATCACACACCACGTTTCCCGTCATTGATGATGAGGGTTGGTCCGAGTTAAAATCCCCATTGGACGCCTAATTAGGATCCGCGGCTGGTTAGCATTGTCATTTACCTTCTCACACACTGACTGGCATTCAAATAATGCCATTGCATTGCAAGTCCCCCATTATGTATGAGTGTTTACGTTGCAGATGAGATGTCTTTTATCATCGAATTTACAGTGCATCTCAATTTATCACCAGTGTAACTAATGGCCATGATGATGGATGGCAGTAATACCGTGTCTATCACTAGGTCCTTAAGTCCTCTTACTCTGTATTGTGCTGGTTACCTACCTCATCCATCTTCCCACATCCCAGTGCCCTACTGGGTGATTCCCGGCACATTTTCCATGACCACGGCCATACACTGTGTCATGTTTAATGGGGACTTTCTGCTTCTGACAAGGGAAATACATAGAATTGCACAGGCTGTGTGTTTTTGTTGGCTGTCATCAAACACTTCTTCGCTTGATTTGTCTGTATCCACAGGGAGTTTTGGTTCTTTTTTTTTTTTCTTTTTTGATAACATGTGGAAAAAAATCCTTTGGATAGTAACCCCCAGCGTCCTGCCTCATGGCCAACATGAAAAAAATAGCAGAGTGGAAAAAAACAGCACCCTCTGCAGTGGGATTCCTTCAGAAAGCAGTACATCTTTATCAGTTACAGGTTTATACGCGTTTATTTTACCGATCCACCTTGAGAAAACATGTGGGGTCCAAACACACCGCTTAGTCTTTGAGGACAGGACTTCAATTTCACCAAATGTACATCAGTATTAGAATCTACCACCCTTATATTTAAGGATTATATAGAAGATAAGAAAAAGAAATCCTTCCTTTGGCTGAAATGCTTTCTGAGAATAAAGATCCTCTGTATCAAAATTAAGCTATTTTGTTCGTACGCGTGCTTATTCTTTTAATTATCTTTTCACGTTTCACATGTTTAACTGCTTTGTAGATGCAGTAAGTGTTTGCTAAATAGACCAAAATGAAAAATAAGAACCTATGAAAGAATCTAGTGTAAAAGTTAAGAAAATAGGAGAGTTTATCGCAGGCGTCCGTCTTCCCCGAGATAAAGCAAACGTCCGTACCTTGATTGAAAAACATTACACTGAGTACTACAGTAATATTGCAGGAGACTCAAAGGCTAAATGTCATAACGTCCGTCATTGAACGTGTCCCGCTCTCATGATGGAGCTTTTCCCCTTGAACCGCCGGCCGCGGCTAATGTTAAGTGACAGCCTAATGTCCTCATTACAATAGCAGGGACGCAGCTCTTTAGATCAGTCAGGCACAAGGCACTGACAAGGCCAGTGCACTTTGTGCTGGTGGACCATGAGGGTGTGTCTAAAGGCATATTTCACTCCAAATCTAAATCTAAAAAAAAAAAGCTTGAAAAGCAATCAGCAATTTTTTTTTTTTTTTACCTGCATCAACACTCTGTACTTTAACTTAAATCTCAGGCTTTACACGACAAGACCAAACTTTATTCACTTGAAGTTTCTTATATCCAAATTGATGGTGCAGGTACAGAAAGTGTGAAGAGCTTAGCTCCGGCTTGGTGGCTTCTGCTTTCACAAAGGCCTCGCTCTTGAGAAACGGCTCACCACAGCACCCATCCGGTCCGCCCACAAGAGGATTAAAAAGTGTTAGGCGTAGCATTATGTTCCTCAAAAATTAAGACCACATTTCACCCGAATCCTGTTGCACCCTGCAGCAAAAAACAATTTTGTTGTGTGTCCTCGAATTCCCAGTGAAATCAAACTTGGTGGCAGAAAAACGCTGCTGCAAACTTTGGGACTATATTTAAAACAGTGACCAATTTCATTTTTGCGAAAAACCTCTGTTACTTTAAACTAATTGTTACTCCTTCCTGTCAGAATTTAAAATAGTTTTTCTGAGTTTCTTTCCGCTGTTATTAAAGCGCTGCAATTCCACTTCTTTCAATCATCCACCTCCTCTACTCTTTAGTCAATCAACTTCAGGGACACAGAAAAAAGCCATGCAAATGACATTTTACCACACATAAAGAGGTATTTATATATACAGGATGTACATTGAGTACTTTAAATCAGGGGTACACAGTTTTCAGAGGGTGATATAAAAGGTGAATCTGATTATGAAACCGTTTACGTTTCTTTGATCAGTTGTATACATTTGTATTCACATTGGAGGCATTATGTCATCTCCACATGTTTGATTAATGTTTCATTCATGGTAAAAGACTTGAATCGATTACATTCTGACATTTGATGATGATGGTTGGAATAAAACTGCTGATGATGGTTTGGTGCGAGTTAGGAGTTATTGATATTGGTGCTGTGAAAAGACATAACGGCTGCTCTAGCATTGATGGAGGACTCTGCAAACTGTGAGAGTCTAAATCAGGCTCATGTGCACAATTCCACAAAGCTTAGGATTTATAAAACAAAACCCCGTGTGTGACTTAACCGAAAACTTTAAAAAATGGTCTTGTTTTGAAGATAGTGATGGCGATGTGAGAGCAAAGCCATCATTAGCTGAGCAACAGCAGGAAATGTTCCTCTTGCATTAGTAATTTAATAAAGCTCTGATACAATGTAAAGACAGGGAACTGACAATGATTGTGTTGGATTACATGCACGCTAATAAACACTACTAGATAATAACTGAATGTAAATACACTGAATAGCTATTCCAGGAAACATGCCTACCATAAATAGTATTAAATGGGGTCTTGTTAATGTTTAGGAAACTAAGGGTCTGAAGGGCTGGTCCAAACCAGAGTGAAATGGATCTGGTTCAGTTTCACACTGCACAAATTAAAGCGGAACAAATAAAAATTATACATTTGCTGAGGGGCCGTGTACAAAAGGCGCCGAGCCTGGAACATACTCACAGTCGTCTTTCCTATTGGTCAGAAGTTTGGTGGTGGAAAATGTGAACCCAAAGTTTACCAAGCGCGGATAGAGCACTTCCCGAACGACATGGAGCAGAACGCGCCACAGATACGTTCGATCGCACTGTATCAGGTCCCGGCCCGTTCGTGGTTCGGGTGTTCAACAATATGTTGAGCCACCATTTTCCAAAGATGACGTGCAATCAGATAATGGCGTTTGGGTTCACTTCCTGCTATTGGTTCTGATTGCGTTCTCCACCCACTAGAGTTCGCTTGGTTCTTTCGGTCCGCACCAGAGGATGTGTTCACAATTGCCCCAACAAACCGTGTCATAGTTCAATTACAATGGACTTAATGTTGGCTTTGTGAAAGCGCCCTAAAACGTCTTGGGTCCAGTGAGGGGAGGCTCATGATCATCGGTCAATAGTCCAGTTTGGTTTAGTTTTAACCATGAAGGTCAAACGCAATCAGTTAGAAATGCAAATGCTATTATGAACAATAATGACTCTTCTCACCTTTTTATTTCGTCTTCGATTAATCTACTTATTGTATGCATCAGAAAATAAATTTTTTTAGGAAAGTCACCATAAAGGCAAACAGCCTGAAGGTGTTTGTATTCAGTAAAGTATGAACCTTAAAATCAAAGCAGGAAACGTTTGGCTACATGCTGGAAAAGACTCCAACACACACAGATACATTCCTGCTGGTGAGACTGAGCACAGAGCTGACCTGTGTAAAACATCCAGTAAAGGCTGAGTCATTGAGTCTTTTCTCTAAAAATTCGAATGTAACGCGCCTTTTGGTCCATTTAGACAGGGGCGCCCGATGAACTCGAGTCAATTCTATTAATAACTGGATGAGTCGTGCGTGCATCTCACATACCTGCTCTCTTTCAGTACATCAGAATGTCTTGATATGTTTCGAGGGCACCATGTTGTCCCTGTTATCTATTATAAATGTGACAGTCCATTGCTGTTCCTTTCAGCCGCCATCAGGCTGACAGATAGGGAACATCATTATGACTGGCTTCAAAGGGGAAGGGGGAAAAAAAACAGCAATGTCTCACCTTTGAAATACAATTCCACAGGCGGTCAAAAGCGAAAAACCCGTAGCACCAGTGAACAGAGACATTTTAATCATCATATCCCCCATCTCATATCTCCTGTCATGTATAGCATATAACATTAATAGAGATGGCAACAGCTGCCACACGGGTGTAAGGCCGAGCTCACGCCCTCAAGCTCGTTGGGAACACAGGGATAACAAACTGTGACAATACGAGAAATGAAGAGCAATGAATGTGACTTCAAAGCCGAGGCAGACATGCGACCCTCAATTACAGCAAAGGAGCGAATGTCTGAATGGGACGAAAATGCTGCCGGTGGAGATGAGACGCAGTGTCTGTGTTTCTTTACGCACTACAAAAAAATAACGTCAAATATAGGACTTGTAGAATAATGCTCACATTGGAAAGGCTTTAAGACTCAAAAAGGTGCTATGTGTAACAGTTGAAAACGGCAGCATCACAGAATCCGGTTTTATTGCCAAGTAGGTTTTCACATACAAGGAATTTGCTTTGGCGTATTTGCACATTACATAAACATGGTAAGAGAAATGAAAAAAAAAAAAAAGCAAGTGCAAATCAAGGAACATAAATATAGAATAATGCAATAAAAATATGAAAAATGCTATACATATATGTACAAGAAACATTAATGTAGAATAGAAGACAAATACGATAAAAAAATATGAAAAATGTGAGTTTTTATTTAATTTTTTTAAGTGGTTCGATTTGTGCAGAAATATGCAAAAACTGTCCACGGAATGCGCAAAGGTTCACAGCACGGAGCATTAAAAGGATATGCCATGTACAGACATATAGTCCCTAAGACGTTGGTTAATGTAACGCTGACAGACAGGTGTGAAGGTGTTAGTGTGTATCGTCTATGGGAGGAGGGTTAGGGTCCATGTCAGTGCGGGTCCTGTTCATGAGTCGGGAAGAAACTGTCAAAACAGTTAATGTGATTATGCCCCTACATGACACCAGGGCCATTATTATAATTACATTTTCAGGCAAACCCCTCTGCAAACCACCAGTGCTGAAACAATTAGTACTGTATCGATTATTCTGTGTCATATTTGCTTACACAGAGACGGGAAGTAAAATACTTTTTTTGTGTGTATCGCCTGGTGCTGAAACCTTACATTTGCGCACTGTAAAATCCAAAGCATCACCTAAAAAAGTTTCAGTTTCAGTAAAACAGAGGGGAAGTTGGTTGATCATTCTCTGTTAGCTACCCCCTTTCACAGAAGTAATGTCATTCATTTTTAATGTAAAACTATTAATAAGAACATCTTTAAGGGGACAATCATTTATTGATGTTAAAACCTTGTACACTATGCAACACCTTTTAATCTCTTTTACATATTTCACAGTGAGTGGATCCAGCTCGTAGCCTCTGGGGTGCAGACAGATGGACAGAAATGTAAATGTAAAGGTCGGACCTTTGACCCCGGTAATGCAGTATCATTATCGGCCTGCAAATAAAAAGTTCCTGGAAATATGCTGAAAACAAACAAAAAGACACATAAAAAGAGACAGGAAAATAAGGCACATCAGGCAAATACGCCTCAGTGTATTCATGGTAATAGACTGTAGAATGTGGCAAATTCGGAGAAAGTGTGAAATTACTTTGAGAGCACAAGAAAATAGCATTTCCAGCCAGCAAATCCGTGTGCACCATTTTCTTTTTTTTTTCCCCTGGCACAGTAAAGACATCTCCCATGCATGTGAAACTCCCAACATGAACATTTCGCCTTGATATCTCATGGTTTCATTAAAAACCTTCATTGCGAGGTGTCGCTCGTGTCCCCGCGAGTCTCGTGATAATCACAGCATTATTTCTTGTTTCCGGTCCTGAACCCCTCTGTTCTCTGGTAATTGTGGCGATGCATCTGTCATCCCTGTTAATCTCTGGACTCGCTCTCTGACTGTGTTTTAATGGGGATTTTCAACTGTGACCAGGGCAGAGGCCTCTGATTTCACACTACTGTCAGCCCACTTTACAGCATTTCTAATAACTGCCTTATTTGCATTAGACACTCATGTTTTTTTTATTGTTTTTATAAAAAGGTGAGATGCCAGCTGTGGAGGCCAATAACAATTAAATTAGCTGTGAGGATTCGGAGAGTGTGGTATACAGTATGCGTCACGTGTCAGAACTCATCAATGGCCTTGGAACGTTTCAGGGCTGCGTATTTGCAAGAATCCGGCGATACGATGCATATACTGAGACTGAGGAAACGATTTACTGACTTTTTTTTGTTTTTGAGGAAAATATTCTGTGAAGAATACACGGCCATATGCATAACATCCGAGTATAGAAAATCGGACCCTTTTTTTTCATGCAACTAGAACAGAGGGATCTGCATTTGCATTAATCACAGTCTCCGTAACATCCAACATCGTCACGTTACTCTCTGTGCAATCTGAGCCACTGTCCGTCCAGTGCACGTAAACTAGTGCTTACAAATCCATAGTGTTTTTGAGCTCGATACAGTGTCACAAAAACACAATATCGCGATACTGAAATGTATCGATGTCTTCTTTAGTTCAGACTCATGAAGTTCAGAAAGTTCAGTCAGGAACCTGTAGTTCATTCACTCCCCTCACTCACGCTCGCTCATAATCTTCCTTGCCGTCATTGTCTGGCTCTGTCAATCACCTGCATGGTTAACATTTTTTCGCCATCTCTCACATTCATGCTGCTGTTACGCGCACACACCCCTCCCCCCCCCATCACTGCTGCTCCGGGCAGACGCCCCTCGATTACAAATCTCCTCTTTGAGTCTCAGCGCCAAAAGACTTTCGTTCGAGCCTTTTATCATCTGTTATAATAAACAATTTACTTGTCTCTAGGTGTTCAGAAATGTGTCTGTGCGGGCGGGCCGGTGTACCGTGTTTGATTGACACGCGAGTTGGCAGGGCAACGAACGGAGCCACAAAATAAACATGGTTGCACCGGTAAGTGTAGCTGATAAAAACATAAAGACAGGGAGTTTTTAAGTCCTGCCGAACCATTTAGCAGCTTGTTTCCAAAAAAAAATCAAAAAAACTTTGTTAAGTTTGCTGCTTCAGGCAAATACAGTTTACAAATGAAATGATCTGATTGGCTACACGACGATCATTTCTTTGTTGGATATGAAATAATAGAAATAGAAATAATATTTTCCTTTGGGTTTGGATCATCATAGCATCATTTACAGATCACACCTGTGCACCGTAGCAGAAACAAAATGTGCCATTTATGTTAGTTAGACACAGCTACATACTCACTGCCACATACAGTACTCACTCAACAAAACTAAATTGCTTTACTCAAATGGGCCTTATCCAATTTTGTTCTCCAGTTTTGGCCACAAAAAAAAAAAATCAATCTCTACATTATTAAAAAGGCCATTATGGATTTATATTCCATTGACCACGGCCCCTGGTAGACCACCATACACTCAATGTGGCTGTAACACCACTGTTCCTCCGCTCATGTGCAATACACCCCGTTACTATTTATTACTACTCTTACTGTGCTTACTACTTACCTTACTGTGCAATACAATCACGTGCAATACGTATGTGCAATATATCTCTTTTTACTATGTATTATTGTTACTACTGGCTGCTAGAGTTTTACTCTCACTGTTCACTTACTGTATTATGTTAACCTGCCACTTACTTACCGCGGTTATTGTGTCTTTTGTACTTATATTTGTACTTAACCTTTTATCTGCACTGTCCCTGCTGTAGCGCTGTAAATGTCCCCGCTGTGGGACCAATAAAGGTTTTCTGATTCTGATTCTGATATAACAATTTATAGACCCTACACCCGAGTTTCCGTGACTGACCGCAGTGAGCATCCAGTGGCAAAGAGTCCTTCATTCCTTTACATTATTGTATAATTACCGGTACCCAAGTATGTTAGCCTCGACGGAGCAGCAGCCAAGTCTGCATAATGCTCCCGTATTGTTTCAGCTCAGCTACCATCTGTGTGAGCCTCCACTATGAATGTTGAAGAGCCTTTTCTAAGCAAAAGAGAGGAATTATATTAGAATCCTTTATGAAATCCCTACTTAAGCTGTATCAATATTAACTGAACTTTCGCAGCACACGAGCAATCACGTCTGCAGGCCTCAAGCTTGAAAGGTCATCTCATTCATATGCAGGATGATTTTTTTTTTTAAAAAAAAACATTTTATATATATATATATATATATATAAAAAAGAGATCATCCCTGAAACTTCTCTCCAGCCCTCTTGTGTCTCTCCCGCCCTGATTGCAGCACAAGGCCCTGATTTAATCCTCCACACTGACCTGCTACCGGCTGGGTATTTGACTTTGTCTCTTCTGGTCCCTGTCAACAGTTTATTTTCCGCCTGGGCCGAGTGGCAGCTACTTTGCCTTCTGCCACATGCTCGTCAGCGAGCAGAGACTCGCAGTGTCAATATCTCTCAGTCCCCAGCAGATACACATCTAAAGGGCAGCACTGTGAGGTTGGGGGAGGGGGGGTTAATCAATTTTATCTGACCTTAATTTATACAGAGTAAATAATGAACTGCCCTCCCTGTATTAAACATTAACTGAGAAATCGTTCGGCGGCGCGGCAGGATGGCTTCAGGTCAGGCATGATGGGGCTTTTCTTTGGCTTTTACAAGCTTTGCAAATGACTTAGAGCAGTGGAATCTAAAGTGGGCTCCATGGAGGCCAACATGTCCCTGAAGGAGCTGCAGGGGGGCCACATGAGCAATAAGAGTTCAGAATCACTCACTTTACTATTCCCTACATAATAAACAATACTCAATACTTTACTTCACAGTGAGATTGTACTTTTCCGGCATAACTTGTGCCCGCGCTGACAGATACAGTGTCGCATAACTGTTATTATCACATCGATCAAAGGGGGAAAAGCATTGAAGGACAATTTTCTAGTTCTAGTGTCGGAGTCTTTGAGGGCATAGAAAGTAAATATGGTTTACTGAGGAGCAAATAGGGAGTGATTTCAGACACAGCCATCATGTCAGTAAAGCCTTTTCTCACGTTAGCCGGAAAAGCACAGTGGATTTAAACTGCTTCTTCTCTATTTAAAGTAAGTAAGTGTCAAGCCATGCAGCAAAGGAGCGTGTGCAATAGCGAGAACCGTGGAACGGGGAATCTGAATGGAATGCAGCCATCTTTAATTATTTTTAATTAAATGTGAACTGAGAACTGCCAATACTAAAAGCAATTAGAAGTTAGGACAATGTGACACCGTCACACAACATTTCTCCCCCGTTGTTTATTGTATTATTATATCCCTCACAAATATGTCCACGTAACCCTGAGAGCGTCATGATGCAGGTAAAAGGACATGGGACAATTAAAGAATGGATGCATTCATTCAAAAGAAAGCCACAAGGATGAGCCACTATAACATAATGACGTGAGATCAGGTTGGAGGGTGAAGTGAGGAAGGATCACATTTAGCCATTTATGGGACTCGGCGGCGTCTAAACAGCAAGTTAGATTTTTAATTGTTCTATTTTATTTTTACGAGTTTCCAGTGACTAATGCACTATTAATAATTGAAACACTGGAGGGACCCCACAGTGTCAATAACCTCACGATTACATCTAGAACAGACGGTAAAGTGTGTGCTGGGATCCCCCATGTACTGAAGAAAACACACGCGCAGATCTGATCACATCACTTCTAATCTAAAACAATAGCCACGGCGAACACGTTTCATTTCACGGATTAGTGGAACAACGTGCGATACGCAGAGTCTGGACTGTTACTTGCAGTAAAAACTAAAACTGTCCTGACAGAGTTAATGGAGCTCAGGGCTCATCCCGAGGACAATGAAACTTCATATGTCTGATGTGTAGAAAAGTATGGAATATTATTCACCATCCTTAATAATGAGTTATCAAGAATAAATAATGTAGTTAGCAGTGTTGTGCTAAATGCGCAGAAATGGCCATTCTTCATTTATATATATATATATATATAAATAAATAAAAGATCATCAGCTTTTGTTTCTCAAACGTTGACACACAAAGGAAGGCCGCACATTATACTGTAGTTACTCTTAATCCTTAACCTTCAAATTGTTTTTTTTACCTCCACAGCCATATATGCATGTTCCCTAAACCTGACAATCCACTAACTGTAACATATATATATACATAATATAGCAGAGTGAATTTTAGATTACAAAAAGGCCTATTCTTGGTAGAAACGTCCAAATGAGGGGTGGCAAAATGCAACTGTGGTTCCATTGTGCTTTAAGAGGGCTTTTTATTGGCCTTCCCGAGAGCTGTGCTGCTGCTGCATATTTACAAGATGAAAGGGTAGAACAAAAGAGGGGAAGAAAGTCAAACATGAGAGGGTGGAAACCATCACAAAAACAAAGTAACATATTGGGTGGCAGGACTTCAAATTGGATGGTCAGGTATGTTTGACTCAGGCGACCTTGGTCCTCGGCTATAATTTAGCATTTTGACTCCCCTGAAATGGCCAGTGTTCTCTGTGGAATTGAGTTTCTGTGTTATATCAGCACACAGCTTGAAAGTCTGTCCCTCTAAGTCGACTTGTTTATGACACTGGAAGCATATGCAGTCAAAAATAAGGAATTTCCACACAGTGGGCAACATATTGCTCAAATATTGAACAGTGGTTTCCACTGATAAGCTAACAGATCGGCTCCTGTGCTCCTGGAACCTTTCCCTTTTGCAGAAAAAAGGATTTCTCCTTTTCTTTAGCTGTTTAAGATTCATGGCAGGATCGCGGCATTTACTGATATCCGTCTTAAGGCAACATCCTCGCTTTGCTGTAACGCCGCTGCCTTTACAGCTAAAGTAGCAGTAACTGTGTTGAATACAGCTACTGAAAGATGGTACAAAATGTTGTTGGTAGAAGTACAAATACAGCAATTTCCCGTTAACTGTTCCAACAGACCCTCTCCGTTTCCACCACTGCGGTTATGTCGGCTGCAGCATCCGTGTCGTCAGGGACAATTCGTCATCAAATACAGTAATTGTAAACGGACACGAGTGGTATCAGAGTTGCAGGGTATCACATATCGAGGGGTTGCTGATAAACAGGTTGACAGTTTCATCTACAAAGCCAGCAAAAAGAAAGTCTCCTTAGTATTGTTTCCATGTCAAAAGTGTTCCTTATCTTAAGTCTCTCAAAATTTGAAGTGCCTGGCTTCAGTGAGGACCAACCAAAGTATATATTCTGGGCTCATGCCAGAGAACATGTAGCATATGTAAAGAGAGAGACCGCCGCCTTTGGGAAGTAGAGCAGAGCCAGCCTGGGGGTGAAATCAAGTAAGTGTTTAATTGAAAAATTTATCAGAGATGTAATGCATTCTACGCATGTCTAGCCTCTATAATTCTGAATAAATACTATTAAACATTTAAAGATAAGTTTGAAGAACTCTTTTCCAATGCATGTCTATCCTGAGCGAGGCCCCGGCACTCCTCTGTTGGCCTGCCGCCACTGACCAGCCTCGTGGAAGGCCAGCCGGATGGCAGCACGAGATAAGCCCCAGATTTGTACTCCCGGAGCCAGCAGCCTTGGCTGGTGTTACAAGCTTGAACTCAAGTTCTAAATTTACTTGGAAGAGATAGCGGAGCGAGCCGGGCTGCACAAAGACATCTGTAATGTAGATGAAAGAGGCCAAACGTCCAGATCCCCGACAGGGTTGCCGGCGAAACCAGAGTGCCAAACAGGTCACTGCCCGGTGACAACAGTGGTGCTCGTCCACACTTTGGATCCATCGCCCCTCGCTCCGTCTTCCTGAGGAACATTGTCTCATCAGGAATGTGCCACCGGGATGTCAGAGTGATAAATAGGTCTGGTTGCACGCCAGGAGAAGCCTCCTGCCTGTGTTACGTGTAAGCAGACAACGTCAGATCCAGCTCTGTACAGCATTTAATTAAGCAGATATATGAGTTTTCAAGTCAAGTATGTGACGCAAATATAAGCCTTTTATTTAAAAAGAAAAATAAATATTGTCCGGTCAGTGTGTGGATATGATAAGGGGTGTTTGACTGTATTGCAATAGTGATCAACAGCTAATATGTTGTCTATGAGAAGCAGCATTATATGAACTGGTTGCACTCATTGACAGTATGCAAAATAACTTAATTTTTTTTAATATTTCTCTATGTTTTATTACATGGTTTAGCATATACTATATATATGAACTATACTATATCAAAATGAACTAAAGCTGGACTCTATTTCACTCAACTTTATTACTAAGTGCTCTTCCCAGATTTTGTTTTGCATTGTTGTTTTCCTTATAGAAGAATGTCTGTACTTGTCAATTAACCACTGCAAGTTTTTGCGGGAATCTATTTATTTTTTCTAAATTTTCTAAATGGAGTTGCTATTCACGGTAGCGCGGCTATTATTAAAAAATGTGCAGGTTTCTGCGGGATAGCCCGTGTGACGCTAGTGACGATTCTCTCTGCAGTGTTTTAACTCCACCCATGTCAGCTCAGCTCGCTTGGAACCTCAACCAAGATGCCACCAAAAAAAAAAAAGTACGGGATCCTATCCACAACGTTTGCTAACGGAAAACCAAAGAAAGAAATGCTTCCATGCAAGCGGAGTCCGGCCGCGGCGTACCACGCAGCGACAATGAGGATGTTTAATTTATGCTTATGCAATACTGGGGAGGCCTCTCCCCTCGCCAGTTTTAATCAGATGATCATTTACATTAATTAAAGCTTCATCAATTACTTGAACAGTAACAGAGGTGTGATTATGAACAGGCCAGATATATCTATCAGCTACACTGATGGTGCTGTAATACTCAGAATTCACTCACACTAAAGACAAAGGGGACCAAAGTCATTTACATCAATGGAAGAACATAACAAAGACAGATAGAAGGAAGAGCGTAATAAGCGGGGAAGTTTCTCTCAGGGTGCGCTGCGTGAAGCTCCAACTGGAACCTGAAACAGGATGGGCGGGGCTGGAAACGGGCAATCTACGCGTGATAGGAGGAGGACAGATTCAAGACTATGCTCGAGATAGAGGGACCACATATACAGCTGTCTGCAGAAAAGCATTCGACATTCATTCACATTTTTCATTATTTCCCACTATTATATACTACAAGAGATGAAAGGAACAATTGTTCGCACCAAACGCTCATCTGGTACCTGACGGCCCAAGTCTTAGATACGCTCAAAAAAAAAAACGTGAAATTTGGTACAGACCTTCATGGTTCCCGAAGGATGGACTGTAATAACTTCTTTTATGTAGTGACTTCATCAAGTCAAAATTACTATTCGTACTTTGGCTTTTGATCAAACTCCCATCAGCCTCAGCTGTACTTTGTGTTTGCTGCTAATTAGTAAATGTCGTCATGCTAAGACAGTATACCTGCTCAACACCAGCATGTGTGCCTGTGTACCAAAAGCCTCAATGTTGTTTCAATCATTTCGTCTGTGTACTTTGTCCATCCTCAACAAGTGAGTTTGAAGAGTGAATGAAAGGATTTATCATTTTTGAAAAGGCACCAAGGCAATGTCCATTTTCGTTATCCTAACAACAGTGTTGTCATGACTTACTGGCAACTTGAATGCCAAGAATATTGTATGCTTGACTTGCAATGTTGAAAATACGACCTCACAAGCTCCATTTAAAAAGGCAGCATTTATCCTCTTTGCAAAAGGAAGCGGTGGGATTTATGGGGATCATTTTTCTGCTGATTCCCAGACATTTCATAGCATTTTAAACCCTTGTTTACAGCACCATGAAACACCTCAAGAATCTGTTTCTGTGTAGAATAAAGAGCGCGCATTTGAGTCGGTTTGATTATTTGATGTACAGTAGATGGCAGAAAACCTCCTAACCCTAAGAAGAAGAAAGGAGGTGATTGGAGGAGGACAGCAACACCACCCCCACCTCTCTGAAGTCCTCTCAATCCCTCAAGGTCTCTGTTTAATAGTCCCACATACTTTTCCATCAGGAGGCAGTGACAGAGACATACAAGGCCAGGTTAAGCTAGGTTAACCAAGGAGTATTTCCACTGGGCTTAACTGTTCTGACCCCAGACAATTCCAAACACCTCCCAATTAAGGAATGTCCTATAGCCATCTACTTTTTTCCCCAGAGGAAATCTTTTCCCCCCAAAAGGTCTGAAGGCATATTGAGTCCCTGAGAGGTAAATAGATGGCATGGCCTTTTTTTCGCTTTTTTTTTTTTTTTTTTATCCCCCCCAACAGCAGTCTCTGTGCTTAAGGGATTGATTATGGCTCCCATCAGACCAGTGTTTGCACACTCTCTGATCCCCTAAAAGACGTAGCTGCAAAAAGAGACGAGCGTTTAGCGCTGACACTTCTGTGTGAAGGGGAGGGGATAAAAGCTTTACTGCAGAAGATGAATAACCCCATTTTGCTCTTTCAATAGCGTCGATTGAGCACTAACTTAAGAGTTTAAATTAAAAGTCTCTTGGTGCGTCAAATCAGCTCCTATATAAGCTGAACCCTTTTAGTTTTCTCACACTTGAGTCCATAAATTGAGGGGAAAGCGCATGTTTTTTTTTCTCGATTTAAATCAAATTCTAAATCTCTTTATTTTTTTAACCACAAAATATATAAAAAAAAAAAAGTCACCTTGTGGTTACTTAAAAAAAGATCCTTTTTTCTACTCTTTTTCAACACAGATGCACAGTTGTCATGCAGCTTACTAACTAGCTGTCATGAGTTCTTACTCCTGAGAAATCCAAAAATTTCTCACTTGCATGGCCTACACATCTTAAAAGCACTTCCTTACTAAATGCCATCTTACAGAAAAGTGTGAGGCGGGCCAACGAGGTTGTCTCCATTAAACACTTTTAACAATTCTGCTTGACATGTTTATATTCACTGCCATGCGAATACAAATACATTTATCATGGAGCAACACGATAAGCCATTCATCTCTCAAGAGGTTTAGCATTTTGCTGCATCATCACGCTGTCAGTCACATGTTGGCAACATGGCACAACAACCGGCACAGAGCGCCACGGGGCCGGCTGTGCATCGCGCTGCTGTGTCCCAGCATTTATTATGTTAGAAGGCTAGGAAACCTGTGCAAACACAAGGCGCCACTCACAAGTGCAAATATCTGTTTCCTGTTTCAATCAGAAATGTACAACAGTGGAGTGAGTGAGGTCACACTGATGCAATCATGAGTGGACGGGGCAAATATTGAAGATGTCGGTCAGCAGAACTAACCAAAGTCACATAATAACACAAACAAATGAACCCATCAAGGCAGCAGAAGACCAGCAACTCCTGTGTACTGAGAGGTAAAATCACCGTCTTTGTCAATGGAGTCTGGTGGCTTTGAAGAGAGCGTAGATAACAGCTCCAGTTCCCCGTCGGAAAGGGCTGTCTGATGGCGAAGAGGTGACGCTATATGCTAAATATAGCGTACTCTTAATCTGATATTGATTTTTTTTTAAGTTGGTCTTTCTTTAAAGTGGCTAAAATACATTTTGCTGCTGCCCCCGTCCACAAGCAGTACATTTATTTTACTTCCGTGCTGTAACTTTCTGTCTGTTTTCTCCAAATTGGTGGCGCGCCAACCGCCATCTACTGTCGGTAATACACTGACTATGTTACGTCATACAAACCCTCTTCAAACAATCCAAACCATCTCTTTAAAGCTGTGCCGCTATTTTAAGGAGAGAGTCCGGACCGGCATCAGAGCAGGTCCCACGCCCGCTGACCAGGCCTTCAGTGCCAGATCCCCCTCTTTCTCCCTCGCTAAAAAAAAATTAATAAATGAACCCCTAGTATGAAAAGGGATTCAGGGTCGTTGGAATGCGGAAAGCTTTACCCACCACCAGTTAGGGACAGGGTCTGCTGTCAAACCCTGCTCCAAACCAGAGGGTAGATCTCTGAATTAAAACAAACTGGCTCTTAAACTTGTACTTTGAAAACTTCCATTCACTTTAGATTTCTCAGTTGTAACAGTCACCTTTGTATACTGCTGTGGGTGCACAAAAATGGCTGTAATTAGAATTTACTGCAATTGCATAATTCAAACGGCACTGTGGCGAAAATGCAACATCAGCCCTGCAGAATAATAAAAATAAAAAGAACTACAGCTTTTTTTGAAAAACTGAGCGTCTTGGTGTCAAAAACTACAATGGTTTTCACAACCGAAATCCTGAGCCAACACAACTGCTTAGTCATTTGTTATATAGTTGACGGCTGGGGCTGCACAATGGTCTTCATTCATCCCCCGTCAGCAATGGCCATTGTAACAGAAAATAGCTTTAATTACTTTTCAGTGCAGGGATGGTGGTGGTGGTGGTGGTGGTGGCGAGTAGAGTCGAGGGGGCGATCAGCACAACATGAGGGTCTCCAGGCTGAAGAAAAGTCAGCCAAACAAGCACAGCAAATTACTGTCATTCTCCTCCAAGTGTCTGCTTGTGTGTGTGTGTGTGTGTGTGTGTGTGCGTGCGTGTCTGTACATCCATCTGCCTGAGTCA